>OX104065.1:52779676-52807833 GCA_944474145.2 Dicrocoelium dendriticum
CCCGGCGGGCATTCTTTGAAAGTGACGGGCACCCAGCGGTTACGAATCAGGATAGGAGAAACGCTCATCCGCCATGACATGTTCATCGTGGAGGAGACGACCGAAACCATCATCGGAACCGACATCCTGAAACGGCTCGGTGTCACAATTGACCTGAAAAACGATGTGGTGATCGTGGCTAACGAGACGATCGAGATAAACAAGGGGAGAACCGACCGGGTTGGTGCCCTCAAAGCCGTGCCTGATTGTCAGAACCGTGCAATACGCAACGTACTGAGCAGGTATGCCCACTTATTCACAGACGCGGAAGATGATTACGGATTTTGCAATTGGGTTGAACACCGAATACCGTTGATCCCAGGAGGACAATGCAAGCCAATCTTCAGACGAATTCCACAGAACACCCTGGTGGAGATACAGAAGCAGGTGACCGAGATGGAATCGAAAGGAATCATCAGGCGAACGCACAGCCCGTATTCATCACCCGTGCTATTGACGAAGAAGGCCGACGGAACCTATCGATTTTGCATCGATTTCAGAGAACTAAACAGGGTGACGGTGAAGGATGCATTCCCGATGCCTCAGATGGAAGAAATTTTCTCAAGCCTTCACAGTGCGAAGCAGATATCTCTGATTGATCTCCGCTCGGGATATTGGCAACTGCCGATCGCAGAAGAAGATCGCCACAAGACGGCTTTCAGTGTCAATGGCCAGCAGTATGAGTTTTTGAGAATGCCGTTTGGATTGTGCAACGCCCCGGCTACATTCAGGCGTTTGTTGCTGATGGTCCTCGCGAACCTGCAAGGCGTGGTTGTGTACGGTGATGACATCATCGTCTT
The DNA here is from genome assembly GCA_944474145.2 of Dicrocoelium dendriticum. NCBI lineage: Eukaryota > Metazoa > Platyhelminthes > Trematoda > Plagiorchiida > Dicrocoeliidae > Dicrocoelium > Dicrocoelium dendriticum. The sequence goes on from OX104065.1 coordinate 52,780,516, forward strand.
CTCTGAGACGGAACAGGAACATGTGACCAGACTTGGAGCAGTACTGCAGAGACTGGATGAAGCTGGTCTGAAACTCAGTCGTAAAAAGTCGCAGATTGGCCAAAAGTCAATTGTATGCTTGGGTCACATCGTGGGCAATGGTCAAGTCCATCCACTTCCGGAGAAACGCGAGACTATCAAGTGCTTCACAAAACCAAAATCCAAGCGTCAGCTCCGTTCGTTCTTGGGTGTGGTGGCATATGATTCAAAGTTTGTGCCCCAGTTCGCAGACAAGGTCAGCCCGTTGTTAAAGCTGCTTCGCAAGGACGTGCCGTTCGTGTGGACAGCTGAAGCGGATCAAGCCTTTGACCAGCTAAAGGCATGCATAGCAGAAGCCCCGACATGTCTACGGCTACCCAATCCTGGTGAGAGGTTCACTGTGGCGGTCGACGCAAGCAACGTGGCAATCGGTGCGGTTTTGTCTCAACCGGCTGGGGTGGTGGAGTACGCGAGCAGAGTGCTGACGGGGGCGGAGCAGAAGTATTCAACAACGGAGAAAGAATGCTTGGCCATCGTGTGGGCGTTAGAGAAGTGGAGAAATTACTTACTGGCGAATGAATTCCGGGTCGTCACTGACCACAAACCGCTCTCGTGGTTGATGACGGCGAAAGACCCGCGGGGACGGCTTGCGCGATGGGCCTACCGATTGCAGGAATTCAACTTCACCATTGAGCACGTGGATGGTACGCAGAATGTATTGCCAGATATGTTGTCACGCCCGTGTTTGGACGACATCATGCCAGACCATGCTATACCGGTGCGTGCGTTCGCGATGGGAGAGAGGAACCTGCTGGGAGATCAAAGGACAGATGAATTCATGAATGTGTTGTGCTCTCACTTACGGGCTGGCACCAAACCGGAGGCTACATCGGAGGAGGTGGAGGAACTCCTCAAGATCTGGGACAGGTTGAAGGTCGAAAACGATAACGTGGTGGTGGCGATAGACGGACGGAAAGTGCCTTTTGTTCCACCAAATCAGCGAGAACGTGTGATGCGCATAACTCATGATGGCGCCCATATGGGATTCGAGCGGGTCTTTGAATTGCTGCGGAGGCGAGTGTTTTGGCCAACTATGAGGAAGGACGTCGCGGCATACCTTCGGGAGTGCCCAAACTGCCAAACGAGTCGGGAGATGGAGTCCCCGAGACCGCCGATGCGATCGATGGAGGTTGGTGAGCCACTTCAGTGTTGGGGACTGGACGTCTTTGGGCCCTTACCAGTGAGTCGAACAGGAAACAGATACATTCTAGTGATGATTGACCACTTCACTCGATGGGTGGAAGCCATACCAATCAAGGACCAAACAGGCGAGACAGTGTCGCAAGTATTCGAATTCAATGTGCCTGCAAGGTATGGGATCCCACAGTGTATCATCACGGACCAAGGGCCCTGCTTCGAGTCAAGAGCGTTTAAGTCAGTGTTGGACAAGTGGGGCATCCAGAGACGGCGAACTTCACCGTACCACCCACAAACCAACGGGATGACCGAGCGGTTCAACCGGACATTGAAGACGTGGATAAACTGCACGAAGTTGGCATGGGAAGATGCTTTGCCTCAAGTTCTGATCGCGTATCGGACCAGCATGCAATCAACCACCAAGGTCTCGCCATTCGAATTACTGTTCGGCAGAGAACCACGGATTGCGCTCGATACTTGCCTACCGAACCAGGGTGAGTGGAAACATCCAGCTGAGCATCAAGAGCGACTGCGATGGAAAGCTAGAAGCGAAACCAAAGCTCGACAAGCGCGGAATAAGCGAAATTACGACGCCAGGCATGAGGCTCACAAGTGGAGGCCATTCAGGATTGGAGAACGGGTCAAGTTACGGAACAACGATCGGCCGGATCATGACGGGCCGGGCGCAAGCAAGTTCAGAGAACGCTGGAAAGGCCCCTACACCATTATCGACCAGAAAGCGGGCAACTTCTTAATCGACTGCGGAGGAATGAAACGTTGGGTGAATGCTGCTCTCCTGCGACCATGGTACGAGAGGAAGAAAGGTCCTGGAGGAGGGGCGGGTGTAGAGGGGCCGCTTCCAAGAATGGCTCTGGGGAGCTCTTCGGAGCTAGCTGAGAGCGGATCGCGAAAGACGGCTAGCGACGAGCCTGGGCCCGGAACTACGGAGCGGGAACATGTGGACAGCGCAATAAATCAGACAAATACGCCGCTAGCGCAGCCCACAGCACCGAGGCCGAGCCGATTGACACAGCCCCGAACAAGCAAGTCGAGAGCTCTCGAACGACTCCTGGCCGATCCAAATCGGGTGCAGAGAAGCGGAGATCGAGGCGAAAACAGGAAGGCGGATCTTCCAAGTCAGAGCTCCCGAGGCGAAAGGACTGGCTCGTCTCTAACATCCGCACCTGTGTTGCGTTGTGGGACGGAAACCTAGTCGATATTCGATGGCGCGCGCGAGACCCTCATGTGCCCATTTTCGGTGTGCAATAAACGTCTACCCCCCTGTCGTGTCGTTCTCGCTATCCGCAGTAGTTTGGTGGAGATGACCTGGATATTCCCCCGCTTGATGTGTAAATCAATCCCAAATACCTTGAAATAATGGTATTCTCATGTATTAGGGAAGTAAGTGGTTTGCATGTTTGGTTGGCGCACGTGTTTGTATGTGACACACCAACAACCTCTGGACTTTGTCCGCGGACCTCGAAACGAACGTCGGTTCTCCGATCGCTCTAAGCACCCTACCACATAATACCTAGCTAGCCATCTTTCGGTGCGTTATATTTAGTATTAAGATTTAGCAACCTTCTAATAAACCTTGTCCAGCCTATTTTCGCATGTTCTTCCGCACGTCTCTGGGTGGCCATTTAAATCTGTATCGGATATAGCGTAAGACCAACGCGGTGACACCCGACTGATCATCGGTGACACACTTACAACTGATGAGTCTTTTACTAACATTCCTTTTCAGATCCGTCCAAATTTTCGTCTACATATCTAAATTTCCATACTTTTAATTTTTATGTTTCCATTCTGCTGACTTAGTAATTATCGCCATAGAGGTTATAAATCCACATTCGGACACCCAGGTTAGTACCGCTAGTCTCCTTATTCCTCCTTTTCGCGAGGCTAATCCTAAGGCCTGGTTCTCGCGAATAGAATCGCAGTTCCTTTTACGTCGTATTAAGTCCGGTTACATTAAGTTCCGCCAAGTCGCAGCCGCGCTCACTCTGCATGTTATCGACGACCTGGAGGGTGTTCTAGATCTGCCTGAGGATCAGCAAACTTATGAAACGATTAAAGACGCAGTTCTGAAAATGACGCTTGACCGACCGACAAAGAGTAACAAAACTCGTATGTGAAACGCAACGGTGAGGTTAAGCCGTCTCAGTTGTTAAGAAAAACGCAGACCTGGCACCACTGCACTACCTATGTAGATGACAATGTTCTTCGGGATGTGTGGTTACAATGACTACCCAGTGAGATGCAATGCGTGCAGTTCGCTAATGGCGATGCTCCACTATCCCTGTTAACTGACACCGCTGCCCGTATATGGGAAGCTTATGCCCAAGCTTCGCAGGCCCAATCGATCTATAACGCTGAGTTAGCAAAATTCATGGCTCAGACGGCCGAGCATAGTAACCGACTCGCAGTCATTTCAGTTTCTGTATCCAACCGCCGATCTCCTCCGAAAAACCGAACCAGTTCTCTTTCATCTTCGAAGTCCCCGCCTAGACCATTCTATTGCTGGTACCACACGCGGTTTAGTCCGCAAGCCAGCTTCTGCCGTTCCTCTTATTCCTTTAAGAGCCAAACGGAAGGAAACGGACCGACCAGCAGGTAGGCGCGACGGATGTTGCTCGTCAGCACAGTCGTCTTTTCTTCGTTACCGAACGGAAAACTGGACTACGCTACCTCGCTTGCGGTCTTCTTCCATGTGTCACCGGAGTGGAAAACCGAAGAGTGTACGACGCCTGGGTCAAGCTGGCTAGATCCACGGGGTGTTCGATCCCACCGACCAAGTACTTCGTAGAAGGAAAACCTCCTCCAAGTCGAAGAACGGAGCACTTTACCCGGTTTGTGCGCAGTAACCATAAAGTAGACCAATTCCAAAGCTTATCCACTGCTCGCTGAAAAGCTTTGGAACCCCAGGAACATCGACAATGTTCCACAGCTTCAGGTCATCAGCAAATAGCAGCGCATATATAGTTCCATATGAATTGCATTGATCAACATCGCATACGGCCTTTGGACGACAGACTCCAAGCTATCAGTGACATTCCGCTTCCCATCGCGGTAGTTGCCATTCAGCTTTTGATAGTATGATCAATTACTCTAGACGGTTTTTTCCGCATTGCGCTCATTTATTCAGTTCGCTGACCGACATACTCCGTGTTCGCAGGAACGAGATGTAGAACTTACCCCGCCGCTATTAAAGCTTATAAGGCCAGTAAAGATGCTTTAGCCACCGCAGTTACGCTTCGTCATTTTGACGCCAAAGCGTCGCTTTGCATTGTCGTCGATACATCGCCCACCGCTATTAGCGCGGTCTTACAGCAGATGACTAATGGATGTTGGAAGCCGTTTGCTTTCTATATGAAACGCTTGCAATCAGCAGAATTTACATGCACCAGATGCAGCCAAGAACTGCTGGCTGTTTACTTGACGATCCGGCACTTCCGACACGTCCTCTGAAGTAATCACTTCCTAATCTTCATCGACCATAGGACTTTGACTTTCGCCTTCCGTAATCAGTCCGCTCGACACTCACCGCGTGCAGTTCGTCAGCCGGATTTCCTCGCCCGATTTTCAACCGATATTCGACACATTTCTGGTCAACAGCATGTTGTCGCTGATGCGCTGTCAAGAGGGTCTGCAATTAGCCCCGCCCAGTAGGTAATTGATCTATCTGACATCGCAACCGCAATCAACTGATCAATGTTCTACGGAGCATTTCGATTCTTCCCTGATGATATCCCTACACAACCTGCCATTATACGTTGGCACAATCTTAGGTGGCACTTCTACAGGACGACCTAGACCCATCGTTCCTGAAATTTCTCGTCGTGTTATTTTTGATACGCTTTACAACATTGCCCATCCAGGCATTAAAGCCGCAGTCAAACGCGTATCCCATCGACTTATTTGGCCTGGGATGCAACTTGATCTTACACGTTGGGCAGGCGCTTGGCCCACATGCCGGGAAGCCAAAATCAAGCAGCATGTGTCCGCTGCACTTGGTCGCTTCCTGCCCGCTTCAACGCTATTCGCCCAGGTTCACCTCGACTAGGCTGGCTAGCCGAACAACCTCCTCGTGGCTCCAGCGGGGTGGCTCGGGTTTAACCCGTTACTGCTTATTTTTCGGCGGCAGTGTTCCATGACGTGGTGGGCTTCCGCCTGGGAGGTGTTCTCCCTATAAAAAGCTACAAATATCTGCTTAACAACACTGTGACGTGGCGGTCGCGGCTCGCCACAAAACAAGGTCACTGCCCAGTGGATATCTGACTAATCCTTTCCAACCCATGGGCACCAATCTTCTTCTCGCACATTACTGACGATAGCAAACATTCAAGAATGGCGCAGCACAGTTACAAGCGCAAATTACACGGCCACATGGTTGGCAGCATCCGGTTTCGGATTTGCCTGTCACTGTGGTCAGCCACAAGACGCCTGCGCCTACAGAAGGACCATGGATGGCTTGCACTGCACCACCCACAGCTCCAACCACACACCCCATATCCAGTGTTAACCCGAAGGAATAAGACCGGGAGGCATGCGGATGGTAGCCACGTTTCATCAACGGAGCCGGCCCACACTCCTTCACAGGCAAACACAAGCACGCTGTATTTGGGGAATCAAGCGCACACAAGGCGGTGGCTGGACCGTAGTCCGTTCCACCCTGAGTGCATGGAACCGCTCTTTGAGCCTAGAACGGCCACAGGAACCGTGCACCCCGTCCCCTCAAGCAACGACCAATTGTCTCCTGGAGCCAGTATGAACGATGTAGTGGGTAATAGACAGGTAGGCACCTTGTCAACCTACGCATCAAGCGAAACCATACCAGGGATATCAAACAACAGCCGTTCACTTCAAACGACAAGCTGAAGTAAAATAAATCCAATAATGCACACATATACGGTGGTATAACTCTTGGCTACATGGTTGGCGGCATCCGGTTTCGGATTTGCCTGTCACTGTGGCAAGCCACAGGACGCCTGCGCCTACAGAGGGACCATGGATGGCTTGCGCTGCACCACCCACAGCTCCAACCACATACCCCATATCCAGTGTAAACCCGAAGGAATAAGACCGGGAGGCATGCGGATGGGAACCACGTTTCCTCAACGGAGCCGGCCCACACTCCTTCACAGGCAAACAAAAGCACGCTGTATTTGGGGAATCAACCGCACACAAGGCGGTGGCTGGACCGTAGTCCGCTCCACACTCAGTGCATGGAACCGCTCTTTGAGCCTAGCACGGCCACAAGAACCGTGCACCCCGTCCCCTCCAGCAACGACCAACTGTCTCCTGGAGCCAGTATGAACGATGTAGTGGGTAATAGACAGGTAGGCACCTTGTCAACATGCACATCAAGCGCAGCCACACCGGGGATATCAAACAACAGCCAATCACTTGAGAGAGAGAGAAGAAAGAAAAAAGAAAGAGAAAAACTGGATTAATGCATAAGGAAACGGTGACATAAACCTTAATTAAATAGCATACGTAATAAGTTGTTTACAAACACATCCCAGCTAAGTGCACGAAGTCAGGAAGTATAGTTCACGGTATGCCACGAACACAAAAATCTTATGGAAATCGAATACAACTGGCTAAAGCGATATGTGCAAGTTAATGGAATAGAGTACATGGAGATATTTATATAAGAAAGAAATGCATTAAGGTAAAATCTGTAAACCCACCACCTGAAATAAAGAGACTTAGCATGCAAGCACGCGGTTAGTAAATCGAAATCAGCGTGCCTACAAACGCTGCGCCGGCTCGTCGTAATTCTCTGCAGGACCCGTCGTCGCTTCTGTAGTGGCCCCAAATGGCACAGCTCATGGCCCACTAGACATTTATATGAGAAAGAAAGGCATTAGGAGAGAACCGAAAACCCACCACCTGAAATAAAGAGACTTAGCATGCAAGCATGCGGTTAGTAAATCGAATTCAGCGTGCCTACAAACGCTGCGCCGGTGCTGCCTACGTTCACTGCGGGACCCGTCGGCGCTTCGGCAGTGGTCCCGAGTGACCTCTCTCATGGCTCACTAGGCCTGCCTGACTAAGGCACATACATGGTTGGCGGCATCCGGTTTCGGATTTGCCTGTCACTGTGGCAAGCCACAGGACGCCTGCGCCTACAGAGGGACCATGGATGGCTTGCGCTGCACCACCCACAGCTCCAACCACATACCCCATATCCAGTGTAAACCCGAAGGAATAAGACCGGGAGGCATGTGGATGGGAACCACGTTTCATCAACGGAGCCGGCCCACACTCCTTCACAGGCAAACACAATCACACTTTATTTGGGGAATCAACCGCACACAAGGCGGTGGCTGGACCGTAGTCCGTTCTACACTGAGTGCATGGAACCACTCTTCGAGCCTAGCACGGCCACAAGGACCGTGCACCCCGTCCCCTCCAGCAACGACCAACTGTCTCCTGGAGCCAGTATGGACGAGATAGTGGGTAATAGACAGGTAGGCACCTTGTCAACATGCACATCAAGCGCAGCCACACCAAGGATATCAAACAACAGCCAAAAACTTGAAAGAGAGAGAAAGAGGAAGAGAAAAACTCGATTAATGCATAAGGAAACGGTGACATAAACCTTAATTAAATAGCATACGTAATAAGTTGTTTACAAACACATCCCAGCTAAGTGCACGAAGTCAGGAAGTATAGATGGCTGTTGAACTGTTCGCTGAGCTTGGCAATTTGTTGCAAACGTTTCGTCACCAATCGAGGTGACATCATCAGTGCGTAGTGGAGTGGCGTGCAGTAGCGTAGAGTAGCATACATAACTACATACTCACATTCCCCCTGCACAAACAAGCACTGTTATAGCAAACATATCGGATTTTTGCAAATTTTTGATCACGCGTTGTTTTGTCAAGATGCCCATGCCTGTAAAGGTGTGCCTCACCTTGTCGAGAATAAAAGTTGTATTTATTTATTTATTTAGTTGAACCGTTGATCCCGTCCAAAGGAATGGTCTACATTTTGACCATGATCGATCATTGCGCTTGGCCCGAAGCCGTTCCTATTCCTGATGTAGCTGCGGAAGCCGTTCAACACACCTTTGTCAAGCGTTGGGTCGCTTCCCATGGCTGCCCAGCCACAGTGACTACCGACCGTGGTTCGCAATTCGAATCTTCGACTCGCAATGATCTTCTTAAGGTCGTCGAATGCGGTAGTTGTCTGTTCATTGAGACCGTAAGTGATGAACATGTAGTAATGACACCTGTCGATGCTTAAGGTTGTCCAACAATCGTACCTCAGGCAGCAGAAGATTGGACCGAACGGCATGTTGTGCACTCTCACAGCAGCTACGCAACTCAGAATGTGCATATGGGAGACGACACTTAAGCACACATTATTTGACTGTATTACTCGTTTATTAATCATGCTAACTGGTAACCGTACTGAGGGCAAGTGCGTCCCTATTCATATATTGTTTTTGTTCAACTATGGATGCTCAAGGTGTAAAGGCTGTCGCTTATAATGTGAAAGAAAACACAAACAATTCCTATTGGATACTTATTCTTATGCCTGTGGAATTGGCTGTTAAATAAATACATGTATAGCTTTTTCTCGATAGCAACGAGGCGCTCCTTCCCAAGCATGCTCAAAGTGTTACGGACAATGTGACGCAATAGGCACATTGTGTTGCAGGTATAATTGGGGAAGTACGTGTGCGGAAAATATCAAGAGTGAAGTGGCAATTGTATGCGTCCATGTAAACGTAGCGTAGTGTGGAAATTTGTAGGCTATGACCATAGTGTGGTCGGTAATTTTATAAAATATGGCCCGTTAATCAGTAACATACTCAATTTGCGTGTCATTATATATGTACACGTATGTGTTTGTACCTCCGGCACCAGAAGACCAGACCGATAGGCGACACGGACAGCCAGAAGTGGACACTTCGTTGCATTAGTATGCTGTGCGATCTCTTCCTCAGTTATGCAAAACACTGTACATATAGACGGCAACACCTAAGTGCGCACTATTTCGCTGTAATAGTAGGTTATGTAGCCTTCTACCCAGCAATTGCTTTACTATTGGGATATCGGGTTCCTGCAGCTACAAGTGCCCTTGCTTTAAGGCTGTCACGTCGCAATCTTGCAGAAATCATCTACAGTTCGTATTGGGTACTTATCATCCTGCCTGAAAATGTGGTTATTAGCCTGAACTCCAACCGATACCCGTCCACGTTTGTCGTACCACTGATAATGAGGACAAATGTGTCTGTACCCAGTTTTCGACAGCTCACACTTAAGTTTGCATAAACGCAGGTACATAGGTTGTATTCTAACTGCCATTAGGCAAGGATGACCCAAAAGCATGTACCTATGTGTACAAACTAAATTCGACGTGGATCCTGATACCTCTTTAGTACGGCTAAACGCTTGCCAGAAAACGGCACTCAGGCAAACCAAACCTAAGATCACCAGAACATGAAGGAGCTGAGTGTATGACACAGGTTGTATACTGATGTTGCAAATCCGGGGCAAAGTTTGAACGATGCGCATTCCGTGAACTACCATAAAGGGCGGTTACTCAGGTGCAATACCGCCGATTCCAACCGTTCATGGTGTGTCCTGGCTAATTCGCGCTCAGCTTCTGGAAAAACGTACGCACCATGGCAGCAATTAGCCGTGTGGAGAACCGATCGTAACGTGACGCTGCCAATGGTGATCAATATTTCATTTGTGGTCAACGGCAATGATTCAGGACGTGGTGGGTTTTTACTTGGCAAACGGTCTCCCTATAGAAAGCCACATGTCTAATAACTGCAATGTGGTGGATGTGACTCGCAACAAAAATAAAGTCACTATCCCCTGCTTAAAGCTGAAAAGTACCCATAACTTAAATCTGTAAGCACAATGGCATATGAACCAACCTCACCCATTCGTCAACCCGTGTTTATCAATTATTCTATGAAGTTCACATTCACGCGTAATATTTGAGATCAGTTACCCGAACTATGCGAAATCCCATTCAGCATTTCCGTAACGGAAACACTTATAGATTTTACATTGCGGCCGTGCCACACATTTACCCGACTTCAATGGGTATATCCATAATCCTTGCGACTATATTTTATGGCAACTACTGCACTTATTCAACCGGGTATTTTGCAATATTTAGCTATCTCGCATAGTGCATATACGCTCAGTACTTTTCTGTGGCTCTGCCAATCACTTGCTAATGGCCGTATTTGTGTCACGTTTCCTCGAGAATAAAATTATTTCTTACTTTATTTATGGGACGCGGAATGGAAGCACTAAGATTACCCTCCCATTCGATTTACTAAATCTGGCCAATAAGGCGGCTCATGTGATACGTTTGCTTGCATAATGAGTATTTATGCATTTCAAAAGTATAGGTTGCTTGATCTTCTCAATGTGGCTGCGCCTGATGTGGATGTTGACAAGGAACTTATCTGTCTATTACCCACTACCTTGTCCATACAGGCTCCAGGAGACAGTTGGACTTTGCTGATGGGGACGGAATGCACTGTCCTGGTGGCGATGCTAGGATCAACGAGTGGGTTATCCTGTGTGGAACGGCCTATAGTCACCCGGGATCAAGGAGTACATAAACCTACATTATTAGTAATGTGGGTTTATGTACTACTTGATCTAGAGTACTGCGCCAAGGAGGCGAAAATGGCTTTTGTGGCACGTACTAATGCCATGGTTGCTGTCTTCGGCTAACTGCAATGTATGAACGCGCTTCAACGTGTTTCCTGATATAGTACTTGGATTCTACAGTCGAGCATCCTGCTTTTCAGCACCATCGGCTACAGCTGTAATAGGTAGTTCCTACCATTCTCCCCACTGTTCTCTACATTGAATGGCCAGTAGTCCGAGCCTTACATTGCGATATACAGCGGCCCCTGCCTCACCGTCAAACCGGCTCCGTTCACATATTCTCTACCGACTAGTTGGCTCATAATCTTCACTGTAGAACTCCAAATTGGAGTGGAAACTTTAGTATCTTTTACGCTGCTACCCAGCTTATTCCGCTGCCACAGGCCAGTTCCAGAGCTGGCTCTGCAACTGTCCTCTCTCCATAGCCGTCGTATACAGTTCCGTCTATTATCGCTTTCGGTTTCAACTTTGAATGCCACATCCTTAGATAGCCGGCGACTCCTGCTGCACAACTAATAAGGACTGTTAGAGGTGTATGACCCACTCTAGAAGCAAATCTTGAACTAAAACACTTAGCAGCTTCTGGTGTTGCTACTTAAAACATGCACACACTTAGTTTTTCCCAGAGCTGGCTGTACAATCATTATCTCGCTACTGCTGTTGCAAGTAGTGCTGGCTGGTGTCCTTCCTGTTTTCATCACTGTATACCTATTGGGCCATGGCTGAGCCAAAATGGCAGGTTGATCTAGCATATTACACAATCGGGCTGCCAGCAACTCATTCCCCAGCTGGTTATTTGACTGTTACGCTCCACGTTGGCGCTGCTGCTCATACTATACTACTATTACAAGTCCACTTCAGAGCTGGCTCTGCAACCATTTTCTTGCTACAGCCGTGGTATATAACACCCACTTTTCGTTCCTGTTTTTAACCGCAAGTGCCAATCAGGCCGGGCTTCGTCCTGCGACGGCGGTCACTTGCTACTTCACAGTTGATCCGACTCCCAATATCGCTCTTTATTGCTGTTTATTTGATCTGTATACTGCACTGTAGATGTCTACCTCGAGTGGAACACTTAGTAGCTTTTAGCGCTGCTGCTTATCTTTTTCCGAAAAGCCAGGGTCCTTTCAGAGCTGGCTTTGCAATAGTATTCTCGATACAGTTGTAGTATAAGTCCCTTCCATTCTCGTCGCAACTTCCCTCTTACACCGGCCGCCAGCCATTTCGCTGGCAAACGGTTACAAAACATGTTACGTTACTCTACTCATGGGTCACTAGCTTGGCCTAGCAGCTCTACTGACTCACATATACATACGAACCATAAGCTTTATAACTATAGGCTTAGTCGCATATTACACTACTTACCATGCTCTTCTGATTCACTCAACTCATTTACCGGTTAATAATGCCTGATACTCCCGGCTTCCACACAGGACAACTGTTGCATACGCCAGTCCAACTCAGAGAGTATTTGTCTCCTGCTTTAAACAATAGTTGGGTATCTTATTTGCGTGCAAAATAACAGATCAGCTGCATAACATATCCGATCACTCCATTTCTTTTAACCGCCACAACGTTACCAAAAGTTTTATGTTTATACCTCAGCATAGTCCCGTTCAATTTCCTTGTCAGTTTGCTGGGTCCGCTTTTCTTTCCTCCCTTATTTTAAATGATAGGAATACCTTCACGGAACACCTTTAAGGACATAAGTGCGATGCTTACCTAGCCACGTAATTAACCCAGGACAATAAACTCATCCGCACTTCGTAATCCCGACTAATTAAATATACCCGGAAACTAATCAAACCAATACAGGTTATCTGCGTCGTCCGACTTCAGGAGCTGAAATCACTTGCGGTCGACTATGAAGGAAACAAGGACGCACATAGAAAACAACTTGGCGAAGCATGTCTGCGCATAACCGCGAGGACAATAAGTCTGATGCAATATTTTCACTGTCCTAACACCGGTCGGCATTGTTCCATAAGGTGGTATGTTCTCACCTGGCAAGCTTTTTCCATACAAAACGCCACACACGTTTGTTTAGCAACACTGCGACGTAGCGAATGTGACTCGCCACACAACAAAGTCACTGCCTCAACCACGCATTATTACCCTGATCGATCGCACATTTCATAAATCCTGTGCAAAAAGCTGCTGTCATACGACCAAGAGTACATACATGATCAGTGGCGTACTCGTATTCTTAACTTAGTTTTGCAGCTTTTTCTTCATGTTTTACTCACCAGCATCGCAATGTCTATACAAGCTCATCGGACTAGTTCTTCACTAGCGTACTCCACTATAACGATGTAATTCTTATCTCTATATTTCGCATTCTATGAGGATAGACTTCAATCAATCTTTGGGCCACGTGGGCCAACACTAATGACCACATCTCTACTACTCCTGCTCTTGGTCCTGCTAAGCATGTTATCATGTAAATCTTGCGGCATGCTGATTATGTCCAATAGGCGTGCCTCGTTCCGTAGAGAATAAAATATTTATTTATTTTACAAGGGCCCGTTTGTGCGCCTTCCAATCACCGTAGGCCAACGCTTTAGGATTCGTCTCTCAAACATGTTCATTCCAGCCCGGTAAGTCACCTTCGGTAGGTTGGGGGTTCTGATAAAATGCGGACATGCAGAACACCGTACAAGCATGGCTCTCGTAGTGCCATGGGAGGTTGCGTCGAAACCGGTATAGAAGGTGGCGTTTGTGTCCGGAATGATTTAGCCTCATGCGACCTATTTGCACAAAGGCTGCCTGGTGCTTATCAGTTGTTCGCTTATGTCACATGGAGATTGCTTGAGAGCAATTATCACTGTTACAGTGATGCAACCTCGGAGAGCGTTCCGTGCTGTGAGGCTTACCTTGTTTCAGCTGTTAGCCATTTTCTAAAGTCGGTGCTGCCGCGAGAGCGGTTTCCGTTTTGCATGAGTGAGAAAGATGTGAGTTTGGCAAAGTGAAGTCTACATCGGTCGGTTCGGCGTTTGTGTCACTGATGTAGGAGCAGTTATGCTACAAAGTGATCATTGTCTCTGCCTTTCCTATCAAGGGTTGAGACGAATCGGAAATGTTGGTTGACTATTTAGCTACCAGGGCTATAGGACTTGTGCCAGAATGTAAAGCCATCATGAAGTTTGACGCAGGGTCTAAGCTACTGTTAAACCGTAGAGCTTGCAGTGGAACAGCAGTAACTCTGAGGATCGGAGATGAACCGAGTGGAGCTGCTCTCGCTTGGTCCTTGGTATCAGGTAGTAAAGCCATTTACAGCGGGGTCATATCAGGTTCGATAAGCATAGGCGCAAGTATTGCCTGTGCTCTTAAGGTAAGTCTATTTGCTGTGAAGCCAGCAGCAAGTTCTTGAGTTTGTAGGTAATAACAATTTGGCAGTTACGACATGTCCTCGATTCTCTGGGCATTTATTCACCCATGTATCAATAGGGATGTCCCAACTGGGCCCTAGTAAACGGAGGATTTTCTCCAATAAAATTCTGTTAGGAACTCTGTAGTTAAGCACGTTTCGAGCACTTCGGGTGCGCAAGTTTACCTTATTGACAGTGCTAGTAGGATGAAAACTGGTCCTTGACCCCGCTGACGTTGCCATTGTTTCTGATGTCAGCGAGTTGAGCCAACGGCATAAGATTTGCTACATCTGCTTTGGTAACAGCCAGTTCATTTTACGGGCCGCTAGCCCAGTTAGAAGTTCTTTGCTTGGGTCAAGTAAATCTTATAATGAATCTGAAAGCAACCTGCTACAAGTAATCATTGCAATTAAGTTAGCTTTTATAGCAGGCTGTGTAGCTGCTTTAAACGCGTTCGCGGTGCATTAGGCGGTGCAGTTTTTGATGGTATCTGTGCTATTTACACGTGTGCGCATGCGCTTGCCACTGAGTTTGGCTCAAGCGGCTCTAGCTTTCTTTCCAGTTATGTTAGCCATTACGTTGTAGCACCATTTCTTGCTTCGGGTTTCAGGATCACGTCAAAATATGGGGGTATCGCGTCAAGGTCAACCGTTGAGGGTAGTGGTTAAAGCGTTCAGCCAGACCCTCTACTGGCAGATACATTGAAGTTAAGGGTGGCTACCGAAGACCACAAAACTATTGGCCGCTGGTAAGACTGTCCTATGCCTGGTGGGATTATTAGGTTGTCAGCCGGCAATTATTTTCCGCCCTTGCCCGTCCAGCTCGCGCTCGACCCAGGGATTGCCGTGCCGGATCCCTCGAGGTAGGCTAACGAGCGTTCGTTGCCCAAGAAACAACGTGCACCAAATGGGTGTGCATGTACACAAGGCTCGTTCCGTCATACTTGCTTACACTGAAACATTGTTAACTCTGGGTATCACGCACGGTGAGGTATATTTCCCGGCTACGTACAGCAACAAACTGATAGCTCCGTTGGTGGTGAATGAGGAAGCGTTGTACGTGCTGTGAGCTGTAGTTTATATGTGCTGAGGGACTGCACTTTCCGGTCGTCGTATCAGACTTTTGAAGAGTTATCGGCTATTATTTGCACTTCCTATAACTAGTTTATAATGGTAGTTATATACAGGGGTCCTGGAATACATTCTAGGGTGATATATGGCATTTTTGCACCCCGCGAATAAGTGGTTATTATTATGGGGTTCCAACCTACAGGAAGTCTGTTTGGCCGAACTTTCAAATAGGCGTCAGGAACATACGGTGCAGACTTTCTTGAGCTGACTATCCAGGTCCTTTTGCACCAGTTAGTGGACTTCCCCACTAGGTATATGGACAACCAAGTGGCATCTACTTTGGACCTACTTTCCGCTAAATCACCGACTTCGTGACTGACGTTTCTAACCGTTCAGCAATTACGCATACATATGCATTCGGTGTACCTTTTCTAAGCACTAACAGACTTCCGTTATATTATTACCAAATATTTGGCTTGACGACACTAGCGCAATGCTAGCTATAGCTTGCGTGTTGAACCGCGAGCCGCTGATGGCTGATTCTGCTCAGTTAGACTTGGATAAATGCAGGTCGTACATTACGGATGTTTACACCCTAAATTTTACTCGTGAATAAAAGAGGGTTACATGCACAGCTTCCGTGGATAGATACCACAGACAAGTACCTACTTAGGAACAACCTAGATGCTAACAAATCCTACCAAGCGGCTCCATCAGCCAGTACCTATGACTGTTATAGAGCGATTATAAATAACCGTAAGCAACGTCTCAGGAGTGCTTGTCTCCAATACGAGCAGGTTTAGCGGATCGGCCGCAGCTAATCTAAAGAAGTGTTTAATTAGGTTAAAGTGCACAAAGAGAAAAAGTGTCCATACCAGCGCTATTGTGGGCAGAGAGGGCCCTTGCGCCAACGGACTATAATAAGTCTTGTATATTTATTGACCAGTTTAGTAGGGCCATTGCTCAGGAGAGCTCTTTACCGCTGGTTGTATTGAGTTCATGTGTCGCAGAGGATTCCTACTTTCCTGAGTTTAAGCTAACGGTGACTCAGGTTCTCTAACTATTTTAAGACATTAATCTTGCTAAACCTTTCGGTCTTTAATAACTTCACCCGAAGCTGTTGCTTGAAGTGCTAACTGAGCCAAGTGGTCCTCTCAATGCTTACATTCAATATCGATTGACGGCTGCGTCTTACCTTCGGACTTTTAAGGGCGGTGACAGCACGCTAGACGCGAACCATAGGCCTGTTAATTTGAACAGGGTTGTAGTCGAGTTGTTTGAAAAGCTGATAAGGGATTCGATGGAGCATAACCTGGACAAACTCAATCTTCTCAGCGTTGCACGCCATGGACTCCGAAAGGGATTTTCTCGTCAGACCAACCTACTTGTGACTCATGAAGGCTGGGCGAAAGCAGTAGGCAGTGGCCACGATATAAAAATCCTATTCGAGGACTTTACGCAAGCTTTTGACACCGTTACTTATCTTAATGTTTACAATACAGTTGAGGAATTAGGTGATTGCTGCCTGCGCAATTAAATGTGTATCTGTTTCCCTGGACGGAACTGTGGGTAGGCTTGGTGCGTAGACTTTCGTTCAAGCAGACTGTCCTTAGTGGCATCCTGCAGGGACCAGTATTGTACCCATTACTGTTGGCTATCTGTGTGAATGACTAGTCGGGGAAGCTAGACGTGTCGTCACTAATGTTGCTGACAAAGTCAAGCTGTGAAATGTGGTGGATATTCCGGGTATTCTGAGGCAATTTCTGGTACTGTGACTAGGCTTTGGGAATGATCTATTTTATGGTTGATGCACATAGATGGTGGGAAGTACTCTGTTCTCGGAATAGGAGCTGTTCTTCCGTCCATGCAACACGTTGGCGGCGGTGGTAAAATCACTGTTTTCGCTCGGCAGGTTGATTTAGGGGTCGTACAAACATCAACACCTTAATCTGGCGACTAATAAAAGATGACTGGTAGTCGGGTTTTCGTACTTTGCGGTTCATTCGCCACTCTCCGGTGTTGTAACGGCCAAGTTGTTTGTGAAGCTGTCTTCAGCCTTCGACCAACCCCACTTAGAATGTGGTGACCAGGAGTAAAGGTACGTGCAACTTGCTCACTTGTGCACTAGTGGTTATTTTCCCGGTAGCTTAACGGCATTCCGTTGCATAGCTATGAAACTATATTAAACCGTCATGCTTTTAAAAGTTCTGCCCTGTGGTACTAGCTTCACAAGTACACTCCTGTGCACACTGCACTTACCCAAATTCTAAATTCTGGGCGATGCTTCACCCATATCCAAGCGCCAAACTTTTCGTAACTCCGACCTTGGGGGAAACTGGTTCCTTGCACTTTTAGACCCTTTTAACGGTTATCCAAAGAAATATAATTCGTTTAAGTCTAACATTTCTTAGAGCAGCTAAAGGTCTCAAGGCAAATACACCCGGTGCAAACTTGAGGCCTAACCACGAATTTTAATAGTTAACTAACTTAATTCTTTATTCGCACGCAATGCGGGGCACCCCTTTGTAGGTCTGAGCAGGTAAAATTTAGAACTAAATTCATGGAAGGTATAAAGGGTGTTACAAGTTAGCCATGAAATTTGAAGCTATGAGTTCATACATGTACGTGGGCGTGCAAGTGTCTAACTGTTATTCGAGCTTGAATATATGCCACTGCAACTGTGCGTGATCACGTGGATAGTGTACGAAGTGTTGAGTGACGTCCGTGGGGGGTGTAGTGGGTTGGGTAATCATGAAGGCGTGACTTTACTTGGAGGAGAGGCAATCTACCCCGCCGCAGTGCAGTTAAACAAGCAGTAGTGACTTTCTATATGGGGAACGCTTGCCAGGCGAAAACCCGCCGTGTCTTGGAGCACTGTCGCTAAACAGTTGCTGGAACGAGGTGGACACCAACCGCTCGCTTGATGTTAGAGGAAAGTCTTATTCTCGTTGTCGACTGCGTAGTTTTAGTTCGCTGACAAGTTATGAGCGAGTGATTGGACGCTTGATAGGCGGGACCACAATTTAGTGGTTATGAAGTGCTTCATGTATGTTGTGTCAATCATTTGTTTCGAAGGCTATTTTGTAATCAGTCCATGTTCTAACCCCCTGGATAAGTGCATCCAAATCTAAATGACCAGTGTTCATAGGCCAGGAAGTGGGTGTGTTGGAGGTCTACTATGATCCACGTTTGCCTTTGTAGGTTACTTCGGTCTTAGACCCACATCTTAGGTGGGATAATTGGTTAG
Source organism: Dicrocoelium dendriticum (assembly GCA_944474145.2). Classification (NCBI taxonomy): domain Eukaryota; kingdom Metazoa; phylum Platyhelminthes; class Trematoda; order Plagiorchiida; family Dicrocoeliidae; genus Dicrocoelium; species Dicrocoelium dendriticum. Next base: position 52,799,075 of record OX104065.1, read on the forward strand.
CTCATGTTGGTATCTCCGGACGGCAGAGAAGAGCTGATAAAAGAAAATGAAAGCAGCGGATGCCATTAAGAATAACTGTGACACCATGCAATGTGAAGGTAAACGTCATATAGGTTACAACAGGATAAATAAATAAATAAATGGGATATGCTCGGTAAAACGAGACACACCTGTAAAGGCGTGATCAAATATGCATACAAGCATAGCTTCTTTGGAAAGTTAAAACATTTCGTTTTAATGAAAGTTATAAAAGAAAAGGTGTAGTTCACATGAGTGAGCATATTGTCAGGTAATAGTCAGAGCAAGGAATAAGATGGCGCTGTGGTGCACAAAAATCCGTCAAGACACAAGTTGGGAGTAATTTCGCCAGGTAGTGATCCGTGAGCACAGAAGCCCAAGCAAGGTATTGGTGAAACGAACGACCATTACGAAATAGGGATGATCTGTGCTCCATCAAAGCATTCTCCATAGTAGGATTGGTTGCACAATATGGATGATAATGATCCCCAAGGAGCAAAGATATCCTTCACTATTTTGTTTTTTGCGATCATTTAAAGAATCTGTTTGGCAAGGTAGCTTGATCTCAAGGAGCATGGATGATAGGATGAGTGAAGACAAAGCAAAGTCGGTGGCTTGCTGTAGCAAAACTAATAACCACATAGGGAAGCCAGGAGATGAGATAAATTGAGATATAATAGTGGCTTTGAACTTATGGTTTTACGGTGGTTGGTGACTATAACAAATATATATTAAAAACCGGCAAGTTACCATGTAAAGGTATAAGTGGGAAAAGAGTAAGCAAGCGCAGTTTTGATACACAAAGTCAGAAACAACGATCTGAGGAAGAGCACAATACAGGTAAAAGCGAGAGGAGAGGCGTCAAGTAGCTCAGGACAATGCAGCGCTTAGACCTCAATGGTCTCAGAACAGTCTTAAGGTAGAAGGAGCAGTTAATACTGAGCCACTCCACGGCGGTATTCATAGATGCATAAAATCAGGGTGTGACAGCATCAAGTATAGAGTAACCAGGGAGGCTAACATAGGCACAGGATGATAGGACTTGGCAAGGCAGGGGCAATAGCCTTAGCTTGGTTAAGTTTAGAAAAATATCCCACAGGTGAGTCTGCTGTAAACAGGCTTTTAAGACCTAGTGGTGTAAGGGGGTTAAGAAAAAGTAACGCTAGGTGTGGCCGTGCGTGACGAAGGCAGCGGGCAGATAACGAGAAATCTGGGTGTGGTAAGATTTGGATAACTGGCTAAAACAAAGACGCTCATCATCGTATTGTGATGGCTTCAAAGATAATAGTAAAGGTGCGCAACAAGCAAAGGTGGGGGATATAAAAGATCCGTGGATGTGCCAAACATCAGACAGTATACCTTAGTCGCCTAGCGGCTGTCAGAAAACAGGCAAAACTGTTCAGTGGCGTTACTAAGCTAAACCAAGGCGGCCTGCATAGATTCAGAAAGTCAGAATGAGGCGGTATAATAAATAGAGTAATCAAGCAGGCTAGCCTAGGCTCAGTAGGAGAAGGCATGGTGAGGTAGTGTGAACAAGCCTTAGCCTGGATAAGGTTAGATAAACCTACCGCGGGTGTGTTTGATTTAAACCAAAACATTTAAGCCTCAGTGATCTAAGCGACGTAAGAAAACAGCAAAGACAGGTAAGGCAATGCGAGGTGAACGCATCAGGCAGACAAATATCAAGCCAGGTGAGGTGAGATTTGGATAAGTGGCTCAAACAAATAGGCATATCACCGTTTGAGATAGCTTTATAGTAAAAGCTGAGGAGGAACAACAATCAAACTCAAACGCGTCCTTGAGTACTCTGCCTCCCGTTTACGCTGACACATCCGACGCGCACGTCAGAGAGAACGGTCTGCGAGCACACAACTGAAAGTTGAACACTGACCTTGCCGACAACGACGGTAACAGGACAATCCTTTACCACAGAGGGGGAATCATTCAAGTGCTCGGTAACCTTTGACCTACAGGCGCGATATCTATTGAGCCACAGACTAAAGACCTGTGTGAACCACGTTCCAAACTTGTTGAGGTGGCATTCTCTGTCGTAACTGTTGTACGTTGTTCCATGCGAGCTACCAGGTTAGACTTCCTCAGGTTAAGTCATCAAAGGAACCATATTATTTACGGTTTTGCGTAGAATCCCCTGTCTATTTCACAGATAACTTGCATATTACTGTTGGCTCAGAAGTACGACTAACTACTAAGCAAGTTTAAGGCGATGGTGACCACAAAAATCACTAAACTTAGGGTGCACATTGTGGCCCGTGCAACCCAGTCGTCTCCCGTAAGTGCAGCTCCTATCCTAAAATGAAGGACTGGTAAGCTCGTAATCAAGACAAAGAGATCCCAGAACATCAAGCGCTGTCGCAATATCAAACAAGGCTCACATATTACTGATGGCTTTCCCAGTTCTGTCGAAGTAACTACACTGAGGGGTACGTCCAATCCCCATAAATGTGCGTCGAAAAGTGCCTGCCGGTACTAGCAAGAGTTGGGTAGCGGTTGCTTGCAAGTAGAGCCGGCATTTGAATTAACCTCAACACCAACTGAATCGGAAACTGCGGAACGTAACGCGCTGTAACGCAAGCAACACCGGTTTATATTGGTACATCTTGGAGCACCTTACTCCCTAACCGCAACATGTTGAATAGTGTAAAGAAACAACTTTTACCGAGTGTACTGTGCTCCAATATCCTAGCATCAAAATCGACATAAATAAGAAGCAAGCAATTTGATGTCCTCAGCCCGTGGGATATTGTTAGTAACCTAAACCAAGTTGTACTGAATACTGTATATGTAATGCGTATTACGCGGCACCCCAATTCTAAGCATTTCGGAGACCCAATCCATTGGTGTCACCAGCAGTTGTACGCTTGCAAGCCTAGAGATCAAACCAAGCAGAAGCCCCCTCAGGAGCGTGACCTGGGTGTATTGGTACAGGAAGATCTCAGGTGTTGAAAACAAGCAAAGGCGACAAGAACCGGCAATTAACAATTCAGCCTGCTTCGCATTGCCTTCGGTCGGTCTGAACCCGCAATATTTCCCCAAATGCTTAACGCCTTCATCCGGCCGCACATGGGGTGTGCTATCCAGGAGTGACATCAATCTCAGAAGCAGGTTCGCTTTGTTCACAAGACCCCTCAAAGAAAAGCAACCAAGAACGTCAGGGGCCACTTTCATATGCTCTATTAGCTTAGGTTAAAAGCCAAGAAGGTACTGCAGTCGATATCGGCCTTTGCAGGGGATCACATAATGGTTTAACAGCTTCTGGAGAACACAAGCCACATTTACAGCCCGCCGGTGGAATTGAACCACAACACTATCTTAAGAAGTCATCCTCTAAAAGGGCCAATACAGTATAACCGGATTGAATGCTGTAAAAATATTTTCCCTCTGAGTGCACCAAGCTTGCTAAGTACTCCTTACTCATGTCGTCTCCACCTGCAATTTGGCGGTAGTTATAAAACGAGTTGACGTTACGTTGTCTTATTTGCATTTCATTATGGCTTGTTAGCCAACAGCTACAAAACGCCAGAAAACGATGTCTTACTTAACACCGAAACAATGGATTTGTGGATTAATAATTTAATGTGCGAAAATCTCGACTATTCATTATAAGTCTGTGGTGAGTCAAACAAAACGCTTTTCATTTTATCATGCAACCTACATTTACCATAATGTCCATCCCACTGGACCCTTCAAGCATTGCGTTTTTACCCGTAATACATCATGGTTTATTAGTTCCATCCAGTCTACTCCACCATGTATTATCCGAGGCCAACTGGACTTAAAGAGGATGTTACGAATGGGTCTGTGGTTGTGCAGGGTATACTAAATAAATAAATAAATAGTATATTCTCAGTAAAACGAGACACACCTGTAAAGGCGTGATCAATTATGCATATGCTTGCTCAGTTTGGGGATGTACTTCATGCATTACCAAAGGATAAGAAGGGCCCTGCTTCAAACCTATCGTAGTTTGACAGGTTGCGTCAGTCCGGACGTGTCAGTGCTATTTGGTCTCACTAAGTTTCCTTAACCGAGGCCTGATGGGAATAGGATGAAAACTAGTCAGGTTCGCCGTTATAGGTCGCTCGAATTCGCTTCCAGATCATGTCCGTATGGGAACGAGAGTTAAGGGTTTTGCGCCAGCTCGGTGCTCGTTGGTAGCAGCACCAAAGCTATACTTTACTCTAACTGATGCCTTTATCTTTAAGGTATATTTAGCGACTCATTTAACTTGGTATTCCGCTTGCTTAATTGTACACCCTTCTGCACTTCTTCTGAGTTTGTTGTTCTCTCTCACTTCACGTAACTGGCCCAGAAGGGACTGTTTTTGTACGATAAATAGGCATTAGTTGATTGGACAGTGTGTAGTGCGGAATTTGTTTTAGGTCCATCTGTATTTTAAAACTAGCCAACACCTGCCTACACTACTTGCTGAAGAAAGAACACTCACGGAATAATCTTATCTTTCCAGTCCAACATAAAATTGATCGGAGGGTCTACCAAACAATCTTCATGGGGTGCCAGTTAGATAGCCCGTGTCAAGCCGGTTCCAGCAAATAGTTTGGCGGAGATGTTCCAAGTCGTAGTTGGTTTTCGGCTAGCAAGTGTTCTCTCCATAAAAAGCAACAAAAGTCCGTTTAACAACACTGTGGTGTGGCGGAGGCAACCCACCAATAAATAAAGCTACTGCCTCTTCTCCTTCCGGAGAATCCCCACCTCACAGACGTCATCACTTTCGGAAAGTTCCTTTGCTTTTTTCACACAATAGCGTTCACGGCAAACAAACTCATATATGCAGTTACACTATGAAGTTCACTAGCCGTGCCCAATAACACTGACGTGAGGTATTTATAGACGCACGACGCCAGTACGTTAAAGCTCAAAATGCTATCTTTTTATACTACTACTGACCTTCCCTGCTTGTATTAACATGACCACGCCTTTGCAGGCTTTTCTCGCAATGCCAGAAATAAAGCATTTATTACTTTATTTATTTACCTTGAACTTATACATGCTAGGTCACTTTCATGTTAAGTGCCTAAAGGCGCAGTATAAATGTCTATAAGCGTTCCTTCTTTAATGCGTCCTTGAAACAGCATGAGATTTGTAGGATCAAGTTGATGCCAAGGGTGTCAAATCCATATGCTGTAATTACCTCAATGCCAACCGATCCGTGAAATCCCGGCCACTTCTATAAAAACGGAGAATAGGAATAAAGGCTAAAAGAGGTGAATCAACAGAAACAGAATAACTATAAATATGGTACAAGTGAGAAGGTGTAAAAAGGCAATACTGGTAACGTGGGCTGCGAAGTCCAGGAAAAGAAAGTAAAAGATAAGAGCCAGACGGGAAGATATGAACTTGCAACCAAACGGCGATTACTCGACGTGCGAAGAACTTAACAGCTAGAGCTAATACGACTTCTCCGGGTAGTGAATTCCTTGAGTCAATCACGCCGCGTCTCTGACATGATCGGATCTGGGATTATAAAGCTTCGTAGAGTAGGCATGAAGAGATCGCCACTAAAGTTTTCTCGTATTAGTTGCTTGTTTAAAGCGATAATATTACTTTGGTCGCTATTTGCATTCGACAAGTCAAATTCACTGTCCTCGGACCGACTACTGCAGGCATTGTAGGATGTGCAGTGGGCACATGAGTCATGAATACAGCTTAGCAGGTTTATATCTGTGAAGGAGGAAGTAGAAAATTTGACATCCATGTACTATTCTTTGGAGCACCTTTCTAGTATGCTTGAGGGTAGTATTAATTTCTTATATTTAGTAAGGAATGAAATGGGGAGAATTTTAGTTACATTGCGGAACAGTTAAGTTCCTGGAGTAGAGATACCGGTAGATCCACTAAATTTGACAATGACAAAATCATGCAGGTTTAGTTTACTTGAAAGTTGTGATTATGAAATAGAAGGCATGCCAAATATTTTGTGAAAGTTGCACAAATAGATGTAAGAAACGGCATGCTTTGTTGTATTTGCTATTTTGGTCGAGCAGGGGCCTTGAATGTACCATGTTCAAGTTCCGCAATTCCACTGGGCTTGGGCCGTGAAGATGGCGAGTGCCGTTGTGACCCGCTTTGAGCCGCAGCAATAGTTTTTAAAGTAGTGTTTGCGATTAGATGCAATAGACGCGGGCAATGTGAGCATCGCACCTATACCTTGTTGGTTAATTTCATGCACTAAAACGAACGGCGGCATCGTCGGGCCAACACGGGATATGTAGAACTTTTCTGATGGATATTTTTCTAAGTTGTGCAATCGAAAAAGAAGGACAAGCCGATGGAAGCCCGCAACTGGCAGATGTGAAACCAAGTAATATGCTTTCCTGTGCTGCGCAATATGAACTACAAATATTGTACCATTTGCAACGAATAAGTTCCTCTTTTGGTCGATTTTGTAAGATAACGAAATACAATGACTGTATTATTAATTTACGATCCTATACAGAAAATTCAATTATGCTGCCAATAAAAGGAACCTAGGAACTCTTAGGGCGCTACTAACGTTTTAACTAACACGCAAAAATTAGGAATAGCGACGACAAAAGTAACAGCAAAATTTTGACAATTAAACGATGCATAAATGTTACAACATACGAGACTAGAACGCTGCGGCGCGCGGAGGAAATGTGGCATACTTACCTGCTAGCAAGCAATATGTGGGGCTGTTTAGGCATGATGAGCTTGCATGTGACTAAGGTTAAAGACGATACAGAGAATAAAAGGCTTACTAACCTCAGAACTTAGGAGGTAAAATCGTAGCGGAGCTCACAGATAGTAACTCCAGCTACCTTAGTGGTAGCAACCCTAACTCAGTTTCACTGATGCAAGGGTGGCGGAGGTGCATGGTACAAGTTTACATTCAAAGTGTTGAATATGTCTAGACACATAAAGTTAAAGCTTTGCCTGGCGCAGGAAAGTAAATCGTCTTACAGTTATGGGAGAACAAAGGCTAGCCAGCTAAAGTGATGCAATGTCAGTGCCTGAGGTTGACACTTTATAAAACAGGGTCAAAAGTCTTGACGCGAGTAAACGATAAACAAACCTCATGTTCTACAAGGTTAAAGCGCAGCAACGCGCGGACTAACTAAGATCTTCTGGTTAGTAGGCACTGCTAGGAAGTAGAGTGAATAGCGAATAAACACCAATGTATAAGACGATAATCCTTGGGTCTTGCACTAAAAGTAAGTCGTCATAACTTACGCCGAAGGACACCTTTGTTTTATCGCGATCTATGCATTATTCACTGAACTGCCAGCAATTTCTGTGCTTTGTTTATTGGGTGTTCCGACTAACAAGGTGCATCTGTCATAATCAAATCCACCATCAACTTTTGAAGTATCAACTAGCAGCAATGATTTTGTAAAGACTTAGATTAAAAACTATTGCCTACAACAAAGTTGTCGTATGCATGGTGTCTAAGAGGGTGGTGGCTTTTTAGGCGTGAATGTGACTCTTGACAAAGCTTTTCTGATGTAAGCATTGTCCAGATAGGCTGCTTGCAAAAGGCATGGATTAAATGGATACGGAAGCTCTTAAAGTACATACAGTGAGCGCTTTCTCATCTTTAGACGCCGGTCCTGTGGTTTTCCGACTAATGGCATTAGATAGATCTGCTACACTTAAGGTAAAACGAGCATATATCCTAAGTCGTCAACTACTGAATAGTGTAGCGTACACTATCAGCCAAATTGTGAGTCTTTGGCTCCATTTAGCGGTTTTTGAATTTGATGGTCTAACAGATAATGGCTTTCGAATTATTCTAAGCGCCGAACTACCTGAAGTTCATTGGCTGCTTGAGTAGCACCGGGGCGATCGAAGCTTCCCGTGTGTCACAAGGACTTTGCTAGGATGAACATTACCTTGACCTGTTGGTGGGAGCCAGCAGCCTAGATTTTTGATGAATTTGGTGCAGGCAGTTTGTACACCTCTGGAAACGCAATGCAAACTTCGGTGTAAAAGAGGCTTTATGGGTATGTTAGAGCTTTCACTCATTCTCCGTACGCGACAAGAACGACCTCTTAATCGCTAAGAATTCAGTACGGCAGGTAGTGGAATATGGAGGTATCCGCCCCTGGGAGAAATCTTTGCGCGAAAATTTCCAACAACTATGAGTCAGCTTGGCATCGACCGCAGTACTCGAGCCGCGGCTTTTTGTAATCCATCACTACGAGAATATGCCGAGAATATGGCGGAGAAGTTTGTGAGTTACTACGCGATTCTTGTGCCTTCCGAGTAGTTGCGACCTGGTTATACTCCAAAACGGTATATAACACTTCCTACTGGCGCTGACCCGAGAAAGACTTGAAACCTCAGGATCGTTTTAGTCTGCTTCGCTAACCATAGGTGGGCGTCCATTCATGACAAAATACTTCAGGGCTTGTATACCACGGCAAACCTTAGCGGTATTCTAATGGGTTTCCGCACCGGATTGGCAATCTCAGCAGCTGTAGGTGGTATGTAGATGCAAGTAAGTGTGCCAAGGTGTAAAAGAGACACTGCAATTTCCTTGGTGTAAAACTAATAATATAGGCTCACAGGTGGTACAGGAGAAGATGACGGCTCACACTTACGAAACAACGTTGTCTCCTTGTGCACATTATGCGTTTGGTTGAACGGCAGAAGAAGGAGGTCGTTGCTACGAAACTTTATCGACGGCAGCAATCAGTAAAAGTTCTGCGTCGACGACCTGCTAATATCAGCCGACTGTAGAA
>OX104065.1:52808092-52824864 GCA_944474145.2 Dicrocoelium dendriticum
TGTCTCGTATTTCATAACTAGAGGGGGCAAAGTATGATGTCTCTCACCTGCGAGGATATGTTCTAAGGAAGGCAAGATAGTAGCTGGTTATACATGGCGAACTCAGAAGAAATCTTACGAATATAAAATACCGATTTTAAATGGAATAACCATAATAAAGGCGTTCTCCCAAAAAGGGGGAGAGGCAAAAGCAACTGAATTGACCATGGCGGGCTGAACGGCGTTAACCGCGCATGGAGACCACTTATCCTATAGATTATCCATTGCAAAAAGCAGATAAACTATGTGGTATGTGTGAAAACAATATGACCACAACTGATGAATCACAAAATCACTGGAACGAGCTCACCAGGATGAAAATGCAAAATGGCGGGCGGCGTGTTCCCGACAAGGGGTCACCAATTGGTGGGCGGAGCCTTGGATACTAGTCGGTAAGCAATGACACGTAAGACATGTCGAATACGGTCAGTATAGAAAGCAGAGGCGGCTGATCCCAACTTATATTGCACAGGCTAAAAGAATCAGTAGCGAATCACACAGAGCGAGAAACATGCAGCAAGGTACTCACCAAAACGGTTTGTGACAACGGACGTGCAGTCAGTAAAACTGATAGGCGTTTCGAAGGTTAAAACAACCATAACATTCAATGCTACAAGATACTGAAAGAGCATGTTTGCTGTTGCACTACAGGGACCGAACATATCTAAGGAAAAAGTCGTGATATGTCCAGTGACATTGTATGCAACAAAATTTGCTTATCGCGTATCCACCAAAAGTAAAGAACCAAGTAAGGCCGGAACTGCATAACAGTACTATTTACAAATGAACAGTCAGGTTGCTGCACCGCATAGTCAGCCTGAGGTGCAATATGGTGTGCTTGCGTGTGGAGATATCGTTTCTATCGAAATTCATTTTCGTACGTCGCTATCCTCGGCCAGCGCTTTTACTGTTAAGTAGAAACAAACCCAAGCCCTCTGCGGCTAACCTCAGACGTGTGGCGTCCGCTCACCTAGAGACGGCTTAAACCAGACTTGCCGAATTACTAGAAACTCATGCACGCTTACTACCCGTGGTTGAAGATCTGTCTCTGTGTTGCGGGATTGTTTTCACTAACTTTTGTAAATCAACTCTTGGTCGTACGAGACGAAATCGCTCCGCACGTTTAGAAAATTTGCTGACGAACAACCGGGAGGAGGAACCAATTGCTCGTGATCCCAGTAAGTACATGATGAATTTATCAAATGCACAACTTGATGCTTTGCAATTAGAAGCATTATCACTTGGGTTTGATTACAAAGTCCCCCCTAGGACGATGAACGGCTTGTTTATAGAAGCCCAATTTGAGAACTTTTTTGACCAGTTTAAGGAGCTCCATCCAACCAGCCCTGCTAAGCATATTTGGCTCGGAAACAAGTTAACTGATATCGCCCATGAGGTGAAAACCATGCCAATTAATGAAAAATGTGCTAACACAGCTCAACGTTTTCAAGCTTTACGTGAACTACGAGCTAAGGACGTAGTCGTAATGAAACCCGATAAAGATTCAGGAGTGGTGATCATGAATAAAATCGATTACAATGAGAAGATGTGCGCCATACTCAACGACGCGAGTAAATTCGAACGGCTCACGAAAGTGGGGGACATAACCAAGATCGAAATGCGCATAATTCGTCAGCTGGAATTACTTCTCTTCCAACGCGTGATAGACTTTGATACAATTAATAGTTTGAAGCCGAGTGGGAGCACTATTCCACAATTGTATGGGTCCCCAAAGACACATAAGAGTGACGTGCCACTCAGGCCAATCCCTTCAATGATGAACTCACCCCAGCACAAACTCGCTCGTTGGTTAGTGAAGTTGCTAGCTCCGCTGAAACAACAGTTCAATCCGTACAGTCTTAAAGACTCGTTTCAACTCATTGATGATCTGGACGAACTTAACCTGTCAGACAAAGTTATATGTTCCTTGGATGTAGAATCCTTATTTACCAACGTGCCGCTACATCAGACGGTTGATTACGTGTGCGAATTAGCTGAAAACGGTGGCTGTTCGCTACCAATTCCGACTGAGTTGCTAAGAGAATCTCTACTAATGTGCACGGAGAATGTAAATTTTTACTTCCGGAATACGCCATACCGTCAGATTGACGGCGTAGCAATGGATAGCCCATTAGGTCCTGTGCTCGCTGATTTCTTCATATTGATGGTAGAAAGAAGCATTTCTACAGAAATAGCCCAGGTGCCATTCTACAAAAGAAATGTCGATGGTATCTTGGCTTTCTGTTCGTCTGAGCAGCAGCTCACACATTTGTTAGAACGGCTCAATGGTGCTCATGCTAACTTACGCGTTACATGTGAAATAGAACAAAACAATTGTCTACCATACCTGGACATACTCATAACTCGCAGGGAGGATGGATTGATTAAGAGGTCGATTTACCAAAATCGACTTGGTCCGGTCAGTACCTGTACTTCACCAGCTTCACGCCAGCGTGGTACAAACGGACACTTGTGAAGACTCTAGTTTGTCGTGCCAGAAGAATTTGTTCGGCCGACTATTTGGACGATGAGCTAGTGTTAATTACAGCAACACTAATGGCGAATGGCTACCCTCGAAGATTTATCGCGAAACACAGCCAACCGCGAGGACCAAAGGATTTTGTGCACACGGCAGCCAAGAAGAAAGTGTATATCGAATTACCTTTCGGAGGTGACTTAGCCACGCTGAAGACAACAAAGCGTATAATTTCAGCCACACAAGGAAGTTACTATGCTGCACAAGTTGTCGTTATAACCTGAACCCGAAATTTGCCCATACCTCCAACGAAGGAAGCTCAGCCTATTGGGGCTAACTCACACTGTGTATACCAATTTGTCTGTGTCTGCGGAAAAAGTTACATAGGCAGAACCAATAGAACGCTGACTTCCCGAATAAAGGACATGTGCCAAGATGGGTTCAACGTGAAGTTGCTCAGCTTGCCTACCCTCGTCAGATTCTATGTTTGCTCAGACCACCGGCTTCCTCGATAGGCAAACACCTATTAGCCTCCGGTCACCAATTAGAGTTGAGCTCAGCGCTTAAAGTTGCGTTACGTCACACTAATTCCCGCTTCCTTCGGTTTGCTGAGGCTGTCGCAATTAGCGGGATTAAGCCAGCCTTGTGTGTTCAGAAACAATTATTTGTCAGCCCAAAGCTGTCTCGGACGTAGGTGTGAACTTCCGTCATTCATTTTGCACCTTAAGCTTGTCTAGTTGCACCTACTGTTAGCTATATCTATGCTTACCGGTTATTGTTAATGGTACTGAGGAGACAATACGAAATGCATGCATCTACCAGCCTTTGTCTTCTTTCCGTGCTTTTTAAATGGTTGAAGGGAACCAATGTTGTCTTCATTGCAGTATGGTAATTATTTCGCAATCCGCCGCTTCCAACAGAGATCCGTCTGGTAATGCACCTATCGCTGGTACCGGTTGTATCCAGATGTTTACGTAGTCGCAACAATCCTGTAGTATTGGGCGGTAGGATTAGTAAATCATTAGGCGTGGTATCTTGTCGATCTTTCTAGTCCACATTCAGTGAAACCAGTGGTTTACTGGAGCTAATGCATAACACTACGAAAAATAGGGTTACAGTGCCTCATCGTATAAAGTCTGTTCCATGGTGACCGATAATCAAATGTGTTTAACTACCCTGACACGGCGCTCCCCATCGCTACCTATACGACTAGTCAACGGGGTTAATAGAGCCATTGTATTTCCAGACTCAGATGCTTAACATTGCGCTTTCGATGGGACCAACCCTTTTTTAATGGGACGTACCTCAATAACGGTGCCAAAAAACTTACTTCCAGTGCCACTGAATACTCCCGCCGGCCACCGATTCCTGACATGCACCACGTCAAATACATAACGAAAATTTAGGACCTCAAGGTGTTTGATAAGCTACATATTCAAATCCATGGCAGTGCAAGAATTTAGGCTTACTCTTAACAAAATTTGCGCCCGATCTCTGCTAGAATACTGCTCCATTTTGTTTACCAACTCCAGAAAATGCGACTGAGTAGCCATTGATAGGTTCAACGATGGTTTACTAAACGTCTTCTGGGACACCACTTTCATCTATCGCGCTCCGTGCATCGAACTCGCACCAGAGCCTTTATGGCTGCGCAGGCTGAAAACTAACCTCAACTTCCAATATCTGCTTATAAATAAACTTGAGAACTCGCTAACGCCCTTCCTATCATCGGGCAACCTTTCGTATCCTCATCGTAATAGACCGCACACCATTATCCTGCCGAAAGCCAACAGTGGTACGCGTACAGACTTCTAGCTCTACAGATACGCGTATGTGTGGTATAGGTTTCCACCTAATATGCAAGCATCTGAAAATGTAATTCAATTCCTTTCAGCACTTATAGGTACCTCACAGTCGGTCATGTTTCTACTCTTTTAAGCTTTAACAGGCTTGAATATGAATGGTTGGAAAATGGACCTGACCACATATAAGCGTCTTCCCCATCCGACCTTACTCAATCCTAGGAAAAATGACGCTTGTCCTCAAATGCCGTTACAACACTTCTCCCTCGGATCTCAGCCTCTCACCTCATGACGGCCAGCACGCATCTGAGACCACAGCCTAACAACTCTGCATCTCATAGCAGCTCGCTTGTCATATTCATTATTCTGACTAGACATTTTAACGTTTTGCGGAAATGCTGGCCTCTGTGCAGTATTTCACAACCTTAATGTACGCTTAGGCTCCGCCTGTTGGATGTCCCTTCATCTAACATTTTCAGCTCCCTTCTGGCAGTCCTTCTTATCTCACCATGTCTGCGCACAGCCACTGTTTCTTCTCTCCTTTTAGACCATCTATTAGTTGCTCGCTGCAGCATTCTTAACCTCCTCCCATGGATAAGTCCAGCTCTCACTAGACATTCTTGCCTCAGTCTATCTTAGCACTATTCTTTTAACACACAAGAAGGATTTGTGTATCCGCGCCGCTGCGCTTTAGCGTCTGTTGCCCTGACGTATTTAAGGACCTTAATGTACGATTAGGCTCCGTCTGTTCGTAGTCTTTTTCTCTAACATTTTTAGTTTTATTCTGGCAATCATTCATATCTTATGATGTCAGCGTGCAGCCACCACCTAGCCCCTCACGTTAGACGTGCATTTAACCGTTACCCCCTGAAACGTCTAAGACACCCACTTATATTGTAGTCTACTTCTCTCATCTGCTTTTCCTTGGGGTAGTCTACCTTAGTATGCATACTTCTTGTATTCTGTTCATTCCTCACTCAAACAGTTTTAGCTCTCTTCTGGTGATGTGACCCCCTCGGTCAACTTACTGTATACTTGCATTCTTTCTGGCTGCTTTCCTTTCCTCATCCAACCTTGTTTAGCTCTCTTCTGGCTACCTTCCTTATCTCATCAGGTCAGCACAAGCCGCTCCTTGGTAGATGCTCGGTTGTCATTTACTTGTCTGTAAAACCCCATTAATTGTAGTTCAGCACTCTCACAGACTTTTCCCAGCTCTACTATCCTTTGTAATTTTTCATTAGCACCTAGCACCATTTGATAATCTGCGCGCCGCTGCGTCTCAGTCTCTATGACCTAAACTATTGAGCAATCATATGGCATGCTTGCGCTTCTCCCGTTCGCTGTCCCTTCATCATGAAACCATGCTAACTTCTTTTCTGTCCAGCAAACATAACTCAAGTAGTCCGCACACAGCTGATCCTTGCTTGACGTTCCCTCATCTATTACTCGTGACGTATATGACAACTACTTACACTGCAGTCCAACACTGTCACTGGCGTTCCCGGATCAGGCCTCCTTGCTAGATGCTCAGCTGTCACTTACTCATCTGCGGCACCTGTTTAATTGTAGTTTGGCTCTCTCAATGACTCCTCCCGGAACAGTCTTCCTAAGTTATAAGCCAATAGCGCCCCAGCGTGGTTTGCTTATTTGCGCGTCGCTGCGTCTTATCCTCTTATGCTCTGAACTATTAAACAGCCGTATTGTACGCTTGCGCTTCATCCGTTTGCTGTCCTTTCTTCATGCAACCTTTCTCAGCTCTCTTCTGTGGAGCAAATGCAACTCATGCGGTTTGCGCACAGTTGCCACTTGGTCTCTCTTTTCTAAAAGTTCATTTATCCGTTGCTCGCTGCAACGTCAGTGATACCTGTTCAGGTAGTTTAGAGGGTTGCGTGTACCGGGAGCCCAGAGAGCGATTCGAGAAGACGAATCGAGTTACAGGGAAACTTTTATTTGTAAAGTAAAAGATTCCCTGTTATTTAGCTATAAAAGCACGACACCGTGGACGCTCTAGCTAGGGGAACGGATCAAGCACAGCACACAGGGCAGTTGCGCGTTGCAACCGAAACGAGCGCCAAGCAAGAAAAATGGCGATGAGCAAGTAAAGCATTCGAACTCAGCAAGCACTTCAACAAACCACACCGGTTGCCTAAGTGTACAATTATAGAATTTTGGTTAGAATTTTACACAGGCAACCCGGGTAATCTCCAGACTGCTACATAGCTCTCTCCCAGAAGGGACTGTGTAAGCAGTCCTTCGATCTACGTGAGGACTGTTCGTCGCGGGCCAGTCTTCGGCGGGACCAGGTTGTGAAACCTGATGCAGCTGCTGGGGGAGAACCATGCAATCGGACCCTAGCGGGCTCCCACCCGTGTCCTCCCTACGGTGTCGAAACGGTAAAATAACTGTTTCTGGGGGGACAGTTAGTAAAGTTCACGTGCGCAGTTGAGCAGGAAGTTCGTTCCACTTGCGGTTGACGTGCGGGGATCCAGCGGAAAGTGAAACCAAGGTGCAACCAACCGACGGTGTATATGGAAAGTAAAACGAAAAAGCAGCATAAATGCATAGCAATACACAAAAGAATGCAAACAGAAAAACGTGCAAAGCTGTTTTTGAGTTTTCAAAAGGTTTTGCTCTTTTTTTAGTAGTTTCAAAACGCTTTGGTCTTTATTGTGGATTTTCAAAAACGTTTAGTAAGAGCAGAAGATTTCAAAGGCCCGTTCTACGTAAAATAGTAAGTGCTAACGAATTCCGAAAAACGAACCGGACTTGAGCTTCCTACCGCGTCGATTGATAGTAGGGCGCGTAGGAGTGCTATCGGTTGAGGTTGTCGGTTCTGCTGGATCGGACTGACTCGTCTGAGGTTGCAGTGCGAGTTGTGGTGGCACAGGCTGTGAATGTGCTTGTTGCACCGAAGAGTCAGACTTGTCGAGGAATGCTGGCTTGAGTCGATCGATGTTGATCGTCTCAGTCTTACCTTTGTAGTCAATGGTAAACGTCTTGTCGCTTCTGCGTACGACACGGTACGAACCAGAATAAGGGGGTTGAAGTGGTCGATGTACGCTGTCAGTGCGAACAAACATATGCATGCAAGTAGTTAAGCGTTCGTCTACGTTGGTACGCAAGCTCTGTGCGCTGGGTTGCACAGGCTGAAGCTGTCGCATGTGATGAGATAAGCGAGCTGCGTAGTCGCCATAGTCAATGGTTGTTGGCGTTTTTGGTGAGACGAGTTCACCAGGTAGGCGTTGTGTGCATCCAAAGACTAGCGACGATGGAGTGGAGTGCAAATCCGCTTTAATCGTGTTTCTTATGCCTAAGAGAAGAAGCGGAAGTGCTTCGTGCCAGGACGTGCTAGATTGGGCACAGAGCAAGGCTTTGAGTTGCAGGTGAAACCTTTCTACCATCCCATTAGCTGCGGGATGGTATGCGGTGGTTCGGTTATGTTAGTAACCAAGAACGTTAAGCGATTTGCTGAATGATCCGTCAACGTGTGATCCTCTGTCAGTGATGACTACGCTTGCGCAACCGACCTGAGCTACCCAGCGTTCTAAGAAAGCTTGCGCAACTGTCTCAGATGAGCAGCTGACTAACGAAATCGCCTCTGGAAAACGAGTAAATCGGTCGACACAGGTGAGTAAATAAATAAATAAATAAATAGTATATTCTCGATAAAACGAGACACACCTGTAAAGGCGTGATCAAATATGCATACAAGCATAGCTTCTGTGGAATGTCAAAAAATTTCGTTTTAATGAAAGGTATAAAAGAAAAGATGTCGTCCATATGAGTGAGCATATTGTCAGGTAATAGTCAGACCAGGGACATTATGGCGCTAAGACGCGCAAAAATCCGTCAAGACACAAGTTGGGGGTAATTTCGCCAGGTAGTAATCCGTGAGCACAGGAGCGCAAACAAGGTTTTGTTGCAACTAATAACCATTACGAGATGGAGATGATCTGTGCTCCAACAAAGCATCCTTCATAGCAGAATTAGTTGCACAGGTTTGATGTAGAAGGCTGAGGACTGCGTCAGTGTGAAATGCTTAGCTGTGACTTTATTTTGTGGCGAGTCACATCCGCCACGTTGCAGTGTTGTTAAGCGGACAGTTGTGGCTTTTTATAGGGAGAACGCTTGCCAGGCGAAAACCCACCATGTCCTGAAACACTGCCGTAGCTTCCGTTGCACAGTAGTGCAAGTCGGTTATGCATCGTATAGACCGATTTTGCACTCTATTATTTGCAGTCGTTTGACAGCCAAAATTCTTCGTTGGTTGGCCGAATGGATTAGTACTGATACGGCAGCAGTCGTTGAAGCTGGTCAATGATGCAAGATTCAAAGAGTCGAATGATAATGATGCAGGTGAGTAAACACATTGTTAATAGAGGCCGGCTCTTCTATTATATTCTTGTTCGGCTCGCAAACCGTTTCCAACTATCCACGCTGGACTTGTCATGGGGTCGGTGAATGAAGTTGTTTCTTGTGGCTGAATATGTCCTTAATAGGTAAAAACGCCATTCTCCGCAAATTGGATTTGGGATTCCTGCAAATGTAAGTAAGTGTAACTGTTTCCGTAGCCAAGTGAAAATTCCATGGAAGGCCATCGGAATAGCCATGTATACTTGCGCAACGCTGTCCGGGAAATGACATCAGAATAGCTCCAGGTGACTGGCGAATAGGAATGTTTGAGGCAGTGAAGGTAATCACGCCAGAGTTGTTTGTCTTCGGTTGTGGAACGGGGATCCATGTACATATATTATTCCAGGTGAGAAAATTGTTTTCTGAGTACGAGGCGAGCTAAACCCATTTGTTTAGACCCCGTAAAGGTTGCTTCTCCAGAATGGCAGAATGAGCTACATTTGGACCAGTGTGTAGGTTTTTCATTTCCTGGAGAAAGAACCAAGCGTTTGAGGATAGGTCGGCCAGTCCCAGTGGATAAACCTTCTTGTTATGGCGGATGTACCTGTGGGAACCTCGGGAGAAATGGGCAACGGACAAGAGGTGGCCAAACAGAGACAGCAATGAATCAAGAAGCACTAACACAGACTGGTGGCGCTCACCGGTGCCTATGATACATTAAAACTTATGTAATTTTGTTTAGTATACATAATTTGCAAGCGCGTTGTATACATTACGTCGCTGATGTGACTCAGACTACAGCTACTACATGGGAAGAAGGTTCTGCACGCGCAGGGTCAAAAGACCGATATAACAAAGCGTTTTAACAAAAGTTAAGCGAATGATGCGATGGTTAGAGAGAAACAGGAAAACTGATGATGATGGCAGAAGCCAGGATGCGAGAGGCATCTTAGGTGAAACTGAGGACAACTAGGTTGAGACCGAATGCGAAAGCAAGTTAGGTAGAGCAACGTTCCAAGAGGAAAAGTAATTTCAAGGAATCGGCCAGGAGCAAATGAATGCTGACGGCAATACGAGGAGTAGCTCGTAAGAGTAATTGCGCTAAAGCGTTCATGATTCTACAGTCCAAAAGCCGTCAGAATCTAGGAAAATGGACACAGGGGGCCAAAACTGCCGCGCATTGGGAGTCGTTATGACACGTACGGTCTCAATATTATACCAGTGCGAGCATAAGGTAAAGAGCATAGGAATAGGAAGAGTGGTAAGTTGAGCATACTAATGGAAGTACTAGTCAAGCGACACTTAGCAATGGTCCGAGTGCCGCCAATACTCAGGAACGAGCTCAGACCGAATGTGATCATGCGCACGAGGATAACTTGGATAGGCGCAATGAGTGTAAGCTGTGGGAATAAAAAAATGGAGCGCAATAAGAGGAAAGGCCAAGGATAATAGGAAATAAAAGCAGGCAGAAAGTGACAGACGGGTCAGGTGAGAGAGGATAACGGCAGGGCAGTAAAGCTAGACGTCCGAGTTAAAAAGAAATGAAAACAGAAAGCGATAGAAATAGTTAGGGTCTAGATAAGAATGGATCAATGGTAAAGCGTGGAAAGGCCCACAAGTCTCTCCACGTAGTGTTTACAGAACCATTAGGTCAGCGGAACCAACAGAAGTGATGTCTTAGAAGTCCAAATGTATTTAATGAGTATGGGACCGACTAAGCGGCATGGGATTAATCGGCGCTTTGGGGCTAGGTCGTACAATGCAGATAAGAAAGAGGCTATAACAATAATGTGGGGTAATAGAGTTAACGCTGCGGAGCCAATACCGTTTAAGGCTCGGTATCATGGAAGCAGTCAGAGATAAACAGCCTAGTCCAGTGAGACGGGTTCACGGTAGGGCAGTAAGGCTGGCCGTCCGATTAGAAAGGGGGAATGAAAAGAGAAAGCGAGAGAAGAAAAGGTTAAAGTCGGTATGTGAATGGTTTACTGATAAGGAGTGAGGGAGCCCACGAAGCATTCCAGGTGATGTAAGCAAGACGTCGAGTCAGCAGAACCAAGGTTTGTAACGTAGAATAACTCTAAGTAAAACTGGAAACAAGTGGCTGATCTAGCGAGACTAGATTATTCGGCGCGTGGGAATAGCACGTAAAATTAAAGGCAGGAAAAGAGGCTGTAACAAAAGGTGAACGAGTCTGGCAGCCACACGAAGTAAGGGATCAAGAGCGTTGAGTCTGTATAGCGTATACCACTTAAGTCAGAGTAGCATATCAGCAATCAGAGAGAAGGAAACTGATCGGTGGAATAGATCACCATACCTCCAGTTGAAGAACAATTGAGCACAGAGCGCGATAAACATAAGTTAGCGACAGGATGAGAAGGGTTTATTGATGATAAGTGGGAAAAGTTCACGAGGTTCTCTAGGTAATGTAAAGAGATAGTGGAGTCAGACGAGCCAAGAGAGGTGACGTCTCAGAAGGCTGAATAAATCCGGAGAGCAGGAGGCCGATCGGGTAAGACTTGATTAGTCGGCGCGTCTGGATAAGGACATGTAATAAAGGTAAGAAAGGAGCCAGCAGTAAATGGTGAGCAAATCAAGCAGGCTCTGAATGTAAGGGAACATCATGTTTAGACTACGGGGCGCATACCGCGTAGGTCTTAGTAGCATAGTAGCAGACTGAGGGAGACAGACTAGCTAAGTGAGCCAAGATCACGGCAATGCAGTAAAGCCGGACGTCCGATTACAAAGGGATTGAAAACAGCAAGCGAGAGAAGAAAAGGTTAGGGTCGGGGTGAGAAGGATTTATTTGTAAAGAGTGGAAAAGCCCACGAGACTCTCCAAGTAGTGTAAACAGCACCATTAGGTCAGCCAAACCCATAGAAGTGATGTCTCAGAAGTCCAAATGAATTTAGTGAATACCAGGCCGACTAAGCTGTATTGGATTAATCGGCGCTTTGGGACTAGGTCGTAAAATACAGATAAGAAAGAGGATATAACAATAATGAGGATACCAGTCGATAAATCCCTTAGAGTAGGGGTAGTAGAGTTAACTCTACGGAGCCAATACCGTTTAAGGCTCGGCAGCATGGGAGCAGTCAGAGGTACACGTAGCCTTTGCATGGAGGCAAAGGTCCGACCAGGTCGACACGGACGTGTGCAAAACGAGCGTCAGGAGCGGAAAATACGCCAAGTGGGCTTTTGGTGTGTCTGTATACCTTGGCGTGCTGACGCTCTATGCATGCGCGTGCCCAAAGGCGGACATCGCGATTGACATTAGGCCATACGAATCGTTCCGTTACGAGCTTCTGTGAAGCACGTACGCCGGGATGAGACAGGTTGTGTAAAGCTTTGAAAACTAGTCGACGCATCGAAGTAGGAACTACGGGTCGGGGAGAAGATTGTGAGACGTGACAAAGAGTCATCCCCTTAGATGAAGTTAGTGGAACTTCACGTAGTTTTAACAAGGTGTTGCGACGTACCTTGTCGATGTCGGGATCAGCTTGTTTGGCAGCAGTCATAGCGGCTACATCAATGTTGTTGCCAGGCGATAAGCTGATCAGCTGAATGAGTGAAAGCGCATCCGCGACAGGATTGAGAGCACCTGAGACATGTCGTACGTCTGTCGTAACCTGAGAAACGTAGTATAGGTGTCTAGTTTCCCACGGCGAATACTTGTCGGTTGCGCCATTGATTGCGTAGATCAATGGCTTGCGGTCGGTGAAGACTGGAAAATTTCGACCTTCGAGATAATTACGGAAATGTCAGATACCTAAGTATATAGCTAACAGTTCCCTACCGAAGGTGCTGTATCGCGATTCGGCAGGCTGTAAGCGCCTTGAGAAGAAACCTAGAGGTATCCATCGATAGTCGATGAGTTGCTGAAGAACTGCACCGACGGCAGTGTCGGATGCGTCAGTCGTCAGGGAGAGTGGTGCAGATGTGTCTGGACGGGCGAGAAGCGCTATGTTGGAGATAGCGTCTTTGAGCTTCTCGAAAGACAATTTAGCGTAGTCTGCAAAGTGAAAAGAGCGTTGTTTACCGCGGCGCAAGTCAGTCATTGGTTGAACAATGCTCGCGCAGTTAGGAATAAAGCGTCTATAATAGTTAACCAGGCCAAGGAATCGGCGCAACTGTTTGAAGGAACTGGGAGCAGGATAGACCTTCAGGGCCTGGATTTTGTCTGGCAGAGCTTCAATACCAGAGGCGGATATGCGGTGGCCAAGAAAGTCGATAGAGCTTTGGCCAACCTCGCATTTATCGGGATTGACGGTAACCCCATGCTGGGTTAAGCGTTGGAAGAGAGCGTCGAGGTGACGAAGATGCTCCTCGTCAGAAGAGCTGGCGATGAGTATGTCATCTAAATAAGGATAAACGCTTTCGAGTCCTCGCGTTACCTCATGAATGCTGAAAAGTTTGGCCAGCGTTGCTGAGGCCGAAAGACAATCTGAGGTACTCGAATAGACCGAATGGCGTGATGACTGCTGTTTTAGCAATGTCATCTGGTGCGACAGGTATCTGGTGGTAGGCACGAACTAAGTCGACTTTGCTGAAGATAGACTTGCCAGCTAGAGCTGAAGTCAAGTCGTGCATGTGCGGAATAGGGTATTTATCCGGGACGGTAACTTGGTTAAGTGCCCTGTAGTCACCACAGGGGCGCCAGTCACCGGATTTCTTAGGCACCATGTGTAATGGTGATGCCCATGGACTTTTGGACAGGCGGATGATTCCCAGTTCGAGCATTTGCTCGAATTCCGTCTTAGCAGCTTTGGGCTTGGCCGGGGCTAGTCGGCGAGGGCAGGCCGAAACAGGTGGGCCATTAGTGCACATGTAATGCTTGACGATTGACATCACAGGAGGCAGGTCGTTCAGGATTCGAACGAGGTTAGGATGCTTGTTGAAAAGATCTCTAAAAGGTTGTGAAGCTTGAGGTAGGACACGAATGGGAGTGATAGCAGCCACGTTGGCGTTAGTCCCGATAGCACTGAGTTGTGTCCTGAAATCGATACGCTTCTTCCTTTTAGCGTCGACGATGAGGTCGAAGCGTTGAAGAAAGTCCATGCCTATGATGGCGAAAGGCACGGCAGCGATTATGAAAGGCCAGCGAAAGATTCACCGGAGGCCTAATTTGAGCGTTGGCAGCTTTGCGCCGAAAGTTGCGATTGGTGTGCCATTGGCGGCACGCAGCTTGGTCGCGATGGTGAGACGACCTCATCTGAGCTACGGGGTATGACGCTAACTTCGGCACCAGTGTCGACTAGAAAATCGTTGCCGGAAGTTAAATCCCTAACGCGGATGAGGCGACTTTGGTGTGTGCCGGTCGCGTCCGTCGCCGTTACGGACCAGCCGAGGTTTCCCTGCTTTTCGGCGAAGCTGCATGGTTTGATACATTTAGGAGCTGCGGTACCAAAACGCTGGTGGGACCAACAACTAGCTTGTCTGTTGTTAGACTTAGAACGTTTGCAGGGCGATTTTGATCGGCTATGACGACGGCGGTCCATAGTAAGCTGTTGCACCTGGTCACTAAGTGTCGCAACCTGTGTTTGGAGGGCTTCTATAGTTGACTGTAAGCCCGTGATAGAAGTGCCTTGGGACGCGACGGCATTGATCTTGCTGGCGTCGGGTTGTGGCTGTGATCGTTTAATAACTTGGTCCGCTAAATCTGCTAGTTGAGTGAGCGAAACGGAGCTCACTGTAGCGAGAATCGCTTGCGTGTTTTCTGGTGGCCGTTGTAACCCTAGTTTGCGAAGTAACGTCTCATCCATGGTTGAAGAACCAAGAAGTTGCTGCATCTCTCATAGCAGGGTTGAGGGCAATTTGTCGCCCAGTTTCAGATCCCTGAAAAGCTGCTGCAGGCGAACTTTCTCAGAGGGCATAATACGCTTAATCGTGGCCTCTTTGAGAGCCTCATAGCGGTTTTCGGTCTGAAAAAGGATAACGTCACGAACCTGCATTGATATCTCCTTGGGGAGATAGGACAGGAGCTTGCTGTACTTCGCGTTGTCGGAAGGGATTCTGTGGTTTTAAAACTCAGCCTCAAGATGAGCGAACCACGAAAGAGGATCCATGTTCCAAAAAGGTGGAACTGAGAGAGATACAACGCTAAGCAGAGACTCTACCTTATTGTCTACAGATTCCACGGTTTAAAAATGACGCAAAAACAGGCTACCGTATGCAAAAATAAAACCGGAAAATATAAAAAATAAATGGAACGAGCTCATTAGAGAAAGTTTCAAATATCCGGCGCTGAGGTTGATCCGAATTCGAGGTCACCAATTTAGAGGGTTGCCTGTACCGGGAGCCCAGAGAGCGATTCGAGAAGACGGATCGAGTTACAGGGAAACTTTTATTTGTAAAGTAAAAGATTCCCTGTTATTTAGCTATAAAAGCACGACACCGTGGACGCTCTAGCTAGGGGAACGGATCAAGCACAGCACACAGGGCAGTTGCGCGTTGCAACCGAAACGAGCGCCAAGCAAGAAAAATGGCGATGAGCAAGTAAAGCATTCGAACTCAGCAAGCACTTCAACAAACCACACCGGTTGCCTAAGTGTACAATTATAGAATTTTGGTTAGAATTTTACACAGGCAACCCGGGTAATCTCCAGTCTGCTACAGTATGAGTCCGGATCTTTCGCTAGCGTTTTCCGGCTCAGCTCACCTTAGCACCAATATCTTAGCACTCTAACAGGACTCCGTATATGCGCGCCTCTGACTCACATGCTGCGTAGTCCTCACTAAACTTAATATTTTCAGGCATTCTGTCCATTTGATACCCTTCCTTCGTTTAACATTTTAACTTTCTCCTAGCACTCCTTCCTAACTCATCAAGTCAGTGCACAGCCGCTCCTTAGCCTTTCTAACCTAGACGTTCTCACATTTTAATTGTTGTAACGTTTTGACTTTTTCACGTGAAGGCGTCCAGTTCTCGGACTAGCTTTCCCTCGTTCTACTCAAAGTAGTATTGTCCCAGCACCCTAGCATAAATTGTGTACCTACGCTCCGCCGTGCTTCAGCCTTAAATAATATGACTTCCACAGTAAACTTAATATGTGCTCTCATTCTTCCTGTTTGCTGTCCTTCATTTCGACATTTTAGCTCCCTTCTGGCGACTTTCAGTATCTCATCCGGTCAGCGCACAGCTACTCCTTGCTAGATGCTCAGCTGCCACGCATTCGTCTGCGACACCCAATTAATTGTAGTTCAGCTCTCTCTCTCTGGATTCTCCCGGCTCAGGCTTCATTAATTACATTCCATTAGCAGCCCAACACAATTTGATTTTCTGCGCGTCGGTGCGTCTTTGCCTTCTACGCTCTGGACTATTTAACAATATCATTGTAGGCCTGCGCTTCTCCCGTTCGCTGGCCTTCCATCATGAAAACTCTTTTGGTATTTTTCTCTCTTGCAAGCATATCCATGAATTCAGCGCAAGCCGCCAGTCTGCCTCACATTTCTATTTTATCATATATCCTTTAACCCTTGTAACGCCTTAGGCATTTAGCTGCAACTCTCCAGCTCTAGTGCAAGCATTCCCTGGCTCTTTCCAGCTTGGTAACATTAACTTAGCACCCTAGTTGCTGCGGTTAGGCCTCAGGTTCTGATGTCCTCAGCAACCTTAATGTACGCTTGCATTCCGACTATTCGCTGCCCCTCCGTCAATTTACCGTGCTTAGCTTTATACTTTGTCGCTCCTCTCATCTGATCTGCACATAGACGCCCGGTAACTTCTCACTTCCAGGTGTTCAGTTAACCCTTACGCGCTGCTATGTTTGCGACACTTTTGCGTGTATGAATCCAACAGGCTCACTGGCTTTTCCTGGACCAGCATATCGTAGTACCTATTTTCTAAGTAACCCTAGAATAACTCCTTACTCTGCACGACGCTACCAATACATTTGTTCCGCAGTTTTCCTGCCTTTAGCATCTTAATTACTTCACTTCTGTCGATCAATGCTTTCTAACCTAGTCATTACATCACTTGTTACGCGTATTCCGCCATATAGAAACTATTTATTAGAGTAATTAGACGCGTTGTCTCGATATTTAGACGTGCTATACTCTAAGCTTTTTAGATCATACATAGGGCAAAAAGAGTTCATGGAAACACG
>OX104065.1:52825239-53078489 GCA_944474145.2 Dicrocoelium dendriticum
TCATGGAGATTGCATTTACAGGACATGGCTTGGAATGTGTGGAGCTACTCCCGGAGAACGACTTCTTGACTTGGAGTATGCAGACGACATTGCCCTCATCTGTGACAGCTCCCAGACGTGCCAAGCCGCGCTGGACAGATTAGCACTGGCTGTCAGCCGCTTCGGGCTTTGCTTTGCACCATCCGAAGTGCAAAGCGTTCCTCCAAGATTGGCAGGGACTCGCCTCCTGCGCTGACCCTTGGTGGGGATCAGCTAGAAGTCATTCAGAAATTCAACTACGTGGAAGTTGTATCAGCGCCCTTGGGATCGAAGACGAGATCACGAACCGTATAGCGAAAGCTCGAAGTGCTTTTGCTAACCTTCGCCACCTATGGCGGCGGCGCGACATCACTCTCGCCCTGAAGGGTAGAGTGTACAATGCAGACGGTACGTTCGACCTTACTGTACGGTTGTGAAACCTGGCACCTAAGATCGGCGGACATGAAGAGGCTAGTTACGTTCGACCATCGAGTGCCTTCGCAGTTTGAGCTCACATCTGGTGGGAAACATCGCGTGAGTAACGAGCGTGTTCGAAGCCTTGTTTACGGCCCAAGAAAAGGAATGAACCGCTCAGCACCGTCATTTCTCGCACCAGGCTCCGATGGCTCGGCCATGTGTTGAACATGCTAGCACACCGACTTCCCTCGACGTGCGTTGTTTGCTCACCGGGATGTGGGTGGAAGAAGAGGGGAGGTGGCCAAGCGATGACTTGGTTCAGGGTAATGAAGTCCTTCACATCAGCGCTGGCCTTGGTTGGACCTTAATGACTCCCTGGTTGGGGTCCAAAAGACAGTGAACATGTTTGGCTAGATACACTTGCTGACATGGCAAAGATCCGACCTCAGAGGGGTTCCTGCTGTGAGTTTCTTTCTCCCCCATCCCTTTTAGCCTCCCCCTCCATCTACGATCTCAGTTCTTAGTAGTAAAACAATATATTTTCTTTTGCCTAGTAGCTAGCTGGTAACTTACCAGAACGATGCCTATCCGTTGCTGGTATCTCAGCTGGCATGCAACTGTTGTATCTATTTTTCCTTTATTGTATTGTATGGTATGTGTGTATGGTATTTTCCTTTATGTATTGCGTACAATAGCGGAGGTGTATTTCACCATCTCTTGCTGTCATTGTATAATGAATGATGGTGATGATGAATACCATGCAGTCCCCTGCAACAACTCGAAAACAAGGGGGCGTTGTACACTACCCTTGACAATTGGTTGGACTCGCAAACTCGTATACGCGCCACGATAAAGGAACTCGAACTTCTTCATATGTAATACTTTATTGTGGCCGTCTGCTCAACGCTCGCTTCTAGGGGCCTCATTACATCTCCGCTGTAAGAACAATAGTGAGTGGAACGATCCTTCAATTTGCTCACCGCACACTATCGTAAGGACCACCCAACTGCACTCAATTGTCGCTGCACGGTATCCCTGGCATCAACTGGAGTGGTCATTTTATTACTCTTTAGTAGCAGTAACAAAATGGTTTCGCTTGTGCTGGTCCTACTGGATGGCTGTTAGGACCACTCATGAGCTGTAATACCAAACCTCAGATACAGGTTTAGAAGTTAGCCACTCTATGTATCCCGCATCATATTTAACTAGCACAAAGCCATACACGATAAGCTGACCCACGCAGTTTACTTTACTAAGCATGATAATGTGTCCTCTAGAAGCTTCAGCTCATAGTACTCAAGGACCGATTATCTTTTAACACTTAAGCAGAGGCTGCAGATAACGCAGCGGAATCATTCTGCTAAGTGCAAGGGGCCGTGGCACCCGCCATTATAGTGAAGAGCGCTAACCCCACTTGTTTGTGCTTAATAAGCTATCGCAAACATATCAAGCATATTGCTATCGTCTTCATAGTGATTCCAGATAATTCTGGGGTACCTGATACATACCCGCTAGACATTGGCAAGTTTTCAACTATCTATCTGTGAGTTATATTCACTATAGCAAGGGTTAATCACCCCTTAATTACCGCCCTCCCAAAAAACCGAAGTCGAGCTACAAATCTGTGGTATTCGGGTCCTGCGAATCTTTACTTGCGGCAATACAAATGCTTATGATTGTCCGCCTCTGCCGTGGCCCAGATGGGTTCACCCCACCAGTGTTGTGTAATTGGTGGCATTAGGGTTTATTTTAGTCCTGCTACTCAGCCGGGATTAATAGCTCAGACGGTAAAGTAGTGCTATGTTCCGTCTTTCAAAAGTTTAGCGGGCAGATCAATACACTTGACACAAACATAGGGCCCGCCACAACGCTACACAATTAGCGCCATTTCAGCCACACAGCATATCTTAGTCTGGACTGGCGGAAAAGACGTCAGCACGGATCCTGTGTCATAGATTTTGGCTACGCTTGAAATTCTACTAAATTGGCTACTGACGTCTAGATTTCTGCCATCTCTCTGCCCCGTTGTTGGGACTAGCCATATACATCCTTTCTACGTAGTGCCAGTTGGGTGGTTAATAACTTTAATCGATCTCAGGGCATATCGCTTTCAGCCGGCAGTGCGAGGGTTGCGATATGGCTTTTTCGATCGGCAAGCGGTCATGTTCCAAATCTTCACCATAGAACCGGTAAATACAGTAGGTAGAATACTCCGTCAGAACGTTCCACCTTCAAAAACGTCGTTGATCCAACAGAGAAACCGGTGTCTTGCTGCGCCAAAGGAGAGCCAATTCAACACACACGATTCACATGGTCAACCAAACAATGCACACGTGTCCTGCACCAGCAGTCTCCGCTGTGCCGGCCACGTGAAGAATAAAAGCAAACAGTAGTGTCAGTAAAAGAAAGGAAACAGAGGAAAAGACAAGCTTATCGAATTTCGTAGGCAATATTAAGATGTAAGTCTAACTGAGTTAGAAGCGTAGGCCGTAGAAGACGAAAAAGGTTTAAGACATGAAGGGGAAGACTTTAAACTGCAGACCGAGTGCGTCAAGTCTATGCTCGAACTCTTTCACCATCGGTGCCATCACTAACGTCCTGTTGCAATGCGTTCCAACAAACTATAACCCCAGCTGATAACCGAAAAGCTACCCAAACCCGGTCAGACCGGGGTTTGTGCAACTTTAATGGGTGGCCTCGAAGGGTTGGCACTCGAGTTGGGCGAAACAGTCCAGTGAAATCAGGAACCATCTGTCTCATCAATATACCATATGTGAGGACCAACTCGCCTCGAAAGCCGCCTGTAATACATGGAAAAAATATCCAACTTATGTAGCCCCTCCGGGTACGTCAGCTTCTTTAATCCGTGCACCATTTTCGTCCCGGTCCGCAGAACTCGTTCAACTGCCATTTTATTAACAACCAGGCATGGAGGACAAGACTGGACGCAGTTTTCCAAGTGCGGCCTTACAAAAGCCGAAAAGTGTCTAACGAACATGTCGGTGGTCATGATCCCGAATGACCTGCGGATCATCCACAAAATGTTGAAACCATCGCAAGCAGCTGTCATCCAGTGTTCACTGGACTTAAAGTCGGATAACAGCAAAACATCGAGGTCAGATTGGAGTTGAACTCGCGGTACCTCGTTGCCGCCAAGCAAATAAAGCGTCGGCGGGTCATTCGGACCATAACGTAAAACGGAACATTTCGCTAAATTAACGGGCAACTGCCACAAAATTGACCAGACCCAAAGTCTATCCAGCACCCCTGTAGGGTCACTGGACCAATCGGCTCGTCTATCGTGCTCCAGATTTTCAAGTCATTCTCAAACATTAGCGATGGCACACCTAACTCATCAGGTAGGTCATTAAGGTATAAAGTGAAGAGAAGGGGGCCAAGCACCGAACCTTGCAGAACGCCACTGACAACACATTGGCGGAAGGACAGGCTTGAACCCACCAGCACACACATTTCCCTTCCGATTAGGAAAGCCGAAATCCAACGTAAAACTGACCCAGAAATACCATAGGAATTCAGCTTGTACAAAAAGCGCGAATGTGGAACGGTGTCAAAAGCTTTGGAAAAGTCAATAAACAGCCCGTCTACTGCCTTCCCGCAAACAACGGCTCCGGCCCAGTATTCATGAGTGGTTAAAAAGTTAGTAAGGCATGAGCAGCCCTTACGGAAACCGTGCTGAGAAAGATTAAGCAAATCAAACGCCTTCACGTGTTCTTCCAGAGCACCCCCACGAGCTTTTCCAATAACTTGACCAGCATGCTCATTAATCTGCCCGGTCTACATTTATCAGGGAGGTGTTTATCACTTGTTAAAATAATGGGACAATCAGTATCCTCGTTCTTGTCTTGTACGGCGGATGTGGACCGCCGGCTCACCACCCGAAAACTCACTCCCTAGTTTAATTCAGTTCAAGTCTAAGTGGGACTGGAAGGATGGAACGGATCCCGTATGTGTTCCCCTTTGAGCGGGTCGTCGATCCAGGAGTTGATAGGGTTGCTCCGACTTCTTGAAGTGTCTAAAAGTAAAAGACCCGAAAGACACCCTGGTCCGCCAAGTTAATGCCCACCTTCCTTACATTAACTGTCCAAGCTATGTCAGTTACGTGAAGTAAGAGAGAAGAAAAATCGAAGGTGAGAGTAAGGAAACTCAGTTAAAGGAACAGAACAATACCAATGGCAAGGAAAAGTGAAGAAATTAGGTTTGAAGTATGAAGATGGGAATTAGTCTGGAGAAAGGAAGTTTTGTGTTGCTACCCAAGAGCGTCCAGTTGACGCTCAAACCCCTTAACCATAGCTTCCTTGACAACCTTTTCTGGTAGCAGGTTCCAGCTCTCAAGGACTCGACGCGATAACCGTGTCTCCGCTCTAACTCGTTCGGACCACGGTTTGTCCACCTTCATACAAGGCCCGTGGAGACCAGACAACCTAGCAGGACTAAATAGTTAGGACAAAACGGGCGCAACCTTGTCAGTCGAAATACGGTAGGTTAGGATTAGATCCTCTCTAATCCTTCGATAGTGCATTGACTGCATCCCCAAACTAAGTAGGCGTTCGGGGTACGTTTGTCCGCGTAAGCCCTTGATCAACCCAGTACCGGCACGCAACACTCGTTCTAGTGCCATTTTGTCCCTGTCAAGGCATGGTGGACAGGCCTGGACGCAATATTCTAGGTGGGGTCGCACAAACGCTGAGAAGAGCTTCACAAACACATCAGCGGTAGGGGTCCCGAAAGAACGACGGATAAACCACAACACCTGAAACGCTTTACTAGCCGCCTTCTTCCAGTTGTCTCCAGAGCGTAGTGTGGAACAGTGGACAACACCTAGATCAACCTGATGAGTCAAGTTAGGAAGTTTACTCCCATCAAGCACATAACGTGTGGAGGAGGCAGACACTCCGATAGACATCACTGAACATTTTGCCCGGTTTATGGGCAGCAACCACAAGACAGACCATTCACAGAATCGATCCATAGCCTGTTTAGGAGCCACAGGACCTTTACGGATATCAACAATATTCCAGAGCTTTAGCTCTTCAGCAAATAAGAGCGATGGCACCTCAAGCTCCCTCGGCAACTCATTCACGTAAACTGAGAAAAGCAGCGGACCTAGCACAGAGCCTGGCGGAACGCCGCTAAGTACAGCTTGTCGAAACGACAGACTGCTTCCAACTCGAATACACCGTTCCCGTACATCCAGAAAAACTGGCACTTACTGGAGAGCGCGGCCCGATGTTCCATACTACCTCAACTTCATTGCGAGTCGCGAATGGGGGACAGTGTCAAAGGCCTTGGCGCAATCCATGAACACCACATCCACCGCATGTTTAATGTCTAGGGCCTCCGCCTAGCCCTCGAGAGCCACCAAGAAGTTGGTCTGACACAAAAATCCTATGCGAAAACCGTTGCCCGACGCTAAGCAGGTTAAACATATTTAAATTGTTCTCCACTATAGCACATACTAAATTTTCAAGTAACTTAACAACCACGCTAGTCAAGCTGACCGGCCTGTACTTAGCCGGTAGGTTATTGTCACCGCACTTGGAAATCGGGCAAACAACAGCGTCCTTCCATTCGGTAGGTAAAACACAGCTGTTGAGTGACTGCTGAAACATATAAGTCAGGGGTCTAATGAGTTCCACTGCCAATGCGTGCAACAATTTTGGATGAACAGAATCTGGCCCGGAAGACTTAGTTGGGTTTACCTCTCTCAGCAACCGGAGAAATTAGCACTCAATTACAGGAATTTCATTGAGCCAACAGTCCTCAGAGACTCTTGAAGCTAACACTTTGCATGGCGTATTGTTTTGCAGACAAAGACGCTTGAGTACTGCTCACCAGGCATGCATGCATTGTCATGGTCGCTATAAGCAAAGGCCCTATCTCCTCGAAGCATTGGTGGTATGGCCGAGTTTGCACCACAGCGTCGTATAACGTAAGCAAAGAATTACTTGGGATGTTTCGAGGTAGTATCAGCTAAGCCCTTTTCTCCCTGAGGCCGGGCCAACCTATGACGTAGCTTGCACTCATTTCGAACCAACCGATACTTGTTAAACATGCTGTTCGACAGAGCTGTTTGGTACGCTTGCCAGCATCTAGACCGCTTCTTTAGCAGTCCCTTCCCCGCGGAATATATCCACGGAGACTGAGCTCTCGATTTTCTTCTTTTTACCAGTGGGATGTGAGGTGCAGAAATTTCGACGAGGTGAGCTTAAAGTATTTCTCAGGCTATGTAAAAAGTTTCGGTCTCAAAGATATCAAAAGCCACGAACGTCTACTTGACACCACTGTGTTGTGGTGGTCGTAACTCGCTACAAAATAATAAATAAATAAATATTTTATTCTCGAATTCGTAGAAATACACCAAACCAAGCATGGTCAAAATTTACATGCAATTGTTTCGTAACATCTACGTGGCTATGTATGTAATCGGCAGTAAGCCAAAAGTTGTACAGACTGCGGAAATTGGAAAAGTGAGCATGAGGCATAACGTCGTCAATGAATGAGAATACGTTGGGTTCTAGCGTGCTTAGTGTAAATAGTCAGGGCAGTATATGTGTAGTGAAAATGATACATGTAGACGGGGAGTATCCTATTCTTGTATGTGTCAGGAAAATATTAAATTATGCTTCTAGTCTACTTGCCAGTATGTAGTTGTGAGCAGTGACTTTATCCAGTGGCGAGTCATATCCGCCACGACGCAGTGTTGTTATACGAACATTTGTGGCTGTTTATAGGAAGAACACTTGCCAGGCGAATACCCACCACTTCCTGGAACATTGACGGAAACCCGTTTGTACACTGATATACAACTGGCAGATCAGCTTGCCGACTGATTTCACGCTCGGTCATCTGCAGTCAAATGGCTTCCAATTTTCTCTGTTAGTTGATAGCTATCTTGGTCAGGGCCGCCATGATGGCTTAGGCTACTCTAGACTGGGAGCTCCGCAAAGAATCGTCTTTGTGCGCGTCCAGGTGAGTAAAACGTCAGTAACTTGCGTTTGGATTTTTTTAGCTTATGTATAGTTTTCAGGAACGTGAAGGTATCGTGTCCATCGATCATTACTAGACAACGGTTGCAGTAGTGTATGCATTTGAATCCGTTTGTTGTACAGCCATGCTCTTTGTAGGTACTTAGGGGTTACTATGTCCTGTCCCGGGCAAAAACGATTTCTTGGTACAATCCCAGGTCCCCAAGAAGTTCCGGCCCCCGGAGAAAAGGGAAGGTGTGAGACACCCAAGGTTGCGAAGGACAAGCGTGAAAACAAACACTGTTAAAGTCCTATCTTATAACATTTAGAGTGGAGACAGAATGGTGTACGATGTGCAAAAATGATTGTGCTGCAAGTGTCTACTAAACGCTCTATGAAAGCAATGGCCGTACAGGTAGATTGTAAACATGTACATGGAATACAGAGCGTTGCGCCATTAAGTATCTGTTTGCTAAGATACAACCATTACGTGGGAAGACAGCATGCAGAATTCAAAGACTAGCGGCCTTTGAATGGTAGATGAACATCTGGTAGCCAGCCTACTTCGATAGGGATCGCAGAACAAGTAAGCACGGGTATAAATGTTTTACGACGAAAGTGATTCAAATATCAATTGGTGGCAACTCAGTGGATAGATAAGACTCAAGCACTGAGTAAAGACGTTCAAGGGATCAAGAGTGAGAGAAGACACGACGGTACTAAGAGTATAGTGCCACGGTCGACAGAGATGGGAAAAGCCTGGGAGAGAGCTTACAGCCTACATAAGTTAGTATCAAACCCTTTGCTGCAAAAACAGACCGAAAACACCTATAAATGATTGGTTAAGAAGCGGATGTACTTACTAGGTGAGAAAGGATTGCTCGATAGAAGTGAAGTCATTAAGATATTAAAGGCAAGGAAACGTGCGGAACAAATGTATACGTCCCGTCGCGCAGAGTAATGAGTTATTCTAGGGTGCTAAGAAAATAGTATTAGGGTATGCTGATCCAGGAAAAGCCAGCGAGTCTTTTAGCCCATACGTGAATAAATGTCGCAAACATAGCAGCGAGTAAGTGCTAACTGAACACCTAGAAATGAGAAGCTAACGGGCGACTGTGTGCTGACCAGATGAGAGGAGTGATGAAGTAGATAGCTAAGAAAGGTTAATTGAAGGATGGGCAGCGATGAGCCGGAATGCGAGCTTACATTAAGGTTGCTGAGGATATCAGAACATGAAGCCTAACCGCAGCAGCTAGGGTGTTAAGGTAATATTACCAAGCTGGATAGAGCCAGGGAATACTAACCAAAAAGCTGGAGGATTGCAGTAAAAATGACCGAGGCATTACAGTGATTAGGGGATAAAAGAACATCTAGAAATATGATACAAAAGAGCGGCTTGCGCTGAATACATGGATATGCTTGCACAAAAGAAGGAAGCTAAGAGAGGTTTTACGATGGATGGAGAGCGAACGGGAGCAGCGCAGGCGTACAATAAGGTTTTTAAATAGTTCTGAGCATAGGAGGCTAAGGTGCAAAGACGCGCAGATAATCAAATCATGCGAAAGTGCTAATGGAATGTAATAAGGGAGCCTGAGTCGTAAGAACAACAAGAGAGAGAGCTGAAATACACTTAATTAGGTTTTGCAGACGAATACATGACAGCTGAACATCTAGCAAGGAGCAGCTGTGCGCTGAGCGGATAAGGAAGGGCGCCAGAAGAGAGTTAAAGTGTTTAAATGAAGGACATCAGACAGGATGAATAAACCTAGGCTGCTAATTAGCCTAACAACATTTAATGAATTGAATGCACTCCAGCAGCTCCGGCATGATCAATTACTCTAGGAGCCTATGCGCCAGTGCCTCAGTAATATGGATTTACATCAACACAGAATCTGCTTTAACTCATCTAGTTGAAGCAATATGCATTACCAGAAAACCTATCGAATTCCCTCGCGTGTTTAGCGGTGTACGATTCTAGATTTGCCTGTCCCGATGGCCTAGTTTTCATAGCCACAAGACCCCTGTACTTACATAGGGACCGTGGATGGCTTGCATAGCAACATCTTCAGCTTCAACTGGTCACCTCAAATTTAGAGTAAGCCTAAAAGAATAAGCCCGGGAGGCATGTGGATGGGAGTCACGTTCGTCTTCGGGTCTGCTCACGCTCCTTTAGCATGCGCAGCGGCACCCCTCTCTGGCTATGTAGAAATCATGCATAACAAATGTACAGAAGGTGCTCTCTGGGCCGTTGTCCGCGCTACCTTAAATGAAAACATTTGGTGGGCCCAGCACGACTACAAGGACCATTCAATTCGCCTCCACCAACAATTCACGCCCCCGAAGCCAATAATCAAGGTGGAGCGTGTTAGGCAAGTATGCATATTGTAAACATTCGCATCAAACGCAGTCACACCGGAGAGCTCAAAAAACAACATAGCATTTAATGGAAAGTAAACAGGCAAAATTGACATAAAATTTGCAGCAGTGGAACAGAATTGAGCAAACCAAATATAGTAGAATGCCGGTTGTTCAGATAAAATATACCTAGCTTGACTGTAAGTTGGTTTAGCTTAACTGTAGGGAAGTGGCGTCATGGATGTAATATTAGCCTTAGCATGAAGTATTGGCCTTGTATGATTAGGCAACGTCCGTATCCAGATTTGCCTGTCACTGTGACCTCCATGGGGACAGTCACAGGACGCCTGCGCCTACAGTGGGCCATTGTGGCTTGAGCTGCTCCACCTACAGTTCCACCCACACACACCATATCCGTTGTGAACCCGAAGGAATAAGACCGGGAGGCAAATGGATGTGAGCCTCGTTTAGGTCCGATGACTTTTCAGGTTTTCGGCTGCCCGGCTGAAGTACCATAACCATCAGCTTCTTCATGGTCTCCTTGATGTTCATTATGTCGCTTTTAAGCGAATTCACCTGCTTTTCAAGTGCGTGCATTTTGGAATCTCATCAGTTAGCGGGTCATTAAGCATGACGTTGCCTTCGTGAGAAGGAATAATAGCAACCGTGTTGGGCGTTGATGTAGGATGTACAACCTCGTTGTCCCCAATCACTAAGCTGGAGCTATTGGCCATCCCGACGGTGTCAATTTGGTCCATGAGTTGGACGTCAGCTAAAGCCGAGTTGACTTTAACAGTGGAGAATGAAGGCGATTTCACTCTTTGCGTATTACGCCTCATAGCTGCAAGACATTTAGCCACCATTATAAAGAAAAGTGGAGCCCGATATCACAACGCTACAAAAGACGACTTAAGCAGTAAGTTCAAAGGAAACCCAATGTACGGTTATAAGATGACGGTGTGATATAATTAAATAGCACAAACGTTATGATAGGGTTAATAAGAGCGATTTGGCAACATTGAATAGACAACCAAAAATATACAACTTAAGCAAATTTACCGCGATTGGATATCTGGTTAATCCTTTCTAACCCATGGACAAAAGCTTCCACTAGCTTAAAGCCGACCATACGAAACAGACAAGTGAACCGGCAGAACTAAACGCACGAACTACACAGATACACATAATCACCTGATCATGATTTAGCGGCGTTCGTATCCGGAGCTGCCTGCTACTCTGACCTCCACGTGGACAGTCAGAGGATGCCTGCGCCCACAGACAGCCATGGGTGGCTTGAATTGCACCACCCACAGTTCCAACCACATACCCCATATCCGGTATAAACCCAAAGGAATGAGACCGGGAGGCATGTGAGTGGAAGCCACGTTTCATCAACGGAGCCTGCCCACACTCCTTCAGCACGCAGAACAGAAGCCTTCCGGTCTAATTTGGAAATCAAGCACACCAGACGTTCATATGGCGGTGGCTGAATCGTAGCCCGTTCCACACAAGCTGGAACCACTCTTTCAGCCTTGCACCGTCACGAGGAAGGTTCACTCCGTCCCCTCCAGCGACGACCAACTACCTCCCGGAGCGAGTATGGACGAGGTAGTGGGTGATAGCCAGGTACGCACCTTGTCAATAGTCACATCAATCGCAGCCACAACGAA
Organism: Dicrocoelium dendriticum; assembly: GCA_944474145.2. Taxonomy (NCBI): domain Eukaryota; kingdom Metazoa; phylum Platyhelminthes; class Trematoda; order Plagiorchiida; family Dicrocoeliidae; genus Dicrocoelium; species Dicrocoelium dendriticum. Next base: position 52,836,686 of record OX104065.1, read on the forward strand.
CAGCTGGAACCACATCTACTTTTGAAATGCAAGATTACTCAGTACCGTATACGGCGCCTTTATGGCCCAGATTAGTAAATCGATTAGGAGAGTACGCATCATGCTTCTATTCCGCGTGCAATAGTACCTTCTTCTGCACTGACCAACCGCGCTTATGATCAGTGCATTGGGTTCGCAACACCTGAAATCAACATGAGTTTGTCATAAACTCGCCTTCTTCGTGTTCTGATAATGGTATTTTTGTTTTTTTTTGAGTGCCGTTTCCCTGCACTAAGTTGGTTGTACATAAATGATAAGTGTATCCGCGTCGAACCTTTTCGTTATACATATCTACCTGATTTGGAGACATCCAGGTCCAAATGCAGTTCGAATACAACATATGCACATGCGTTTATCCAAACTGAAATGTGAGCTGTCACAAAGTGTATGGCCTTGCATAGTGGTCTGCTAACAGGCACCTATTCTCAAAGTGGTTGGATCACAGTGCCTTCAAAACTAAACAAAACTGCTAGAACTGTGCTTGATTTGCTTCGCCCCTTAGTCGAAGCAAAATTCGTTCGAGTTCATTGAAGCTAAGTTGGCTAATGCTTTCTTGTAGCAAATTTAAACTGCATGCGTGCGACGTCTGCAGCTAATTCCAGAGCCTCGATGTCGTCTGAGAGTATCATCTGAGGAGCACAGCGTTAGCAAGTTACTAGGTGATACATTTATCAAGTTGCGTGCAACCGAGTAGAGACACGGTGGCTACGGCTACCTAATTTACCACAAAGTCACCGGTCAACCTACAACGTCTAATGGAAACCAGACCTATGCTCTTAAGGCCATCAGGTGGCTTGCGAATCCGTCCACTAATCATCCTTGTCGGCAGTTTAGCCCTGTCCATGTGCATATTTATCTATTTAAATATCCTGTTACAACAACGCTGTCTAAGCTAGCACCCAATATTCTAATTAAGTTCGCTCCCTTGTCTTATGTAAGCAAAGTTAGGCTACAGGTCTAGCATTGAATTATGTCCACCTGAAAAGAAATTACTCCTGCTGCGCCTCGGTGCCGGCATCTTGACACTGGGTTCGGAGGTTAAAAGCTGTCCCTTACAAAGGTAAGCAACTTACGCGCTACGCAAACGTACTGCAGCTTTAGGACATTAGCAATAGTTTGCGTCCTGAGCTACGCCGGAGGCTAATATTTGACGGATTTATGCTTTAAAAACAGGCCACATAAGAGTGATTGCGTCGATAGAGCCCAAACATTTTAAAAAATGTATGGATTTCCACTGTTAACGAGTTTTACATCATCCTCATAAAGGCGGGTGCCCATATCTATTTGTATGTGGGTTACAGATACCTATTTATACAGACTGCTTTATACTACCAATGTGAGCGGTGCCTCTGTATGACTTGGATCCATAGGCACCAACATAGAGGCCCACATGCAGTTCAACGCTACCATACACTTCCATATTAGGTAAGGTACCTGAAGCCAGGTTAATATTTACAGTTATAATAGACAGTTAAAGTAGTCAAGGGCAAAATGAAAGGAAAAACTTAAGGACGGCATCTGCTGTACGCCGGTTGGGAGCACAGCTAATTCGTCTCCACGCAACCACCAAAACTTGCACGTTGACTAAGCCTACTGCAGTGGTCGACTAATTGCTGAGTAGGCTAAACCAAGTGCTCTAGGATTAAAAGCCACGCTTTAAAACTCTAATGACAGGCACCGGTGGTCAAAAGCAACCGAAGTTTGAACGGCAAATTTTTTACCAAAATCCCATGTGTAAGACAGCGCGTTTGCACATCTTGTGAACAAACGTTTTAGCTGCATGTCTTCTTGACTAAACCAAACTGCTGCGAGCCTAAAGTTTATAAACAGGGAAGTAACTGCACATCCGGTTCTTGTTAGACTTTTCCGTGCACTTAAACGCAGCACCAAGGATGCTAACTTGTTCAAACGTGACAGGGACTGATTTGGGTAGGCATTTATTACGACCAGAACGGCTGCCTGATTTCATCCTTGTAGCAGGCAATCACTTGAATATAGGTAATAAATATGTCCAAGCCGGAATACATGGAGGTTTTAACGAGTGACTTGGCAAGGATGGGTAACATATATATTGCACTTGGTGGGTTTCCACATGGCAGGCGTTCTTCTTACAAGAAGCCACATAGTTATGTTTAGCTTCAATGACGTAGAGGATGTGCTACATGGCTAAATGCATTTTTTAATATTAATTTTTGGAGGGCCTTCTGTTTCACGAACGTTACCTAATTTGCATAGATTTGTTGGTCCAACTCTGCCCTGGTGTAAACAGCGAGCAAATTCACAGATAACGTAACATGTCAACTTACACATGGTTGGCGGCATCCGCTTTCGGATTTGCCTGTCACTGTGGCAAGCCACAGGACGCCTGCGCCTACAGAGGGACCATGGATGGCTTGCGCTGCATCACCCACAGCTCCAACCACACACCCCATATCCGGTGTAAACCCGAAGGAATACGACCTGGAGACATGCGGATGGGAACCACTTTTCGTCAACGGAGCCTGCCCAGACTCCTTCACAGGCAAACACAAGCACACTGTATTTGGGAAATAAGCGCAACAAAGGTGTTTGCTGGACCGTAGTCCACTCCACACTGACTGCATGGAACCACTCTTTGATTCTAACACGGACACAAGGACCGTGCACCCCGTCCCCTCCAGCAACGACAAACTGTCTCCTGGAGCCAGTATGGACGAGGTAGTTGGTAATAGACAGGTAGGCACCTTGTCGACATGCACATCAAACGCATCCACACCGGAGATATCAAACAACAGCCAAACACTTGAGAGAATGAGAGAGAAAGTAAAAGAGAAAATCTCGATTAATGAATAAGGAAACGGTGATATAAACCTTATTTAAATAGCACATGTAATAAGTTGTTTACAAACAAATTCTAGATAAGTGCACGAGGTCAGGAAGTATAGTTCACGGAATGCCACGAACGCAAAAATGTTATGGAAATCGAATACTGTTGGCTTAGGCGATGTGTGCAAGTTAATGGAATAGAGTACTGGTAGACATTTATATGAGAAAGAAAAGAATTAAGGTAAAACTGTAAACCCACCACCTAAATAAAGAGACAGCATGCAAGCACGCGGTTAGTAAATCGAATTCAGCGTGCCTACAAACGCTGCACCGGCTCGCCGTAGTTCTCTGCAGGACACGTCGTTGCTTCTGTAGTGGACCATAATTGCATGGCTCACGGCCCACTAGACATTTATATGAGAAAGAAAGGCATTAGGAGAGAACCGAAAACCCACCACCTGAAATAAAGGGACTTAGCACGCACGCACGCGGTTAGTAAATCGAATTTAGCGTGCCTACAAACGCTGCGCCGGTGCTGCCTACGTTCACTGCGGGACCCGTCGTCGCTTCGGCAGTGGTCCCGAGTGACCTCTCTCATGGCTCACTAGGCCTGCCTGACCAAGGCACTCGCGACCGCATGTTCTACAGCACCATGCGCTCGATGTCGATGGAGTACAATTCATTGGTGCTTGCCGCTTCCGCACTTGCCGCTTCTTCTCTGCATGCATGAGGGCCCTGTCCCGCACTTCAGCAACTGCCTTCGGGATTAGATCGCGCCATGCACCACGATCAACCGCCTTCGATTCCCATGATTTGCAATCAAGGTGAGAACGTGTGAGGCTCAATTTAATCATGTCCTGGTAACGTAACTTTGGTTTCCCGGCATGCCGATTCCCAATACTCAGCTGACCGTATAAAGTTGTTTCGGTATCCGCGCCAAATCAATACGGCTCACATGGCCGAGCCATCTCAGGTGTCGCAGTAAAATTATGCCGTCCACTGCATACATCCCACTTTGGCGCAACACTTCCGTGTCTGCAACTCTGGCGCCCCAACCGAACCGCAAGATCCGTCGCAGAGACTGCTGATGGAACTGCTCGAGATATCGCACATCCCGACGGTACATCGTCCACGTTTCACTGCCGTATAGAAGAATGGACAGTACCATGAATTTGTACACCATCAGCTTCGTGCCAATGCTAAGCTGATGGTTGTTCCACACTCGGTACTCTAGCTTCCCGAATGCCGCTGCTGCCTTCGCCGCGCGAATACGCAACTCACTGTGTAGCTGCTGATCAGTCGATATCACACTCCTAAGTTAGCTGAAACGGGAGGTGGTTTCCAATACTTCAGCACCAATGCTGATTCGCGGCAATATTGAAGATTGCACCGCCGGTGAAGGCTGAAAGAGACAGACAGCTTTGCTTGTGTTGATGGTGAGCCCGAATTTTGCCGCTGTCGAAGCCAGAGCACTAGTCATGTGCTGCAACTCATCCGCGCTGTGTGAAAACGACACACAGTCGTCAGCAAACAGCAACATACGGATAGTTGTCTCACAGACTAGAGTTCTCGCACTGAAACGACGGATGTTCAGCAACCCACCATCAATACGGTGCTCCACACCAACACCGTAAGCACAAGCCGCATCAAAAGCACAAGACAACATTGCATGAAGATAGATATTAAACAGGGCAGGCGCTAAGACACAGCCTTGCTTCACACCAGAGACGACTGCAAAGTCATCCGAGGTCTCTCCACTCAGCTGCACCCGCGCTCGCATACCACTGTGCAGACATTCAATTAAACTTACAAACTTACGCGGGCAACCAAACTTACCTAACACAAGCCACCATGCCTTTAGGTTCACCGTATCAAATAGATATAGATATAGGTATATTTCTAGACAAGCGCTAGATGCTGTTCCTGTGTGAGATCAGATCAAATTGAACATAACATCCATGCTCATGCATGGAGAGAAAATATCGTTAACATCTGCTTTTCATCGTGTTTATCTTTCCGAACAGTAAAACAGGGATGAATACTAACGTTTCGTGGGCCTCGACATTTTTGAAGGCAGTATTTTGGGTCTCCGTAACATGTACGAATTTTGCGCTTTTCACCGGCTGCCGCTGCTAAATCTTGAGGTGCCTGATTCCATTAGTAAACGATCAACCTATTATGCCAATGAATTGTGTTATTTTTGTTGGAAAATGCACCAATAGAGGAAATTTGATCCATCTTCTTTGGTCACATCTCCGCAATTCGAGCATCCATTGGTAGCGGGCTCATGGAAAGGAATAAGCAAGCCAAAATTAGATCGTAAAGGTGGATGGTGACAACAACAAACCGATTGGTCCCCAAACGCCGCCTAGGCATTGCCGACGAGGATGCCGGATTTCTTCGTGCGGCCAGGATGCCCGCATTTTTTTGTGGGACGAGGACGCTTGGATTTCTTCGTGGGACGTGGGCCGTGGACCAAAGTGCGGTGGGGGTGACACATCCCAAGCGCACCGTCGGGTCCGCAGCAAGGGGAAGGTCTTGTTTGCTTTTTCTGGACTGGCCACTATTTTTAAAGTCAGACCAGCCCGCTCAGACGGCCCACCGATGATGCACTCTGGTCCACACGATCGTCATAAATAATAACTAACAAAAACCTGGACCCAGCAAAATCTGCTACACAACCCACTATGGAAACACTTACTCAAGCCTTTGCAAATATTTGCATCCCCTCACCTTCCATTTCCCCCACTAACAGCTCTATCGAAGGCTTTCATCCTTCAGCATTTTAGGGGAGCCCGTTGTGGTGCAACAGAAAACGTGCTCTTTCAGTATCTTGTAACATTGGATTTTATGGTTGTTTTAACCTTCGGAACGTCTATTTGTATTACTGACTGCACGTCCGTTGTCACAAACCGTTTTGGTGAGTACCTTGCTGCACGTTTATCGCTCTGTCTGATTCGCTTCCTGTTCTCGTATCTTGCACAATATACGTTGGGTTCAGTCCCCTCCGACTTCTATACTGCCATGTTTGACACGTCTTACGTGTCATCGCTTACCGACTAGTATCCCAGGCTCCGCCCAACATCCACTGGGTGTGACCAAAATCCGGCTCTGATGGGAAGGCTGACCATCCAGATGTGCGGATAGTGAGCAAATCGATAGGTACCATGCGTTTGGCTAAGATTTTTCTAAAGTAACAAATTAGTTGCTGTTATATAAGTCACCTACCAGTGGCTGCGCTGATTTCTCTACTTCTACATATATCGCAAATACCCAAAGTGATACTTATTTATTTCTATTAATAATGGTTTCCACAGTAAAACACTAATACTTTCCTGTTGTTGCTACTGCTTTAACAGTTCAGGGCGAGACTCTCATAGAATAGCACGTCTTGTTAGTCAAGAGGCGCCGGAAAATCTAAAGAATTATTTTTATACATTTTGTTGAACACTTCATTTTGTTAATATTTTTGCCTTTTGGTTGTACGTGGTTCATACAATGATAACTATTTTCCTTTCCCACTTCGTAGTTGCACTATACTTAGGTAGGCAATGAGTAACGCGTGCTGTGTATTGACAGTTGTTCAAGACAGCATGCCAGACGTCTGTGTGAACATTAGTTTGCTTGCATTTTAAAACAGTTTTTGCACATTTTGTCAGCGTTAATTTTGCTTCCAAACTATATATAAAAAGGGGCCTATAGGACGCCTCAACGACACCCAATGGACTCTCAAAGGATGCTTGCGCGAACAGAGTTTGCACAAAATTTGTTTTCGCATCCAGGTTGTGGAAATCCAATGTCGCAAACAAACTTCAAATGCGAGTCACCTACAAACATCATTTCTGTAAAAGGGAGACCTATATTAAAGAGTAGTAAAGTGCTCGTAAAATGCACTAACGGTCATAGAGAATTGCTAGTTTATTGTTTAAGCTATTAGTGATTTTACAGACTTCCTTAATTGTATTTATTTGCATCGGCATCACTGGAAATCGGTTGATATAGTTTACAGCGCATTAACAACTAGTTTTAAAATATATCGGACTATTAATACAGTCCATAGGTCAATTGCATCAGTACAGTGCAAACAATCAGTAAACCACGCCATCTCTAATGTACTGTGCAATGCCTGCGACTACAGAGCAACATGAAGAGCCGAGTGACCTAATATGATCAACAGTAGCCAGGGGAATGTCCTATAACCGGCCTTAAAAATTAAAAAATCCCTCAAAGCATTCCATACAAACAAAATGGACGGCATCTTCGTTCGGTAAACTTGAATTTGAAAAGTTTTCTAATAATCTGAATAATTAAATATCGACTACCTTCCTTTGAATACTCTGCAACAAAGTCCGAATTACAAATGCCAATGTCTTCAATGAATAAAGAATGATAGTGACTTAGCCATTACGTCAACCAAAAGAAAACCTTGGCCATAACCATACTTCGGATGGCCGAGTGCAAGGTCGGTCAGTCAGAACCATTGTTATTTTTACACTACAGACGGCAGTGTACTAGGTTGTGGATTCTTATCTGGGAAGCCTTTTACCTTGAAGGGACAGCAAATGTCCGTTTAACAACGTTGCGACGTGGCCGAGTAGACTCGTCACTGAATAAGTTCACAGCCGACAAACGTACTGAAAATTTGAGCATAGTCACATTTTGTGGTCATGCCTAACCGTGGGTACCTAGATTTATTAAAAACAACCAGTTTACTTATTTATTCGCTATGTTCGTACTAGTCCACATGCAAACCAGCTGCAATCTCTTCAGCACGATGTCCAATTGTTGCTACAGCCGCAGCTAACGTGCCTATTTTGTGTCATAAGGACACTAATATAACGGTAATCGAAAGCGCAAGCAATGAGAGCCAATGCGGAGTGCAGGGAAGCACTAAGGAGAATAGCATTGCCAGCAATAAGTGGCGTTGTAACCTAAGGATACATCGCGCACCCGAGTCGTCGGATGCTATGCTTTAGGCTCGTTATGACCACAAGGTAGGTTTTTTAACGTGCCCGATTGAGGGGCTTCACAACGTGCATGAACACGGGTTGCGCAGGAAGCAAATAACCTACCTTGGAGGTAAGTAGGGAAGAATTCCTGACATCTGCGCGTTATATTTGTGGATGCGACAGGTCCAAGGCTGATATTACCCGTCTTGAGAACTCAGAGTTCCAAGGATTCATATTCTCTCCGCTTTGGATCACTTGGAAAAAGAATCTAAAAGAAGCTAGTTTGGAGTTGAAGCAGCGGCCTGATAGTGGAGAAAACAATTTTCACATTGTAAAAATTTGGGTATTTTCCAGGGTTTCGACGAACCCAACTCAACAGCTCGATGACGTTCCGTGCGCGTCCGTCGGTTTTTGCCGCGGCTTACGCATATCCTTTACAACTGTACAGTTTAATAAACAAAAGTGAAAATATATTTTACTTCGTTGGCTTTTGTCGTCCGGGCTTAATAGAGCTGGCGCAAACCTGATTAAATTATGAGGCCCTTACTCAGGAAGTCCAGACCAATAGCTTCTCATGCTTTCGTTGCTACAGGCTATCAGAATATCACGGCGGCGTACCGTTATACATTTCGTCCAATGTGCGGAAGGCTGGTACGCAACTACCGCAGCGAACATGGCCCGTGCGAGCAGTTATGGTGCGTGATTCGTCTTAGACAAGGCAAACAGCTTGTGGGTTTGACACATCTCAGCGCCCGGTTGATGTCTGGATTAGTGGTCGCATATCAGGTATTAGATGAATGGGCCCCGATGCTTGCTTACGGAGGAATTTAACCACTCCAATAAGGTGGTCCAAGATTCAACTACTTCCCGGACATTGTAACCTCGAGGCATGGTTTACAATGATAGCATTTGACACTGGGGCGACACAACATATCTGTCAACTAAGGCGTGTTAGAGTGCAGTCCGCTTCCTCGTGCCTGGAACCACTACTAACAAATTAAGTTCAACGTGTATAGGAAATGTAGTTCATGCAGCCGCTAACAGTTAGTTACCATTTGATGTTGTTAGCCAGCCTAGAGATGCAGCTGACTTAATCAAGTCCGCCGGAGCCGGGCTAAAGTTATTAAAATACGGAATTCTATGGACTCAGTCGAGCAGCTAGTGAAGTAGATTAGGCTGTGTTGCAGTATTTATCGTTTAAGGCCTATTGGTCTATTATAAAAGAACTTGACCAGTGCAACGACAATTGGCTCAACTGCGGTATGTATTGTGGAAGAAATTCATCGTGTCTGGCGCTGCCGACATTTATGAGGTGTCCAAAGTGCAGCAGAATCTAGGCAAAGTTACAAAAGCGCTGAAGTATCTGCAGTTTGAAGAGGAGCGTACAACCGTATTAAAGACGGCCCCGAAGAAACTTGTTGCTTACGTGAAGCGGGTTTTGTGGCGCGGAAGTGCCGTAGTAAGGTTGAGGAGCACTGACCGACAAACACTGAGCTCCAGCACTGAACGTGCGTCCACAATGGCGGGGCACCTCGCTTACGTAGTTACAAGTAGGCAGGCGTCAATGCCGTGCCCGACGTGTGCAGCCTTTACCAAAAGCGAGTGAGGTAATAGCAGTGCGGAAGATGACCACAGCCTACTTGCCAGTCATCACCGTACGAGACCCGCCGGACCGGTTAAGTTAAGCCACAAATTTTAAAGTCCGTATCTGCCATCATCTTGCCTGCCATGACGGATCTGTTCAACAGATTGTTGTCCGAGTGTGCCTTGTCAAACGACTGGAAATATTTGACAGTGAAGCCGATTCCAAAAGGTGTCGTCTCACGAAATGTGGACTCTCATCGGCTGATTTGTCTCACCTCCGCATGGGCAAATGTGCTCGAGAAGATTATGTTTATGGTTTTTTTTAGCTGCGGGAAGCAAAAGGTCTTCTAACGCCGGCCCAACACGGCTTCATGAAAGGCCGCTCACGTACCACCAACCTGCTGTTGACGACGCCGGATTGACTGCAAGTGTTGAATCGGGGGAAGACATTGGGTGTTATCTACATTGAGTGTAGTAAAGCTTTCGCTAACGTAAACCACGAGGTCATGCACCAGCTAAGGTTGAGTTTGATGGCTCACTGCACCAGTGGATCAGTACCTTCCTTATTGGCTAAGGATGGAGGGTTCAAGTGGATGACCACCTAACGGAATAATACAAGTCCACTAGCGGCTTGCCCCGAAGCACAGTACCGGGGCCTATTTCATGTCTGATCCAGCTCGACGAACTACCTGCGCTTCTTCGGTGGCTCTACGCATTAGTTGCGGATGACTTACAGATTTGGAAGGTCATGCAATCTCCTGGCGACTGTGACGTTCTTCAGCAAAACCTCGACTGTCTATCCCGGTTGTCTGCAGAAGTCGACCTACCAGCCAATCCGACCAAGTCCACGTTTACGTGCCTTAGTCATGGCAGTAATAGTCATGCTACGCCCTAGCTAGCCCGCGCTGCAACTTACGGGTTCCGGAAGGTATCTAAGCGTACTCTTAAGCTGTGAACCTGTCTGTCGCTAACACAAACAAGTGTACGCAAGTGGACTACGCAAGCTTTGGACACTTTGGTGCAGCTTCTGCTCGTGGTATGAAGAGATTTCCAATGCCCGTTCTATTCCGTGGTAAGACCAGTAATTGTGGATGGCTCACTTGCCTAAGGTTTGCTCACAATAAATGGATGCGGAGGCTAGAACTTGTCTAGCATGTTGTTACCTTGTCCATTCCTATTTTACGGGGTATGTCGTACGAGAACAGATGTAAGAGACTAGAGCTTGTCAAGCTGTCATACCGTCGGCTTCAAACTGAGCACCTTATTACGCGCCGGATAGTGCACCTGGGTCACTGTTCTATGCTTAGGCTGCTGCTGCACTTTTGCGCGGCACACAGAACTCGCGGACGCCAGTAAAAGCTAATCGTACAGGATTTAATGCGCATCGCGTAACCTCCAAGCTTTGAGCTTTGAGTGGTAAAATCTTGCGACCAACTGCTGGAGACGATAGTCAAGGCGAGCTCAGTGTCGGACTTTAAGAGATTCCTTGACACCTACTTTCCGGTCTGTCTATAGAGGGAGTGAAAAGCAAATGGATAATATGCGTTGCAGCTGTAATCTACTGCCACCGCGCAGGACTTAGTAACGTGATTTCGGCAAGTGCCCGGTCTATCTACGAGGAAGGACCACGGGTTTTAACTTCCCGTTGTCTGTTCACAGTATGCAGTATTCCCTATGCTTGAGCGTGATAGTGGTGTACATATTGAGCTGATCACTCGTGGGTACAGCATCCAGCAACAGTCTAGAAATCTACCTTTATTTGTCTCAATGTTTATTTATTTACTGTGCGGCCAGCTAATCATATCTGAATTTGAGCGCCCACATGTTCTACACATCCATCCTACTTCTGTGTTTACGCTGCTTCTAAAATGCACCTAGATCATCTCGTTGCATGACTCCTACTGGATAAACAAGTATATGCGATATCATTGACGCAACCAGCAATGTTTGGTCCGTTTACAAACTAAGCAATACCTAGCATGCCACCCAAGCACCGAGACCAATCACACCGCCATGCCGCACTTGGTACATAAATAAATAAATAAATGGTATATACTCGGTAAAACGAGACACACCTGTAAAGGCGTGCTCAAATATGCATACAAGCATAGTTTCTTTGGAATGTTAAAACATTTCGTTTTAATAAAAGGTATAACAGAAAAGGTGTAGTTCATATGAGTGAGCATATTGTCAGGTAATAGTCAGACCAAGGAATATGCTGGCGCTGTGGGGAGCCAAAATCCGTCAAGACACAAGTTGGGGGTAATTTCGTCATGTAGTGATCCGTGAGCACAGGAGCGCAAACAAGGTTTTGGTGCAACCAACGATCATTACGAAATAGGGATGGACTGTGCTCCATCAAAGCATTCTTCATAGTAGGATTGGTTGCACAAGTTGGATGTAGTAGGCTGAGAAATGCGTCAGTGTGAAATGCATAGCTGTGACTTTATTTTGTGGCGAGTCATATGCGCCACGTTGCAGTGTTGTTAAGCGGACAGTTGTGGCTATTTATAGGGAGAACGCATGCCAGGCAAAAACCCACCACGTCCTTGAACACTGCCGTAGCTTCCTTTGCGCAGTAGTGCAAGTCGGCTATGCATCGTATAGACCGATTTTGCACCCTATTATTCGCAATCGGTTGACAGCCAAAATTATTTGTTGGTTGGCCGAATGGCTTAGTATTGATACGACAGCAGTCGTTGTAGCCGGTCGTTGATGCAAAAGATTTGAAGAGTGGAATGATAATGATGCAGGTGAGTAAAAAATTGTTAATAGTGGCCTGCTTTTCTATTATATCCTGGTTCTGCCCGCAAACCGCGTTTGGCACTCCTTTATTCCAAACGCCAGAAAGTCGACCTTCCCCTGTTCGTTAGGCAACAGGTGACAAGCGCTGACGTCTCGAATTTACGGACAGAGCGCATCGCGCCATTAATTTCTTGCGGCTGAGCTTACCATTGCTTTTTAAGCAACGTATACGCAAGATTATTCGTGGTCAAGTACTCTGTACGGTGGCCACTTGGGGTGGTAACTATGCTCCTGCCACCTGCTTTATGGTTTGTATTGTACCATACACCTGCGCGCAGAGCAGTTCCGAGGTCACAATCTCTTCTTGCATGGGGCATTTTTGACTATTTTTAGTCCAGTAGTATGACGAGTTTATACCGTGCATTTTCACTCCGCCACATGTGATTAACATGGTAAACTAAATAGCTTTTATTGTTATTTGTTCAGTACTTATGTGTTGGATAGCAAGCCTTGTAGGGTGTATCATAGGTGTTTAGACTAATATGATTAAACCAACTTATCAATGACTCTTACTTTAAAATGTCGTACCTAGAGCAGGCTTATGAACATCCAGCAACTGCGGTTTTTGTTCGGCTAGCTAATCAGCAATTTGTGTTGGACGACAAATGTGTACACACCTGCTCCTACCTTTCTGGCGCGCGCAATCGCGTGCAAATCTATTGTTTCTCCTGCACGATTTGTTGGCGTACACGGACGCCCAGCAGCAGGTCAGTTGGTCGAGAGATGAGCACAGAGCCCACGTGAACCCGTCAAAGCAGAATGGCTCTGGCCGCAGCGCGACATGCTGCCCGCCGTTCATAGGAGAAGTTTAGTTGGCGGATTACGGGCGAGATTGTGAGTTGTCTAACCGTGGAAGGATTAATAACTAGCGTTTTGTTCTTCCGGGTACAATGCGTTTTTGTGCAGTTAGGTGCCAAATGTTTAAGCCGCACCTGGCAAAACCTAACTTATGCCAGCGAACAAATGGTTCATTAGGGTCTAGGTGTTAGCAATGTTACTGGAGAGCACCAGCGCAGTCCTTGCTCTTGTGGCCCTAACACAAACTTTCAAAAAAGCGCGGAAGCAAAATTAGCCATAATTTATATGCTGCCGTTCAACTTAAATCAAACAGCTGTCTGGGATATGAATATTTGTCCGGCTTCAATTAAATACAACAAACGTTCGTTGCGAGAGGGAACAAATAATGCCATGATCATTTGTTGCAATTCTTCAATGCCTAAATGTTACAAACCACGCTACAGCCTATTCCCATGACATGCTCTTGTCCGCCACAACGTTGCACCAATTGGCGAACTGTCTCAAACACCGAAACATATGTTGTCATCTTACAGCGTTATTTTACGTAGAAGTAGATTACGCAGGGGGCCGTTGGTAAGATGAAACGGAGTACGTAACCGCTGCCCATTCAAAAGCTCCCGAATGGTGCGCTCATAGGTTATGTATAGTTAAATGCAAAAATGTCGTGCGGCTTGAAACCTGCAAACACAGTAGTGCACTGGGGGCAGCGGCGCACTGCTTCTCCATAATTTAAAAACGACAGCCAAACCGTAGCGCTCCTTGGGATAAACGATGGTGCGAAGGCGTCGTTCGTCCTACTCGCATCAACTCCTCTTGACAGCAGCTAGTCATCGTTGGCTCCATGTAGCTTGCAAGGAGCCAGTCCCTGACTCCCCAACCTTCATTTTCCTCTGCCGCCTGTCTCTCTTAAGCTTCGCTGGCATGTTAATTTCTTCATCAAAACTGTAGGTATCCAGTCGTGATCAAACGTCTTAATGATATGGCTACTCTAGCCACTGATACACTCTTTTCTAAAACCACTATCTCTGCTTAGCAGCAGCTAGTCGCCATAGCTACCATGTAACTTTTCGAATGTCCGGAGCTCGCTACCTTCTTACAATGTTCGTTCTCTCGGATTGTTTGCGTCAAAGCTCAGCTGGTCTATTGACCTATCACTTACCTTCACTGACCTGTTGATACACTCAGCGACCCTATAGGCATACACCAGTGACCAAGCGTCTGATTGGAATAGCTGCATCTGGCGACTGAATCACTCCTAGTGCCCCATCTGTCGGTCGTCGTAAATTGGGCATCACTCTTCAGAAGTAGCCAATGGCCATTGGCCCCATGCATATGCGATGATCCAGTGCTTGTTAGTAGCCACCCCGTACTTCAATAACCTTTATGCCTTTAAAATATCTGCATCCAGTCTTTCCGCTGCCCTGCCACCAAATGATATTTAGGACTCTCTCGCAGCAACCTATTTATTTTCGTTTATTATGCCCCCGCTCGGATTACGCTAACTACGTGCTGTTCATACACCTGACAATCACTACCAATATTCTAACTCTCTCTACTCTATCCCCACGCAATTATTGGCTCATACTAAACGGATACTTCGTATTTTACTTAATGGTACAACGCTCTTGTTTCTACGCAGGCGATAGCAATCCACTCATACGGCTAATGATTCTATAGGGTATTCAAAAGACATTTTCAGCATAATTATTTTTGCACAGCGTACATGCTTTTGTCTCAAGCCAAAATGTTGTAACACAAGACATTAACAATGTTCAACTCCATGCCTGTTCTTGCGGTCTTCTCTCGGTTGTCCCTCACTTTCCCTTTTCTCTGAGGTCCGGGAATTCTTGGAGATCTGGGATTGGACTGAGGAACAGTTTTGGCCCAAGACGGACGTAACAACCCACAAGGCCTTACATGGAGCATAGAAGAACTCCGAAAGGACCCAACAACAATCACCATAACCCTTGTCCAGTATGAAGAACTGGACATATCTTCATACTCCCAAATATTATACATTTGAAAAATCTGGACAGCAGAAAAGTTGAGCTTTTGCTCACCTGGCCGTACAACAAGAAGAACAATCGCGATGTCCCTCTCTTCCACCGACCTCAAAAATCATGGCGACCCCGATCAAATTACCTGTCCAACTAACAGAGGAAATTAGAAGCCATTACTCTGCGAAAAATCGAAGGTAAAACCAGTCGTCAAGCGGCTTTGCCAGTTCAACATTAATGTTCAAAATGCTTTACGGCAGTGTTGCAGGACGTGGTGGGTTTTCGCCTGGCAAGCGTTCTCCCTATAAAAAGCCACAAATGTCTGTTTAACAACACTGCGACGTGGCGGATGTGACTCGCCACTGAATAAAGTCGCTGCCCACAACTACATACTGGCAAGTCGACTAGACTCACATATCAACTCTTCCCGACACCGTTTCAACTACACACGATTGAACCCGATGTATCGTCGTGATACACATCTGTTTTTAAACCTTGATCATGCCTGAGTTGTTGTGTCTCTATGAAACTGAGAATAAACTATTTATTCATTTAGTTTATCGTGAACATATGAACAATTTTCTACTGCCACTGTTACAATTGCCATAAAATGTTTGTACAGTTGTACATATCTGAGCATACCTCCATGGGCGTGCCTCGCATAGTCAAGAATAAAGTATTTATTTATTTATTTAAGGCGGTGGTTCCTGCTACACCTTCGCTCATATCTTTCTCGAATTTGTAAGCAGTACCATGACAACTAGGCTAAGGTATTAGCAAACAAAGTTGCTTGAAGACGTTGCATTTTGACACGTCCGTAGGATAGCGTTCTCTGCGACTTCTGTATGCCTTGACTTACTATAAACACCAACGGTACCTAGAACAAATTATCAGTTAAATAAATGGTAAGCAACGACTAGTGAAACTACAGATGCGAGGCTATATGTTCATATGTATCAGCGGAGGGGTGTTTAAATTGCCCACAGTGGTCTTACATGCAGTAAGGAAAGCGCTTTACGCATTTGGTGAACAGTTTTTCCAATGTCGACTTGCTAACAGCATGGAATTCCTTCATGTTATTATCTTTCAGCTACTCCATTGCATCCGGCCATCGTTTGGAAGCACTCTGATTCAAATAATTCCAAAGGACACAATGCAACAGATTTAAATCTGATGACCATATAGGTTACCTCACTAGTTCAGCTTGTCCGATCCAAGCATGAATGAATTGCATACTGAGGTATTCGCGAGCCGTTTCAGCGTGAGGTTTTGGTGCACCATCCTTTTGCTAATGTATGGTACTGCACATCCCGCCGGACTCCAGTAACAGGAGTACGCGGGTTAGGAGCATATCTTTCTAGGAACAAGCAATAATACTTTAGAAATGGGTACGACAAAGCAACAGCTTACCTGTCACCTTATTGGTAACGTACATTGTGCTGACAATTGGCTGACCAATTAGTAAATCTCAATGGATGCATCTCCCGCTACGGTGTATGCGTGACGCGCCTTATCGACTTAGGTTAGCTGTTGCTGGAACATGCTGTTTACCTGTTCTATGCAAATACATACTTTCACCTTAGTAAAAATTTTACAATGAAGGCTGCTGTGAGTCAAAAGCCAACAGCGTATGCACACCGTTTGTCCTGACAGATTGGGTTTGAACCTCGGCTTCTTATTACCACCAGTCTATAAAATTTTCTTTCCTTTAAATACTGTTGTACAGCAATTTGTGTAGGGTGCCGAGGTTGCTAGTTTCTGCGTATGCTAGCGTGGACATTTTGGATACTTCACGGATGCTAGCGCAAGCTGTAGTGACATCCAAGACGATGCAATGCTGCGTAGCTCCAGCAGACGTTTCACCAACTTAAGCGGGAAATTGCGGCTGGCGGTTTGCCTTCCAACCATGGCACTGTGGTAAATTCGCGCAGATTCTGCTGCATTTGAACGGCAGTCACCATAACGTTGAAAGTGAGTACGCGTTGGTCATTAGCTACGGAACGTAAATCCGGTTTGCGGTAAGTCGCCGATGTGCGTGCTTGTTTGTTACCATGGAGATAGGTAAGGCGCGGGATATTTCCGAATTTACACGCGACAAACTAGAGCGCCTGAGCAGTCATGTACAATCTGGGAAGTGTCAACCATAAGTTGTTCTACCATTTTCTTAACGAAGCATCTAGGGACGTTCAAGGTAGTTTGTGTTATAATGAGTTGTGTTTGGGTTCTTTTGGTCTTGAGCCGGTACCTTGATTTGACGGTTAAATTACCTTAAAAGCAAGCTTATTCATACAAGCGAAAGGGAAAATGGACACAAAAGTATGTTGCTGATTAACCGTCCGTTTGCACTCTTATCGTCAGACTTCTGTGGCGGTTGCCCTTGGTTAGCCATAGCAACGGAAATTAGATTACCTAGACCAAACAGCTAATGACGGGGAATTTTATGTTGTGGCTGTTCTGCTTGGGTTTGCCTGCTTTTACTCCTGGATTGCTGCATGTTTTGTGCGAGCGAAGGTGGTAATTTGTAGTAACTTCCCGAAAGAAGGCACGGCTGTTGTAACTATTCTTTAGGAAATTCCTTCGGGAGCGCGATTAACTGGTATCGTTGGAGTTGTAGGGAAGGTAAAGCAGCGCATTTTGTGAGCCAAAGCTCCTTAACTTTTAGATACATGAACAAAAAGAGTGGGGCTGAGCAATTTTGCAAAGGAAGACGACCGAAGTGAAAAGTAATTTTCATAGTATTGTGCTACGTATGTGATGGCCGGAAGCATATTATCAGCCGAGAAACTTGTTACAACGGGATAATCATTCCGTGTATAAGTCGATAAATGCTGCTTTACAGGAGACATCGAGTGAGGCACTAAACAATGGACTGGGGTTGTGAGGGATGCTAATGCGATCAGCTACGTGACAAGGCCGGCTATTGCAGTGAACCATTAAACGTTCAGAATAAATGCCTAGTAGAAAGCTATAGATGCATTTCGGACAAAGTAGACTATCAGGAGAGACAGGATGAACAGTGTGTAGGTTTACAGCAAAGTATACCGAGTTAAGGCGTAGCAGAGCGCCTGTGGTATTGGAGCCCCAGCGCTCATTACAACCAAACTGGCCCAACGATGTCCCGTTTGCAACCTGCGTAATAAGATCCTAGTGCGCTCTCGCTTAGTTAGTCTCGAAGGTACGAGTCAGCATGCCGCGCTACGGCCAGGGCTATTGATTGTTCTACTAGCACAGGTGGACTTCCTGTGCCCTTCTCTTGAAAATCTGACTGTTACAAGGATGCCATGCACGGCAACAAAACGCGTAGAGAAATTTAAAGCTTCTAACATGGTCTCGCGCGTTATAAACCTAAATGCGTGTGTGCGTGCATTTGCCGTCGAACACAACGTTCCGCTTGGATAGCTATAAAAGTGCTGCTGCTAGGATTTCTTAAGTACGCATCAGGTGTTTCTTTTCAAAGTGCGCTTCATGGCTGAATAACGCCGATTGCTCCAAGCATATTGAATCCGCTTTGCATTTACCTAATTTGACTTGGGGTTGTTATCTTTTCTTTGTCTTTCCGGCCGAATAAAAACATGGTGCTCTCCATACTAAACATACTCTAATGGGGAAACTGATGAAGGAGCTGTAACGATTGCTCTAGCTTTAAGTACATAGCTGACTGTGAGGTTACTTTTGTAGGCTACTCAAACCGAATGGTTTTCTCTTCCGCCCCATTGTCCAGTTATACACCTGCGTTGAGGAGAAATTAACCGATCTACTGGTTATTGTAGTTAGTGCCCAGCTTGACGTAAGTTTTACACAGCAGTTTACAAAACAGTTACGAAGCATGCCTAGTTTCTGTATTTGTGGCAGCTGGTGCGAGGCTTCAACAAGGAAAACGGTTTGGAAGAGACATGCGGCGCGCTTAAAATTAATGTAAAGAAGCCACACTGGTTTTACCCTATTTCTTCTAGGGGCTCTCTATAAACTTTATGCTCAGGAAAACTATGGTTGCAATCATAATCCTTGTTTGACTATTTGTAGGTTATTGTTTCAAAACACGGAAACTCCGCACAAGCACTAGCGATTTGCCGACAAATCGGGCTGCAACCTGCACAGCACGATGACCTCATCGGTAGACTTACGGACTAAGCCGCTTTTGAAAAGCAGTGAAGAGGACGGATGATGACCACACAAAAGATTTGGCAAAATTAACCAAACCAATAGATAAGTAGATAAAAATAAAGGTTATTTTTAGAATGTGGTCATATGTTGGGTCCACAACGGAACAGAACAATATTTACAAAAAGCCCATGCGTGTGCATAGGGCGTGAAAACACTGAGAGTATGTGCTCCTTTGTTTCAGCTACCATCCATAGCGGTAAACTTTAGGATATCGTATTCAGCACGGCATTTCCTAGCGCCAGTATTCCGACCCGCTACAAATGCACAGGCTTCCTTGCTTGTACGGCTGAAGGGTTGTAGGTGCCCACTATGAAGTTCAACTGGCTTCTTCTGGCAAACTATATGCTCCCTGATGTTATTAAATAAATAAGTAAATAATGAAGTATTTCTAGACTTGTCTAGAAGCTGTACCTAGAGAGCTCAGATCATAATGTACACTAAGTGTTGCTCTTGTGGTAGTATTGATGGAGTTTAGTGTAGCTACTGCTTGATGACGCATACTGCACTAGGATACCGAGAATAGCTTTTGTGGAACGCAATAATTTATTGAGTTGTTGCTTCGGCTGCCTGAATGTTGTGAACAGGCTTTAACGCGTTCCGTGACATATAAGATGGATTCCACATCCGATAGTTATTCTTCTCAGTATTAACGGCCGCGTTCCGTTTCAATAAGGCCAGATTTTGTACCTTTAATCGCCGTATGCCAAGGCTGTAGAAACCTTCTATAAACCACATTCCTTCCAGTTCCATCCACTGTTTTGGTAGGGTAGAGATCTCAAAAGTTGCTAGGCACATGGCAAGTGGGAAAAGCAAAATCTAGAAATGTCAAATTAGAAGAGCTAGGTAACCATTTCCTGTAAAAAATAAAAAATAAAAACATGAATACCTTCTAAAAGCGGACGTCAGGCGTATTTAGCTGAAAATCATCATCACCTTTTCTGATTAACGAGTTACCTCCAGCGCCAAACCGAAATAGCTTTAACCGCAGCCAATAGTAAAAGCCAGTTTGGAAGAGATTGTGTTGCTAAATTAAACAATAAATAAATACAGCTTCTATAATCGGCAAGGCGAGGCAAGCCTTTAGGGACATTATCATTTTGACATGGATATGCGTTATCAAGTAATGCAAACATCCGTTATGTTTGCCAGTACAGTGTATGTTTGGGTATGGAATAAGTAATTATGTAATTGTGTGTAAGTGGCAGTGTAGTTGTTGCTTGTCATTGTGTTGTATCATTCTTCAGTATCTGCTATCGTCAACAAAGGGCGAGTAGAAGATGGCTGTCGGTGTGTTCGAGAGGATTATCCGCTTATCCACAGGGCAGTGTCTTTATTTTGCGGCGAGGTACGGCCCCGACGTCACCTTGCCGTCAAGCAGAATGTTATGGCCTTTTATAAGGGGAATACTTGCCAGGCGCAATCCCACCACGTCCTGGAATCCTGCTGCTGTAACATTTGCTGGAACAGGTTAAACCCAGTCCACCCAGCTAGCACCACGTGGAGCATATTCTGCTAGCCAGCCGTTATTCGGCTAGCCGGAACATAACCTAAACGTTAGACATAATAAGTACAAAAGTACTGCAAGACTTACAGTGTTCCAAGAATTCTGAAGCGACTGCCAATACCGTAAGCTAAAATCGTGCTACAAAAGCCGTATTGCTTCCCAAGGAAATACGGAAAAATTACGTAAAATTACAAAAGGTGGCTAATTGTTCTAAATTGTTAACAGGGATGCTAATCTAGCCAAACAACCTTCTCGTGGTGTCAGCTGAATTGTCTCAGGTTTATCCGTTTCTGCAGATAGTTGGGTGCTGTGTTCCAAAATGTGGTAGGTGTTCGCCTGGCAAGCGTTCCATCTATAAAAGCCACAAAATGTTGCTTAACAGCACGGTGACGTCGCGGTTGTGACTCACCGCAAACTAGAGTCACTGTCCCGTGGATATCCAGAAAATCCTTTTCAACCAACAGATAGCAAGCTTTCACAATCACGTTGCTGGTAACATCAAACATGCAAGCAGGAAGTGGTAAAATTACAAGCACAAGCTACATAGCTACCTACACACACCATTACCTACTTGAGCACCCTTACACAAACATTCACGGTTGTGGCAAGCACATCGGATTTTTGCACATTCTTGATCAAGCAGTGGTATGTCAAATTGTTCACGCCTGTAAAGACGTGCCTGGCCTTGTCGAGAATAAATTTATTAAGTATTTTACACAGCTCCAACGTAGCAGTATTTACGAGGCACGACACCGTGGCCGCAAAATAGACTTTCCAAGGGTACGTACTAAATCATGACGCATATGTGAAAATTCCAGGCGGAAACGCTCGAAATCCCCTGTAGAATGCTTTGTATGCACGAACTTACATGACTGTTTTAATTAGGCGAGGGTCAAAAGACCTCAGGATGTGGTCTTCAGAAGCTAATTGGTCGTAGTGTCAAATCCTCAAAAGCTTTTATCTTTAGGCGGTTGTAAATGTTGTCTTGTGGCTACATGAGTCTGGTTTACATTGCTAAGCCAGGAAAGCTCAGCGTTCATTTGACGCATAAGAGCCGGTAAACTCCATTAATTTATTAAGCTAATTGCGCAGGAGTTACTATTTATAGTTCATTTTATGTATCGCTATTCGTGGACCCCCAACGCCCGTAAGCGCCATACGGATTTTGTCAAAAATAAAAAGCAGCATCCGAAAATTTGGCAAAATAGTTCATAACGTGTGATACGTTAGGGCCTCAAAAACTTAAGCTCAAGGCTAAAGTTTTTCTGCGTATGAAGTATTATTGTGCTCTATGTGTCCGAAAACTCTAATGTGCAACTGTTTGCAATTTATGAGCTTGCTTGGGAGGAAGCTCCCACCTTGCGGTCATATTGATCTATAATAAGTCTGGAATGTCAAACAACCAATCAGGTCGCTGAATTTGCTGTTGCGAGCTATTCAGTACCCTAGATGGCATAAACGAATCATAGTATAAGTGAGAAGCAGCAAAGTATGCAGCAACCGGGAGCTAGTTCTCAGCTTATCAATGCGCATCATGCAGGGTAAGAAGTGGAGCTAGTTAAAAGATAAACTTTAAACAGCTGATTAAGATAAGACAAAGAGTGGTTTGAAATAGCTGAGTTTCCAGCTCTCCGGTGTTTCTGGGGTCTCTGGCACATGGCTAGCTTTCGCGCTTGTCAGAGCAGCGCGCATTGCCTATTTATCCGTGTTTTTGGAAGTAAGCTTTATTGCTTCGCAAAAGTTTCCATAAATTCGTTGGACTGTTTGGGCATACTCAGAGGTCCCAGTTAATGCTAAGCACATGGAAGAAATAGTCTCGGCATAATTAGAAGGAACATTCTTAAGTAAAAATTATTTCTAGAAATGCAAATAAACATTCAACGTGTCTTTTTAAAAGTTAATGATATTAGGAAGCAGTACGTAGGTAAAAATGTAAAAAATGACATAAGATGTCACAAAAACTTTCTTCTCAAATTATGAGAAGAAGCAGGAAAATACAAACAGCAAATCTTTGATAAAATGAAATTAATTCTAGACAGCCAGAACACTGCAAAATGTAAAACAGGTATAGGCAAATCAGAACAAGTAATAATCACTGATTGCTTTAAAAGTGAAAGCAATGTGATACATCTGTATTTCGGGAGTCACTCGGGATTTAATGGCGGTTTACAACTAGTGCCATTAGGTTATCTTGCTAACATCAACCTTTTGCAATGAAGCAGCTACCAAAATGTGAAAATGTTTTGAAAATGTGCTGAAGCAGTACAATTTTTACTAGTGCAACCTTGCTGAGAAGGCCCCTTATAGCCTCAAAGTCCCCGCAAACCTAGGTGGGAAGTAACTGGCTGAAAACTAAACCTTTCTTTTATACACAGTGTGCGCAAATAAACAATAATATGGTGCGAACGTGCTCGAAAGCCAGTGGGTAACGTTATATATGCACGAGATTTCAGGACGACTTATAATCAGGTTACGTCCGAAAGCCACAGTGTACAATTTTTATAGGATACTGGGCACCTGAAACCAATAAGAACGTAAAGTTCAGTATTTTAAGCGTCTAGTTGTCAAAGATGGCTATCCCAAGAAGGTGGGAGCAGGATCGCCTTGATATCTCAGGAGGTATTTTATACCATTTGAAATGTTAGGCCTTACAAATGCACGTTAGCGTTAGATAAATCGCACACGTTTTAGCTCTTACAGCATGCGTAATATGCCCATATGCACGTCACTACTACTAGGGAGCTAAAACGTCTGTCGAGAATAAAGCCGTAAATAGCTGAAACGTTATCAACTTGCTTCGAAGCGTAAATATATTTATATATAAATAAATAAATGGTATATTCTCGGTAAAGCGAGACACACCTGTAAAGGCGTGCTCAAATATGCATACAAGCATAGCTTCTTTGGAATGTTAAAACATTTCGTTTTAATGAAAGGTATAACAGAAAAGGTGTAGTTCATATGAGTGAGCATATTGTCAGGTAATAGTCAGACCAAGGAATATGCTGGCGCTGTGGGGAGCCAAAATCCGTCAAGACACAAGTTGGGGGTAATTTCGTCATGTAGTGATCCGTGAGCACAGGAGCGCAAACAAGGTTTTGGTGCAACCAACGACCATTACGAAATAGGGATGGACTGTGCTCCATCAAAGCATTCTTCATAGTAGAAATAGTTGCACAGGTTCGATGTAGAAGGCTGAGAAATGCGTCAGTGTGAAATGCATAGCTGTGACTTTATTTTGTGGCGAGTCATATGCGCCACGTTGCAGTGTTGTTAAGCGGACAGTTGTGGCCTTTTATAGGGAGAACGCTTGCCAGGCAAAAACCCACCACGTCCTTGAACACTGCCGTAGCTTCCTTTGCGCAGTAGTGCAAGTCGGCTATGCATCGTATAGACCGATTTTGCATTCTATTATTCGCAGTCGGTTGACAGCCAAAATTCTTCGTTGGTTGGCCGAATGGCTTAGTATTGATACGACCAGAACAAGTAAGCACGGGTATAAATGTTTTACGACGAAAGTGATTCAAATATCATTTGGTGGCAACTCAGTGGATAGATAAGACTCAAGCACTGAGTAAAGACGTTCAAGGGATCAAGAGTGAGAGAAGACACGACGGTACTAAGAGTATAGTGCCACGGTCGACAGAGATGGGAAAAGCCTGGGAGAGAGCTTACAGCCTACATAAGTTAGTATCAAACCCTTTGCTGCAAAAACAGACCGAAAACACCTATAAATGATTGGTTAAGAAGCGGATGTACTTACTAGGTGAGAAAGGATTGCTCGATAGAAGTGAAGTCATTAAGATATTAAAGGCAAGGAAACGTGCGGAACAAATGTATACGTCCCGTCGCGCAGAGTAATGAGTTATTCTAGGGTGCTAAGAAAATAGTATTAGGGTATGCTGATCCAGGAAAAGCCAGCGAGTCTTTTAGCCCATACGTGAATAAATGTCGCAAACATAGCAGCGAGTAAGTGCTAACTGAACACCTAGAAATGAGAAGCTAACGGGCGACTGTGTGCTGACCAGATGAGAGGAGTGATGAAGTAGATAGCTAAGAAAGGTTAATTGAAGGATGGGCAGCGATGAGCCGGAATGCGAGCTTACATTAAGGTTGCTGAGGATATCAGAACATGAAGCCTAACCGCAGCAGCTAGGGTGTTAAGGTAATATTACCAAGCTGGATAGAGCCAGGGAATGCTAACCGGAAAGCTGGAGGATTGCAGTAAAAATGTCCGAGGCATTTCAGTGATTAGGGGATAAAAGAACATCCAGAAATATGATACAAAAGAGCGGCTTGCGCTGAATACATGGATATGCTTGCACAAAAGAAGGAAGCTAAGAGAGGTTTTACGATGGATGGAGAGCGAACGGGAGCAGCGCAGGCGTACAATAAGGTTTTTAAATAGTTCTGAGCATAGGAGGCTAAGGTGCAAAGACGCGCAGATAATCAAATCATGCAAAAGTGCTAATGGAATGTAATAAGGGAGCCTGAGTCGTAAGAACAACAAGAGAGAGAGCTGAAATACACTTAATTAGGTTTTGCAGACGAATACATGACAGCTGAACATCTAGCAAGGAGCAGCTGTGCGCTGATCGGATAAGGAAGGGCGCCAGAAGAGAGTTAAAGTGTTTAAATGAAGGACATCAGACAGGATGAATAAACCTAGGCTGCTAATTAGCCTAACAACATTTAATGAATTGAATGCACTCCAGCAGCTCCGGCATGATCAATTACTCTAGGAGCCTATGCGCCAGTGCCTCAGTAATATGGATTTACATCAACACAGAATCTGCTTTAACTCATCTAGTTGAAGCAATATGCATTACCAGAAAACCTATCGAATTCCCTCGCGTGTTTAGCGGTGTACGATTCTAGATTTGCCTGTCCCGATGGCCTAGTTTTCATAGCCACAAGACCCCTGTAGTTACATAGGGACCGTGGATGGCTTGCATAGCAACATCTTCAGCTTCAACTGGTCACCTCAAATTTAGAGTAAGCCTAAAAGAATAAGCCCGGGAGGCATGTGGATGGGAGTCACGTTCGTCATCGGGCCTGCTCACGCTCCTTTAGCATGCGCAGCGGCACCCCTCTCTGGCTATGTAGAAATCATGCATAACAAATGTACGGAAGGTGCTCTCTGGGCCGTTGTCCGCGCTACCTTAAATGAAAACACTCGGTGGGCCCAGCACGACTACAAGGACCATGCAATTCGCCTCCACCAACAATTCACGCCCCCGAAGCCAATAATCAAGGTGGAGCGTGTTAGGCAAGTATGCATATTGTAAACATTCGCATCAAACGCAGCCACACCGGAGAGCTCAAAAAACAACATAGCATTTAATGGAAAGTAAACACGCAAAATTGACATAAAATTTGCAGCAGTGGAACAGAATTGAGCAAACCAAATATAGTAGAATGCCGGTTGTCCAGATAATATATACCTAGCTTGACTGTAAGTTGGTTTAGCTTAACTGTAGGGAAGTGGCATCATGGATGTAATATTAGCCTTAGCATGAAGTATTGGCCTTGTATGATTAGGCAACGTCCGTATCCAGATTTGCCTGTCACTGTGACCTCCATGGGGACAGTCACAGGACGCCTGCGCCTACAGTGGGCCATTGTGGCTTGAGCTGCTCCACCTACAGTTCCACCCACACACACCATATCCGTTGTGAACCCGAAGGAATAAGACCGGGAGGCAAATGGATGTGAGCCTCGTTTAGGTCCGATGACTTTTCAGGATTTCGGCTGCCCGGCTGAAGTACCATAACCATCAGCTTCTTCATGGTCTCCTTGATGTTCATTATGTCGCTTTTAAGCGAATTCACCTGCTTTTCAAGTGCGTGCATTTTGGAATCTCATCAGTTAGCGGGTCATTAAGCATGACGTTGCCTTCGTGAGAAGGAATAATAGCAACCGTGTTGGGCGTTGATGTAGGATGTACAACCTCCTTGTCCCCAATCACTAAGCTGGAGCTATTGGCCACCCCGACGGTGTCAATTTGGTCCATGAGTTGGACGTCAGCTAAAGCCGAGCTGACTTTAACAGTGGAGAATGAAGGCGATTTCACTCTTTGCGTATTACGCCTCATAGCTGCAAGACATTTAGCCACCATTATAAAGAAAAGTGGAGCCCGATATCACAACGCTACAAAAGACGACTTAAGCAGTAAGTTCAAAGGAAACCCAATGTACGGTTATAAGATGACGGTGTGATATAATTAAATAGCACAAACGTTATGATAGGGTTAATAAGAGCGATTTGGCAACATTGAATAGACAACCAAAAATATACAACTTAAGCAAATTTACCGCGATTGGATATCTGGTTAATCCTTTCTAACCCATGGACAAAAGCTTCCACTAGCTTAAAGCCGACTATACGAAACAGACAAGTGAACCGGCAGAACTAAACGCACGAACTACACAGATACACATAATCACCTGATCATGATTTAGCGGCGTTCGTATCCGGAGCTGCCTGCTACTCTGACCTCCACGTGGACAGTCACAGGATGCCTGCGCCCACAGACAGCCATGGGTGGCTTGAATTGCACCACCCACAGTTCCAACCACATACCCCATATCCGGTATAAACCCAAAGGAATGAGACCGGGAGGCATGTGAATGGAAGCCACGTTTCATCAACGGAGCCGGCCCACACTCCTTCAGCACGCAGAACAGAAGCCTTCCGGTCTAATTTGGAAATCAAGCACACCAGACGTTCATATGGCGGTGGCTGAATCGTAGCCCGTTCCACACAAGCTGGAACCACTCTTTCAGCCTTGCACCGTCACGAGGAAGGTTCACTCCGTCCCCTCCAGCGACGACCAACTACCTCCCGGAGCGAGTATGGACGAGGTAGTGGGTGATAGCCAGGTACGCACCTTGTCAATAGTCACATCAATCGCAGCCACAACGAACAGCTGGAACCACATCTACTTTTGAAATGCAAGATTACTCAGTACCGTATACGGCGCCTTTATGGCCCAGATTAGTAAATCGATTAGGAGAGTACGCATCATGCTTCTATTCCGCGTGCAATAGTACCTTCTTCTGCACTGAGCAACCGCGCTTATGATCAGTGCATTGGGTTCGCAACACCTGAAATCAACATGAGTTTGTCATAAACTCGCCTTCTTCGTGTTCTGATAATGGTATTTTTGTTTTTTTTTGAGTGCCGTTTCCCTGCACTAAGTTGCTTGTACATAAATGATAAGTGTATCCGCGTCGAACATTTTCGTTATACATATCTACCTGATTTGGAGACATCCAGGTCCAAATGCAGTTCGAATACAACATATGCACATGCGTTTATCCAAACTGAAATGTGAGCTGTCACAAAGTGTATGGCCTTGCATAATGGTCTGCTAACAGGCACCTATTCTCAAAGTGGTTGGATCACAGTGCCTTCAAAACTAAACAAAACTGCTAGAACTGTGCTTGATTTGCTTCGCCCCTTAGTCGAAGCAAAATTCGTTCGAGTTCATTGAAGCTAAGTTGGCTAATGCTTTCTTGTAGCAAATTTAAACTGCATGCGTGCGACGTTTGCAGATAATTCCAGAGCCTCGATGTCGTCTGAGAGTATCATCTGAGGAGCACAGCGTTAGCAAGTTACTAGGTGATACATTTATCAAGTTGCGTGCAACCGAGTAGAGACACGGTGGCTACGGCTACCTAATTTACCACAAAGTCACCGGTCAACCTACAACGTCTAATGGAAACCAGACCTATGCTCTTAAGGCCATCAGGTGGCTTGCGAATCCGTCCACTAATCATCCTTGTCGGCAGTTTAGCCCTGTCCATGTGCATATTTATCTATTTAAATATCCTGTTACAACAACGCTGTCTAAGCTAGCACCCAATGTTCTAATTAAGTTCGCTCCCTTGTCTTATGTAAGCAAAGTTAGGCTACAGGTCTAGCATTGAATTATGTCCACCTGAAAAGAAATTACTCCTGCTGCGCCTCGGTGCCGGCATCTTGACACTGGGTTCGGAGGTTAAAAGCTGTCCCTTACAAAGGTAAGCAACTTACGCGCTACGCAAACGTACTGCAGCTTTAGGACATTAGCAATAGTTTGCGTCCTGAGCTACGCCGGAGGCTAATATTTGACGGATTTATGCTTTAAAAACAGGCCACATAAGAGTGATTGCGTCGATAGAGCCCAAACATTTTAAAAAATGTATGGATTTCCACTGTTTACGAGTTTTACATCATCCTCATAAAGGCGGGTGCCCATATCTATTTGTATGTGGGTTACAGATACCTATTTATACAGACTGCTTTATACTACCAATGTGAGCGGTGCCTCTGTATGACTTGGATCCATAGGCACCAACATAGAGGCCCACATGCAGTTCAACACTACCATACACTTCCATATTAGGTAAGGTACCTGAAGCCAGGTTAATATTTACAGTTATAATAGACAGTTAAAGTAGTCAAGGGCAAAATGAAAGGAAAAGCTTAAGGACGGCATCTGCTGTACGCCGGTTGGGAGCACAGCTAATTCGTCTCCACGCAACCACCAAAACTTGCACGTTGACTAAGCCTACTGCAGTGGTCGACTAATTGCTGAGTAGGCTAAACCAAGTGCTCTAGGATTAAAAGCCACGCTTTAAAACTCTAATGACAGGCATCGGCGGTCAAAAGCAACCGAAGTTTGAACGGCAAATTTTTTACCAAAATCCCATGTGTAAGACAGCGCGTTTGCACATCTTGTGAACAAACGTTTTAGCTGCATGTCTTCTTGACTAAACCAAACTGCTGCGAGCCTAAAGTTTATAAACAGGGAAGTAACTGCACATCCGGTTCTTGTTAGACTTTTCCGTGCACTTAAACACAGCACTAAGAATGCTATCTTGTTTAAACTTGACAGGGACTGATTTGGGTAGGCATTTATTACGACCAGAACGGCTGCCTGATTTCATCCTTGTAGCAGGCAATCACTTGAATATAGGTAATAAATATGTCCAAGCCGGAATACATGGAGGTTTTAACGAGTGACTTGGCAAGGATGGGTAACATATATATTGCACTTGGTGGGTTTCCACATGGCAGGCGTTCTCCTTACAAGAAGCCACATAGTTATGTTTAGCTTCAATGACGTAGAGGATGTGCTACATGGCTAAATGCATTTTTTAATATTAATTTTTGGAGGGCCTTCTGTTTCACGAACGTTACCTAATTTGCATAGATTTGTTGGTCCAACTCTGCCCTGGTGTAAACAGCGAGCAAATTCACAGATAACGTAACATATCAACTAACACATACACGTATATATACACCCACGTAACTCCAGTACGGTACTAGTGAAGATACAAACTTTTATGCAAATATGGATCATACGTGTACTACAATAATCATTCCTTTACAGGCGTGCCTGGCGTCCTCAAGTACAAGCCATTTACTTATTGGTTGTTATCCACACCTATGGATAGCAAGGGTCCAAACGTGCTAACCCATCAAACGTTTGGACACAGTTGATGGAAAGTGCAATAATAAATCCGTTAATAACTGTTCTTTATTTCCATCCATTCAAGACGCTCTTAGATGTAAGATGATGCAGGTGCGAACACGTACGGTCTTTTGACTTAATGTTAGCGTGAGGGTTGACGGCTGGTCAACTACTGTGACACGTAAGGACAAAGCTTTCTCAAATAAAGCGAAAAGTACCTTGTTCGGTTCTCATGGTTATAAATGATAATATTTTAAAAGAGAGTGATAGTTATATATTTATGACAATGCATCCGTAACAGGACGAAAGGAGAAAATCCACTAACTCATGCCCCAAAACAGTCATACAGACAACTTTTTTGAATGGTTTCATATTTCGTGAGGTATACATTCAATGAAAGCACGTTGTGTTTAAGTGTGCACTGTCTATTCACGGCAAAACGAAATTCCTGTTAGCTGAAGTCGTGTGGAAAACCAATTTCCATGGGAAGTTTCTGGCTGCTACCTGGCCCTTGGTGGCAAAGAACGGTTAGCGTCTAATTATTTCTCCATGGAATGGTCGACCACGCGTACACTTTTAGAGCAACGTTATGCGATTGGATCCCCTTGGACCGTCCCAGTGGTAGGAAACAGATAGGTAACTTAAACAGCACTTACTTACTTATGAATGGAAGGATTTTGGTGAGTATTTTTGTTCGTCGCAATCAGCCGACAATTCAGGTATGTCGACCAGCTGTCCGGAAAAGCACCAGACGGCCGGTTCGCCCTATTGGGGCTCATCAGTGGTGCGCATCCTTCGGTCCTCTGCGGAGGATCGAACCCATGACTGCTAGTGGCTCTTGCCAACTAGCCCGCAGCTTATGCAACTGCGCCATGGAGGACGATAGTCAGATACCGTCCTCCATGGCGCAGTTGCATAAGCTGCGGGCTAGTTGGCAAGAGCCACTAGCAGTCATGGGTTCGATCCTCCGCAGAGGACCGGTGGATGCGCACCACTGATGAGCCTTAATAGGGCGAACCGGCCGTCTGGTGCTTTTCCGGAGAGCTGGTCGACATATCTGAATTGTCGGCTGATTGCGACGAACAAAAATAGACACTTACTTGCATGCCGCTGGAAATTGTCACAAGAAGCAACGGAAATACTCCACTGCAAGGCGGACAGTGCAGAGCGCCATGGTAACGTTGGACAAGCAAGATAATTGAGGTCATCCTTTTAAAAGACACAAACTTGACAGTATCATGCAATGGCGAGTTGGGCAAGATTTGTTTGGTACGTTAACGCCAAGTAATTGTGCTTCCTTATATAGCGTATTCAGGAAGAAATAAGACTGAAGGCAATCGTCCGGGTTCCACTGATATCTGGTTCAGGGGGTGGTAATACAAATAAGTTAAACCGAGTGGCATGCATCATTCCTTCGAAAGATGAAACGACTTAGTCAAAGGTTTGGAAGCAGTGGATGGTCCAACAACTCAAACGATTGCTTCTACGTTGCTCTCTAGAAAAAGGATTAGAAAGGAAAAATAAAATGGACATCCTCGCAAAGTAGGGGAAGCAAAAGAGACTGCTTTACTGAGGCCCATGTTGGTAACTAGCGTCCGTTCTCTGTACTCCCAGTGAATACGACACTATGTACAAGGCAGCAATGCATGTACACTGTAGGTGTAACGTTGACCAGTTTGTGAGCGTTGTAACATATTATTTCATGTGTGTAGCAAGCAAGGAGACCAAAGTTCGCAGGAGTAAAGAGTACAGGCGGCATGGTAGCAAAGTTTTAGCTGAAGGATGGTGCGTTGCTGTTTGCTTCAGCTGTATTAAATATAGTGGTAATTGTGTTTGCCAAGGGTTGAAGAACATAACGGAGCGTTGTGGCAGCAAAATACTAGCCCATCTATCCGAAGGTGGAGAGTTGCGGGGTTGGAGGCAGGTCAAATAGTCGGCGGCCATTAGGTATAACTTATTTGCATTTTGATCGAAGGGGTCAGCTACGGGAACTATGTAAATAGCAGGCGTATCATCTGCAGAATAGGCAGGAAAACCTTGGCTTGATTGCAGTTATGTCTCAAAGGAGGTTAGATAAATGGTGGGGCTACATGCATTAGCTATGCCAGAAAAGTTAATCTAATGGCGACAGGTGTTTAAGCCTAAGAATGAATAAATTAAGGGGCACAATAAAATGTATGAGTCTGTACTGCAAGCCGAATTAGCGATACGTCAAAAATTGGCAGCGATTAGATAAATTACGGCGTAAACTATCTATAAGGATCAGTGACCAAAACTAGGTGTGAACATAACGTCGCTGATTAAAAGCAGATTAGAAAACATAACATGCATACCCGCTATGCTACAGCTCAGGTAAGAACTAAGACTATATGCTCCAGCTCCGTAAAATTCAGAAATGTACAGTCGCGGGCTGATAGGCCTTAAGTTTTAGAAAACGATAAGCAGCAACTCCTAGTGCAGTTGGGTCCACCGGCTAAATCTGGTGAGTTAAGGTGCTGAATGATATGCCGAGCAAGCTGAATAGTACTTTTGCGCCGATAACAATGTAAACCAACGAAGTCATCAACCCATATTATGTATGAATCAGGAGTATGAGGCAAACAAAAGTTACGAGAGGAGGCTGCGGGATAGCTATGGGTTAGATGTGATTATATAAGAGGTGGAAAAGCATAGGCCGGCTCTATTGAAAGTAGCAAAGCGGTGCCAACCGGCAGACTGGCTTAGGGTAAATTGATATTATGAGGCACCAGTACCTGATGAAACAGATAAAACTACCACAAACTGTAGAGCTATCGTTTCAGCGTATTGGTTAAACATGTATCAGTGTATAAGTGACCTCGTGACGCAGAAAACCAAGAGGTTGGCCAAAAGGAATTAGGTACGGATTAGGCGTTCTTGGTGAAAGTGAATGAATTAATACGTGGGCTGCATAGCAGACATAGATAACATGAAGCGAGGTATGATGAGTAGACTAAATCCTTCGGCTGTAGCATAGCAAAGGATGCAAAGCCAATAAGGGCACCGGCCCAAGTTTATGGATTTCATGTGCTCTAAGACGGAAATCAAGGCTGTGAGACGAAAGGGCACTCTTCCTCGCAAACTTTGTATATTGGGTCAGGTGACAGCTCGAAATCCATGCTAGGTAAGATATTTCTGCTTTACGCCGCTACACATTGAAATGTACTTAATGCAGTGACCGTCAGCATATTGCTAACCCATAAAATATACCTTGTGCAAGAAAGGCGAAAAGCCTTGTTAATCTTGTGCTAATTGACGGTTTCGTGGTGCTTTCGTAATGAAATGGGTCATATAAGGCTCATCATTCCTGAACATGATATGGACTATCCGTTTACTCCCACTTGCAACAAAATCTGTGAAGCACTGAATGCAGTTGAGGAAGATTTCGCATTGTTTTGTGATAACTCTACACTTTCTTCTATTTTACAACTCTGTTAGGAAGCCGATGAAACGGTTGACATGTTCTACCCAAAGGGAGCCCGTAGGCATGTGAATAGCTAGCCGAACAACTTTTGCGTGGTGCCAGCTTAGAGTTTTAGCTCACTCCGCCCCTATATGCAAGCAACTGTAAAACAAAGGAGTATATGCGTTACTGTCAAATGCCCGGCAGCCTAAAGATGGTGCTGGGTTCGTGAAGGAAGAACAAATCCAGCGATTTCAACTATTAAAACGCACACTTAAAACCACCCAATGGAGTCAGCTGTTTGTAGCTACATAAACAAATATTCGCAAATGTGTGAGACACGACCTTAAAGGCGTGATTAGGTAGGTAGAACTGGGCAGCCGTTTGGTGGCAATTGTAACCTCGACAGTAGAAAATTGTTCCGACAGCAAGGTTGGAACCTGTACAAATCGTACAAATGTAACAAGTAATCGGTTGGGCATGAGATGGGGACACGTTTGTAAGCAATTAGTCTGTCTGCCATATATGGTAGTAATAGATCGGCCAAGGATCTGTCATGAACCACAATTGATCGACTAATAGATAGCTGAGGAGCAAGCTGGACAGAGATATGGCGACAAACTCAGCTCGTGCGTACGTAACGCAAAGGTTAGCGGTGAAATCGTAGCAAGAATGGTAACGACAGTACATGCGGAGGCAGGAGTGTTAGTGTAACGTACGTTTCAAAAATGTTAAAATGTGACGCTGGTCGACTTGTTAGTAGGAAGTCTTGGTCTGTGACGTTATTCTGTAGCGAATCACAGTCGCCACGTCGCAGAATGGTACGGTTATACCCCGTTCAAGCAAATAGCTCAGCGGCATTGTTCCAGAACGGGTTTTGTTTACACGTAACAAGCGTTCTTCCCATAAATCTACCTATGCCCATTTAGTTACACAGTGGTAACGGTTGTAAATCGAAGTTAACTAGTCACTAATCCTTGCTTATTCATATATGCATAACAATTGAACATACCTTTGTCAACCACGATCGCACAGATGACGCGGTTAAATTCAGGGCGGCAGCGCATCCAAACCTAAGCAACAAAGCTACAGACATACAAACACAAATATTTGTACACGTTCCTAGATTCTCTGTTCTGAAGTTGTTATATTTTCTAATTTCCAGATCCTACGTTTCCTTTTACCGTGATCACGTCGGAGCAGGCGTGCCTCCCTTTTCCGAGAATGCACAATGTGTTTATTTATTGATTTGCTGTCAGGTTAATGGAGGCAGTAACGTCCAGTTGGTAGTCGGTAGGCCTCCCAATACGGCAAAACCTCTGACGTTTATCACACTACGTCGTGAAGTCCCTGCGAATTGGATCGCAGTTTATTGCTCGAACGTTTGCCGTGCAACAATTTTGATCCAGCATATATGCGTTGACAAGCTCTATATGAATAAACAAATAAATAAATAAACCGCACAGCCTTGTTAAACGAGCCACAAAAGTATTACCTGAGGAAATAAAAACAGCAAGCATAACTATTTGGTAAATTTTCCCTAATGTATAAGTCACACCAAACAGCAGCTTGGTCGCTAGGTTCACGATATTATATTTGATAACAGCACAAGCAGAGGCCCGAGCATCATCTCAAACTGCGTGCAGGAGCGGGTCGTGTAGTGCACTAGTGTTCCACGTTCCTACCGATATATCGTTAGGCACACTTAGGCGTGCAATTGTTGTGGTTAATGGCATTACAGAGAACGAATTAGAGGTTCAACGGGTGTCGAAGTGTGTAATCGGCTTCGCGGCCACCAACATATTGTATGCAAATGATGAAGCAGTTTTGCGTTCTACTATAACTGACCCTGAACAAGCACGCAGCGTAATCGTGCTGTGGCAGCTTTCTTGCTGACCACTTAAACGAAGTATTCGTTAACCTACGACAAATCGTAATTAAAATACAAGTTCATTCAACGAGAGCCCCCCAAAAGCACGGAGAACTCTGTGGCAGTTTAGACAGTATCATGCCTAAAACTACAGAGGCGCCTAGCGCTAAACGGGCTTGCTGAGGGAACATACATAGACATTCTCCTGTTAGGGGCATGTCGTCTACACACGCCTTAAATATATCAAGATCCGGAGCCAAGCAGTCTCCACAATCTGGATGGCGCAATGTGGAGTGCAGCACACTTGCGCTAACACTTGCGGATGGTATGTATAAAGAGTAGGCGGCTTACGATAACAGACTAGTAGTATTTGTGATGAACCACCGGTGAATACTTTTCCCAGTACTTAAAGAGAAGTCACGAAGGTGGTGGGAGGAAAGAGTTTGGCGGTACACTGTGCCCGAGCATTGGCTTAAAACCGACGCCGGACGACGCGAGCTAGGTAGAGCAGGGTGTGAGGAAGCACGCGCTGAAGTGACGAATTCACTGCAAGCATGGCGTGCGTTGAGTCAGACAAACAAATGCCACGTACGTAAGTGCATGTGCAAACAACAAAGCACACAGGAAGAAAGTAATATTTACTTGGTAGTTCACACAACATAATAAGGCAAAACGGGGAAACCTACAGTCTGCTACATGCTTATTAACGGGCGTGCCTGCGTCCACAATAGTGGCATTTAATGGTATTGCGGAAAACCGGGTACAGGTTGTGAATGTAGCTAAAAGTGTCGATAAATTCCCAGTTCCAAGCAATCTGTTGACCGGAAGTAATAGCATCCTGCTCACCTTAATATCGTTGCAAAAGCACCGTAATGATACGATGTTAAGGCACTTGTGTCCTGATCTACCAAGACGGATTCTGCCGAATCCTACCTCAGGCAATAGCGGAAAGACCTAACGGAACACCAGCGCAACTAAGTCACCAATGGTGGGCACTACATTTAAACAACACAAAGCTCCGTTCAACTTCATGCGCATCATGGCTACTGCACACCTGCTACATCCTTCCGATTTATGTCGCCGGTTCAGAAAGGTAAGCCAAACAAACCACGGCTTCCTACACTTGAACCTGCGCCTTTATAAACCAGATTAGAGTGCGTCACGACAGGTTCATTCTGGTACCAAACGTGTCGTTACTCAGCTACCCACTGCAAATTCAAACACGCTCATTGCGATTTCTGCGGATAGACAACTAGCTAGCAAAAGCTTTCCTGTGTGATCGGTTAAAGCAGTAAACAACAGTTGTTTCATCTCCCTCTTGCCTATAAGTGCTAGGTTCATAAAATATAAAATGCACCTTCTGCATCCTCTGGCCGTCATCGCCAACCCTAAAGCGATGTTTGTCACAGTAGTATGGTTTTGCACTTATGCTACAAAAGTAGTGTACTCACTTTCTACTTTTCGGCAATGTATTCAAGCTCGTGTGGATAAACGTGGGAAAGGGAGCGCCGTAAATATTAAAAACTACCACCCAGAGAATGTGTCTGTAATTATAGACGCAGGTGAGGCGATGGACTCAGCTGCTACCCTGGGATTGACAGTGCTATTCGAGTGTGTCACTAGATCACTCGATACCTACAATAGAAGTGCCAACACCCTTATGGTTCCTTTGGAGCAGTGAGTAAGTCTCTTGCTATTATTAACTGCTCGCAGGTGTTTTCAACCTGCCTGTTAAGCTTGTTTCCATTGCTGTAACAATTCAGTATGCAAGACTATTAGCATGTAACCACTTGGGCGGCAGGACGCAACATGTATCTGCTACAACCGGGGCCAAACGTTTTATTGACGTTATACTTGATCTTGGGATTCCTACAACTGTAGAGTCAGTTATCCATGAGTTCTCGTTAGACATCACAGATTAGTGCATTGCTAGTTTCACTTAAAGCGACTCAATGTCTATTCCACAGGACGGACGTGGTCTTAGTCTACTGCAAAATGCACGCCGTTAACTGTTCTTCAGCTAGGAATTTGGGATGATACCTATAGACTAGAACCTGCGGTTAGGTCAGCTAAACCCTTTAGTGGGGAATTGTTTACCGTCTCGATCCGCAAGTTCTCATGTCGTCTTCAATATTTCACTTAATTTCTATTGTAATCCAACCTACTAGGCATAGACGAGTCCAGCAATTAGGACGATCCCAGGATAAAAATTTTAACGTTGCTTACTTCATGGAAGTGATTGGGGTTGCAAATGAGCTTTCTGCCATATGAATGTAGCAGCAAAACATCTAAGAAAGAGGCGCAATAGGTAGTGCAAACAAAGCTAATAAACACAGTTGGCTGCTACGTCTTCGAACACACAACCATGGACGACAGTCCTCTATTATAAACATGAGCCTAAAAGGCGCTTCCAGTGATGGAAGCCTTAAATGCAAAAACTTCATCTAACCATCTAAAGGCTCGCGGTGCCTAGAAATAAGTTCAGCCTAGCAGGCGCTGCTAGTGCCTGGTAGCCAGCCACTCTCTCCAGCACAGTTTGAGATGAATGGCAACTGTGCTGCGATTTCAACCATAAAGTCATATTTGAGCGTTGGTCCAGATGCCATACTGCCCATAATAATTAAGAATAGTGGTAGATATACCTGTTCTTTGACAAACTTCGCTTTATTAATGCAGCAAGGTCTAAACCCGACTCCTTTGAGAGCTTCCATCATCATGCCACGGAATATGAGTTAATGCCTATTGAAAGTTGGCAACTAGCGCACAATTAACCCTACTTTGATTACCGCACGGGCATTAGAGCAGTAAATTAACAGAGCACTCATGAGTTTCTTTCACGCAGGCGAGAACGTAAAAAAGCGCTCGTAAAGCGCTCGGCCATCACAAGCTGCTAACGGAACTTGCTCGCTTTAAGCACTGAGGCCATTCACTAATCTGTGGGTCGTTATTCTTTACCTGATACGCAAAATACGCATGACACATGCGCCCGTCATTTAAACTAAGCGCTTACGCAGTATACAGGCTTTTCTTCGACTGCCTGAGTGCTCATATACTATGACTCACGCAGTATGCTAAGCTTGTGGAAACTAAATGCAACATGACCCCGTTTTCAGTGGCGCAGTCCAAGGCAACGGCTTTTAGCTTAAGGAGCAACTTCAATTTCAACTTCCAAATCAAGAGAATTTGCTTATCACCTACGATGTTACATAAGCACTGCGGATGCAAGGCTAGGACCTTACAGGAGTCGCAGCTGTCCACATCTGGAATACCGCTTCTTTAGGTGCAACAACCTACGGACTTCTAAACGTATTGTGCTTGTAAAGCGCAATGGCGCTTTACATGGCGTTTGACTCTACCAAAGCAGGCTCTGAGTTATCGACAAGTTTGCGAAAACCTTAAACTTAGCCCCTTTGGTAAAGGCACATTATCCTTTAGCTATGCGTCAACCTAAGCTAATTTATGAAAAGCTGCACAGTAGCTTCACCTATCCAAAACTAAGCAGCACATCTTAACCTGAACTCTTAAACCAGGCTCACTCTATTATCCTGATAACGGCGAAGACGAGACTGCGATCTCGTTTCATCTTAGTTGTGTACGTATGCGTATGAAACAGGCGAACTGTTAGACTAAGAAAAATCCAAAACTTACAGACCTGCAGGAAGGAGATACAAATGTTCCTTTGTAAGGATAACGTACGACGCATCTTTAATATCTGTCTTTCACAAGACCGCTTCTACGAATCTAGCTCTGAGGTAGCTTACGGGCGCTAAAGATATAATGCAAGACCTGTAAGCAACCTGGGTTCACACCTTATCCACATTCATTACATTTACAGTATTAACATGAGAGATTTTAGCCATATCCGCCGCAAGCATATTTCAGCTTTTAAGAATAGAAATCCCATTACAACACGAGCTTCGTCAACGCTGATCTTTTCATGTGTTTCGCATCATTCCACAGTTACTTCGGCCTGTAGACTTTACGATGGTAATTGTAGACGTCGTCGCGCAAGCAATCTTTAAGGGCTACTCTTTATCTCAAGTACTATAACTTGTCCCTTGCATTGGTCAAGTTAGTGCTGCTCAAACAGACCAATAAATGACATAGCCATAGGCTTTAGAATGGTAGCTTAACACATGCGATGACACTGCCCATATAGGTTCCTAAATGCTTAAGATTTTAGCCATTTCAGCTTAGTACCAGACTTACATCGGTCCCCTCCCTGATCCGTTGGTCCAAATGCTGCGTAGACCAACCGATATCTACAGCCGACCAGCATACATTTTAAAATAGTTACTTTTTCTTTATTTCAGCAAACTTGGTAGACGACCGTTAGTGTATTTATGGTGATGGACAACGTTTGGATTTTGACACAAAACTTCATCAGGCGACGGCTGATGCTTTTGTGTCAAAAGTGAAACGTTGTCCATCACCATACAGACATTAATCGGTCGTCTACCAAGTTTTCTAAAATGATGACTTCCCGATCGGTTCCACATATGTTCCAAGATATTTAGTTAATTTTCAATGTATAAAATGTTTACCAAACTGTACAGCCTAGCCTACTGACCGGCAGGATCGCAACTCCGTAGGTATTACTCCTATAAGAAATTGCAGGACAAGAACGAAATTATCCCAGCAGGTGAACTTCAATCCTTACCTCCTATATACATCTACTTTCTTTGTCTTCAGCTTAACTTTGTATCACTTTCCAACTTCTTAGACCCTTAAGGTAAGCCTACTAAAGGCTTCCTACCAGACCTACGCCTTTTATAAAGTTTGAAATATATTGCTGCATTATATATCCTTAGCATTAGACTTGTCAAAGAAATTAGACTACGCCTTGACCTCGAAGCAATTTTACTGAGGCCAGGTGAAACTCCTTTACATAGGGCACCTGCGTCACCAAAAAATGCCGAAAGGCACATCATGCCTAACACGCGAAAGGGCTCTGCAGTGATTGCAGCTGCGTGCACTGCTTTGCTCTCCGCGACACTTCTTTGGGTAGACCTTGACCTATCTTCACAGCTCCTAACAAAAGTCCCATCAGTAACATGCTTCATCCAACGAACATACAATGTCAACCTAGGAAATTAACTACCCCTATTCATAGGAGTTCATTCGAGTCCACGACTTCTACCAGGGGCATGGAAACAACCATGACTCCCACTAAAGAGCATGAAAGTGATCACACAAACTTACGTGTGTCTTTACCTTGTGAGTTTGACATGCTGTGCGTGTCACTACCAATACAACCCCCATCATTACGTAGTTATCCTCCAACTAACAACACCATACTGCCCCTTACTTCCTGACCCGTAATGCGCAATTACGGCAAATGCATGACTCTACCGGCTCTGGGATTGCGGACCTAGCTCCGGCTAATAGGGTAACTGCACGTCATTCCCCAATGGTACCTCATTCCGTACGACTCACACGTCATTGTGATCCGCAACTTGCTTACTTAACTACCAATGAACCTATTAAGACCCACTATTCGCAATTCGCCTAATTTGCACAAATGCTATGCAGCACAAAGTCAGGTGCATGCCGCAAACCAACCGCGTTCACTGGCCACTGCCGTTCGCCCTGCTTACGCTAATCCATCCTCTTTAGTTTACACGCAAAGGTAGCGAACTCCCACTGTGATCAAACGCTCAAACTTCAAGCTGCAGCACATCAACAACAACGGGAACAGGGTTAATGCTTTAACGTCTACTCAAAGAGCTGGCGCTGAACACTCACCGAACATGAGACTACCCAATTAAAAACAAGCTTTCACTATCCCTCCTTGCTCCATACAAAAGCCAACCTCAGCCCAGGCACAGCCGTCTCCAAGGCAACACACTGCCACTTGCAATTCTACAGTCGCCCGATCACATGGCCCCTGGAAGTCATGGCCTCTGCGAAACCGAACGCAGAAAGAGAATACAATGAAGATAGTGAGTAATGCGCCATTGCCGATGATAAAAACCAACCAATCAAATTTCACAGGCAATTCACCAATGTTAGAACAATTATGTTGGAACCCAATAAATATAGTCCGTTTTTTCTGGGACAATGTGGAATTTCGCCCACCCCCTCAATATCAATGTGTGGATCACTTTAGGCAAATTCAAACTCTTCATCTCTTAACCCTATCCAGGGCAACACAACACTACTGAACATCGTCTCGAGGATGCCTGTTACAGACTCCAAGTTGGTAACCTGCAAATCTATTCTCAATATGCGTCTGCCAAAACTTGCCAACCCCTCCCTTCTTCAGACGGACGCCACATCAACCACCACACCACACCCGTGATATATGGCACTGAACGGCCACCTCCAGCCCCTCAGATTGCTTGCGCCGACTCCAAAGTTACAGCCACCTTTTCGGAGTCGGGCGCCTTCACTTTGCGTCATGCACCTAAGCACATCAGCAACCAATACGTCCTTTCTGCGTCCTCCTTTACTGCTGCTCTTCACTCGCTTCCCAATCGATTATTGCCTGCCACCAGCAAATCCCTCATTAAACCCAACGTCATCCTCCATCTGCACCCCAGCGAAGCAGACACTAGCATAATGAATGACCTCTGCAAGCTGATTGATGACGTGGCCCCTCCTGAGGTAACAGCAGCCTCGGCGAATGCCACTGCGGGCTTAATTCCCACTTTTGGCACGTCGATGGCCAGTCAGCACCAGTACCAATTCCGACCACTCCTTGAACACACGCTTGTGAACGCTTCATCTGAACCATGAGAACATCTCCCCTGTCTTCTCTGGAATCCGCTTCGCGCCAACAAATGAACACTCTTCGACGCTCCCATACGGCGCCCCCTCCAGTTGCCTTAACCACTGCGACGCAGCCTCTCCAAATGCGCCTAATGATCAGAGTCTCCGTACAATTTACCACGCTCGCCTAATCCATGCGCGATCCAACATACATAAAATGCATCATATAGTCTCCCTGATACTTCCCTCCTCTTTACAAGTGGTTCTTATTACTGCAAGCTGGCATTCACCCCTAACGCCTGATTCGCCCCTACTCATTCCTAGCTACCGAATATTTAGCAATGACAGTGTTAACAACCGTGGTGGAGGTTGCCTTATTTATGTCTATGAAAACTCCGATGCTTCTGCCTTTGTTACTCTTAATATTGGAAGTAATGAAGACTCCATTTGGATTCAGTCACACGATGGCCCGCTTGGCCTCAATCTGCTTATGGGCTGTACCTATAACCCCCCACATTCAACTAAGACACGGGTAGATGAACTGGTTGAGCTCTTTGCATATGTGTCTGAACTCTCCTTCAGATATATGACAGTAGGCGGAGATTTCAACATGCCAACGATCCAATGGCATAACCAGACAGCACCTGCCTAACAACTGTCATTCCTGAACATGATCATGGCAAATGAATGGGTTCAACACGTAAGGGAACCTACTAGACTGTCCAATATCCTTGCCCACTATCTTAAACGAGGCCTCCCCCGCGCCTACGTTATTGTACAGGTTAGCATCCCAGGTAGCGACCACAAGGTGGTACAACGGTCGCTCAGTCTTGCAAACATAAAGATCACTACGACCAAACGAGCTCTCATGTCCAGATCAATGCAACACGTTGACTGGAACAGCTTTACAACACTTCTAAGGTCGATGAATTGGGAGTGCTTTTTCCTAACCACAGCTATCGGCTCTGCGATATACAAACTCTACCGCAACCTAGAATTCTGCATAAATGTACTTACACTGAAACCAGCCCGACGGTTTACGAAACCATCACTGTCCGTAGCTCCCACGCATGCAGCGGATGTTAACCCGCAGAAACTGCTAGCCAAATACTGACAGACGCATGACTTCTCACTCCTCACACATATTAATAAGTTCCAGACAGAAGGGAGGAAGAAACAGTCAGATGCTAGGTTAGCTGAAGAAGGCAGGGCACTAATTGGAAAAACCAGCTATAAAGCGCTTGTTCATCTGATGCAAAAAAGAAGCAGTAGAACTTCAAAACTCATTACATCCTTAATGGCGTCGGACGGCATAGCAGTTACTGACCCAGCAACGCAGTGCAAAGGCGTTGACAGTCACTTCTGTGACTCATCCACTGACGCCCACGCGACACATCCTAAAGCCATAACTAGGCTAATTAACGACGAGCTATCCACTGTCGACTTTGACATAGCTCGATTACTAGGACGGTCAAGTCACTCAACTTGACTTTCCACCCTGGCCCCGAGGGTCTGTCCTCTGCTATTCTTGTTAGCCACACCGGTAGGCAGTAACTTTGGGGAGGCTAGGGAGGAGATGGTGTGTATGCGATTTGTAACCTTGATTCGCTGAAATGTTAGGGAAAACAGTTTGAGTACACTTTAAGCGAGATTTGACTATTGTTAAATTCTCTCTAATGCAATATATCTTGGGTCGATTAGACTGGTATGGGACCAAGCGTATTTGACACTTACTGGTACTT
Source organism: Dicrocoelium dendriticum (assembly GCA_944474145.2). Lineage (NCBI taxonomy): Eukaryota > Metazoa > Platyhelminthes > Trematoda > Plagiorchiida > Dicrocoeliidae > Dicrocoelium > Dicrocoelium dendriticum. The sequence continues at coordinate 52,880,535 of OX104065.1, forward strand.
TTTGGTCGCTCCCAGTAAGTATCTCGTTTTGCACCCTACTTTGCCTTTATATTGTAGTGAGTTTATTATTCTTGTTCAAGTTTCAGTGGGAATGTAACGATAGGAATATCTCATGAGTGTTTCCTCTTCAATTGGTCGTTGAACCATGGTTGACGGAATTCCAAACACATGGACCTATAGCAAACACATCGTGACACCCTAGCTAACCAATTATTGCCCACATGTCCTGCTTTAGAAGTCACCGCTGGACCGGTTACGGTAAGTAGGAAAGAGAAATCAGTAAAATCAGTGGGCCAGAAGGCAAAGAGGATAGCGGATAGCGTAATCCTTTCTGAGTTCTCGGTTCCTATAAGATTGCCTAAATTTATCGAGTGGTAAGAGTTTTCGTGCATGGCGTGCTGTTTCTCGTTGTTGCAACAGAATTTAAATCCAAGTTAAGCAATCGAACCCAAAGGCCTGAGCTGCAGCAAAGGTGTGCTCGCTCGTTCCAAAGTCGCACAGTGTTCCGCGTGTGACGAATGCATCCATATGTTCTGCTGAGACAACTTTCCTGAAATATATCACTTCCTGCAATAATACACTACTTTGACTATCCCTTTTCCTGTAGTTGCCGTAGTACTTCATTAAACAATAGACGCCTTTACGCCGGACTGTCACCCATGAGCTTTCATTCTACTCCGACGAAGTTTGAAACTTTCATTGCCTTGGACACACATCTTTCTCCTCACCTTCCACTTACCCCTAAGTTCAACCCAGCTACACACACGGGTGCATGAAGCCGTCCCCTATGCTTCCTATCCACAGCCATTGACACGCCTGGTCCATTGAGTCCCAGACTGGAACATACTTAGCCGTGGTGAGGAAAACTGCCATTACCCCAAATGATTGGAGCCCAAATATGTGTGAAGTTCAAGCTAATTCGAAGTCCGAACCCAAGGTTACGGTTTTCCGGTCCCGAATAAACTCTGTTCTCGACAAAAATAAATAAATAAAAGAAAATTTGGTCAAGGACAGTGCATCCCCACAGTCGCAAGCCCCTGGTCGCGCTCTACTAACCTCTCGTGACTGTTGTCTCATCCTTGTGAACATAACAGAATCCGTCAAATACAATCTGCGGAAAGGATGCTGCATGAGAAAGTGATCCTTGGGCGGGTGGTTTCTATTTTATTCCAATTATGTGAACTGGGCAGGTGGAAATAAGATCGTTCCAAAGTACGGCTTCTCAAGGTCGTGCGCGAAAGCTAAGAGGAATGCTCACGCATTCTTTAATAAACCTCACTTCTGAGAAGTAAGCCTGTTTGCTTCCCGGATGCACTTTGTTTGTAAGAGCGGATTAAAATGAAAACAGCTATTATGGAACTTTGGTCTCGTCAAGCACATGGTGAGTTAGAACTACACATCATGAATTTTCACGTAATACGGAAAATCCCGAAAACCAGTTGGAAATCAACTCTCGTCAAATTAGGACAGCAGTGAACGAGAACCGACTGCGAGTACTTTTCGCCAATGTACGTATTCGGAGAACTAAGCTGGATAAGAATCAGCCGCTTACCTCAACTACCCGCCTAAGCGTGCTTACGTTTTCTTAATCTTTGCTTAAGAATTGTCTAGCCCTAGATACAGTCGAGCCGACCTTCTCAAAGGACGGTGTTATATTTTACTGGAAGGCTGTTTTCGACGCTCATTTGTTTGCAGCCACTAGGAACGACAATCGTATTATTGATGCCCTTTGGTGACATTCATGATCGACGCTTTCTGTCGTCCACAAAGCGCAACCGGGTTTTGGTGCTCACCTGTTTGATCTTATCAGACAACATGGCACAGGAATGAACCGTCTTATCGTTGAGGGCTTTTACTTCACCTTACATGGATTAGGACTTACTTCTTTGTGGTTGTTTACCTGATTCTTTTGATGTTACTTTATCTGAGACCGTTATCCATTATGTTTTGTTGCAGCACGTCAGCCTGCCATTGTCGTCAACCAGACGCCGAACACTCTGGACCGTGTGCTCGCCCTAGCTCAGTCAAATGTCATGAATCTAGCAGTTCTTCAACCCGTTGGCAGAAGTGATCCCTGTGCTATCTCATTCCAACAAACACGCTAATTTGCTTTCTACAGTCAACGTGAGTCCCGTCGAAACTTCTGGCGTGTTGATACACATCGTATGAAAAGAGCCGCAAGCGTTTTCGACTGGGCTATTCCTGAACATCTCAATGTTGCCGATTCGGTTAATCTCCAGGAGGCCCACCTGTAGAGGCCCATCTTGGATTGAGTGAGAACTGCGATCTCTGCTAAATAAAAGTTGCAAACTGTGGAACGTTACAAGCTTCCGCGAGCGGGGCTTAATTACCCGCAATACAAAACGGTCAGGCAGGCGTGTGTACTAAAGAAACCAGAAGCGCCACTTTCTGCGATCTTTAGAATGAACCCCATACCTCATACCTCAAACGCGGCACCAGAGTCGCTGTGGCATCCCCGCCACGGGCCCTTGTGAGCCTACAGCTATGGTCCAGGAAGACGACGAAAAAGCCAGTCCCCTTGCACAGCAGTACGCTACTCTCCACTCGGAATGATTGCTTTATCCTGTCAACGTGTTCTCTCCCCATTTCTTGTCGGAGAGACTAGATAATATCAGTGATATTGTTTTAAAACATCTACCTTTTTAGAGTTCTATCTCTCGCTTGGTCCGGATGGCTTCACTATTTATTCTTTTAAACTCAGGCTGAACACATTCCCGCTATTTTGAACCCGAACATTCTCAAAATACCTGGAACTTGCGCAATGTCAATCCCATATACAAAGGATTGAGCCATCAGAATCCAGTTATTTACCGTCCGATTTGTTTTACTAAGACATTATGTAACATCTTGGAAAGTATTCTAAAACGTGCTTTTCACCTTCACATCGAGGACTTGGATTTCATCACTTGTGCTTAGCATGGTTTCCGAATATGCTGGCTCGTGCACCACCAATTTGCTCCCGGCCAGGGTTAGGTGTGTTTATACACTAGATCTCAAGGAATAATTAAAGGTCACTTTTCGATTTAGCAGAGCTTTGACAAGTTCTTACTAAGCAGCTCCTACGCAGTCTCCATGGCATCCGGGTCGGTTGAAATATTATTTTCTTTACCTCTAACATTTGCTTTGTTGTTGTATGCAGGTACATGTGACTGAAGCGCTTACTGACTCATTACTCACAACCAGCGGTGTCCCCTGGTGTGCACTACTGTCGGTCCCGAACTCTTCAGGGTCTACATTAACGACCTGCCTTCTGTGCTGCAGGCTGGTTGCCTAATATTTGCAGATTTTCTGAACCTGTGGATCGAAGTCACTAGCATAGAGAATACTGAGTGTTTTAATGGGACGCTTAATCTTGCACTGCTGGTCTATCCAGTAGTGATTAGCTATAAATCGATACAAGTGCACTGTTCAATTTTTTGTAGCGACTGCACCATTTGGGGTTTATCACATTGGCGGTAGTTTTACTCAATCTTGTCACTCATGAGCCTGACCTAAACTATTTTCATCACATAACTTCGCTGTTTGTTTACGTGGGATATGACATTAGGTATCCGCTAGTGCCTGGAAGGCTTCCTTCAATGGCCATTGTTGGTCACTTATACTCACTGTCACTTGGCGTCATTGTCCCTCGTTCGGCTTATCTTCACCACTGCTGTTTAACTGCGGACAGCAATTGTAGATTCCAAGCAGCACTGCGTTTGGAGCCCCTTTCTATCCCTCCAACTTCATACTCCTAGACTGTTCACATTACATACCTCTGATGAGTTGTTGATTTATTCTGTGACACTGTATGTATCTACTAATAACCAAACGTTTTCATTGAATGTCTACCTTACACCAATGACGCTTTCTCCTAGCGCCGTTATTTTAACTAGTCCCACATTTAGTACCCCTATTTGGAAGCAGCTAGAGGTCGTAGGCTCCATGCTTCTCTGTACACATCCGGCGCTTGCTCGGAGCCACGCCTTATCTCTCCTACCGTTAGTCTCTTGGAAGGTTTGTATCGTATACTTACGCTGATTATTTGACTTTGACTGTGACTGTACGCATCCACTTGTAGACGAACTTCTTAATCAGAAGGCTACAATTAGCCACTGATCACCTGTTCACTAATGCTATTAGCTTGAGTTCATCTCACCTACAACACCTCTTTTTGGTTACAGTGACTCGGTCTCCGCTCCCCGCATCCGTGCGCATCTTCGGAGCTTGCTAGGAGCCACTCCTGATCTCTTTAAGTGTACTCTCATAAACATTTTCAGTATATACCGTTGCTCGCTTGCTGTCTTGAGTTGTGACACTGTAGGTATCCATTATTAACTAGAATGCTTAAGTCAACTAATGTTTTGTTCTGCTGATACCCCGTCCACTAGAGCCATCTCTAATTCCTCCTACATGTGACACCTAGACTCTTGTTCATAGCCACTTCAGCCTAGCCGGCTTCTATTACTCGCAGCTTCCCATCTTCATATACCTATGTAAGCAATAGTTATCATCTGGCCTTGGATATTCCTCATTCCCTGGCGTATGTATAAATCTCGTCATAACGTAACTGTATTCTCTGGTTTCCGACTGCAACCAATCGAGGTTACATAGCCACCTCCTGGTCTCCGGTGAACATTCTGCAGTTTTAACTAATACCCAAGCCTTTCTTATCGGACGTCCGGCTTTACTGCATTGCCGTGATATTGGCTCACTTGCCTGGTCTGTTTCCCTCAGTCTGCTACTATGCTATTAAGACCTACGCGGTATGCGCCCCGTAGTCTTAACATGATGTTTCCCTTAAATTTAGAGCCTGCTTGACTTGCTCACCTTTTACTGCTGGCTCCTTTCTTACCTTTACTACATGTCCTTATCCACACGCGCCGACTAATCAAGTCCTACCCGATCGGCCTCCTGCTCTTCGGATTTATTCAGACTTCTGAGACGTCACCTCACTTGGCTGCTCTGACTCTACTATCCCTTTACATAACCTAGAGAGCCTATTGGACTTCTCTTACCCATCGTGAAAAAACCCTTCTCATCCTGTCGCTAACTTGTGTTTTATCGCGCTCTGTTCTCAATTGTTCTTCAACTGGCGGTGTGGTGATCTAGTCCACCGATCAGTTTCCTTCTCTCTGCTTGCTGAAATGCTACTCTGACTTAAGTGGTATACGCTATACAGACTCAACGCTCTTGATCCCTTACTACGTGAGGCTGCTAGACTCGTTCACCTTTTGTCACAGCCTCTTTTCCTGCCTTTAATTTTATGTGCTATTCCTACGCGCTGACTAATCTAGTCTCGCTTGATCAGCCACTTGTTTCCAGTTTTACTTAGAGTTAGTCCACGTTACAAACCTTGGTTCGGCTGACTCGACGTCTTGCTTGCAACACCTGGAAAGCCCCGAGGGATCCCTCACTCCTTATCAGTAAACTTTCTCATACTGACCCTAACCTTTTCTTAACTCGCTTTCACTTTTCATTCCCCTTATTACTGGGACGACCAGCTTTACTGCCCCGCCGTGCTCCTGTCTCCCTGGACTAGTCTGTTAATCTCTGACTGCTTCCATGATACCTAGCCTTAAAACGGTATTGGCTCCGCAGTGTTAACTCTATTACCCCACATTATTGTTGTAGCCTCATTCTTATCTGCATTGTACTACCTAGTTCCAAAGCGCCGATTAATCCAATACTGCTTAGTCGGCCTCGTAATCACTAAATTCATTGGGACTTCTGAGACATCACTTCCATTGGTTCGGCTGACCTATTGGTGCTGTTTACACTACTTGGAGAGCCTCGTGGACTTTTTCACTCTTTACCAATAAACCCTTCTCACCCCGACCATAATCTTTTCTTCTCTCGCTTTCTGTTTTCATTCCTTTTTAACTCGGACGTCCAGGTTTACTTTCCTGCCGTTATCCGCTCTCACCTGACCCGTCTGTCACATTCTGCCTGCTTTTATTTCCTATTATCATTGGCCTTTTCTCTTATTGCGCCCCAATTTGTATTCCCACAGCTTACACTCATTGCGCCTATCCAAGTTATCCTCGTGCGCGTGATATCGTTTGTTTTGAGCTCGTTCCTGAGTATTGGCGGCACTCGGACCATTGCTAAGTGTTGCTTGACTAGTACTTCCATTAGTATGCTTAACTTACCACGCTTTCTATCCTATGCTGTTTACCTTATGCTCGCAATGGCATACTACTGAGACCGTACGAGTCATACCGACACCCATTGCACGGCAGTTTGTCCCCCTGTGACCTTTTTCCTAGATTCTGAAGGCTTTTGGACTGTAGAATCATGAACGCTTTAGTGTAATTACTCTTGCGAACTACTCCTCGTACTGCCGTCAGCATTCATTCGCTCCTAGCCGATTCCTTGAAATTACTTTTCCTCTTGGAATGTTGCTCTACCTATCTTGCTCCCGCATTCGGTCTCAACCTAGTTGTCCTCAGTTTCAACTAAGATGCCTCTCGCATTCTGGCTTCCGCCATCATCATCGGTTTACCTGTTTCTCTAAAACCATCGCATCATTCGATTAACTTTTGTTAAAACGCTTTGTTATATCGGTCTTTTGACCCTGCGTGTGCAGAACCTTCTTCCCACGTAGTAGCTGTAGTCTGAGTCACACCAGCGACGTAATGCATAGAAAGCGCTTGCGAAATATGTATACTAAACAAAATTACATGAGTTTGCATGTATCATAGGCACCGGTGAGCGCCACCGGTCTGTGTTAGTGCTTCTTGATTCATTGCTGTCTCTGTTTGGCCACCTCTTGTCCGTTATCCGTTTTTCCCCAGATTCCCGCAGGTACATCCGCCATAACAAAAAGGTTTATCCACTGGGACTGGCCGACCCATCCTCAAAACGCTTGGTCCTTTCTCCAGGAAATGAAAAACCCACACACTGGTCCAAATGGAGCTCATTCCGCCATTCCGGGGGCGCTACCTTCATGGGGTCTAAACAAATGGGTTTAGCTTGCCTCGTACTCAGCGAACAATTTACTCACCTGAAATAATATATGTACATGGATCCCCCGTTCCACAACCGAAGACAAACAACTCTGGCGTGAGTACCTTCACTGCCTCAAACATTCCTATTCGCCAGTCACCTGGAGCTATTCTGATGTCATTTCACGGACAGCGTTGCGCACGTATACGTGGCTATGCCGATGGTCTTCCATGGAATTTTCACTTGGCTACGGAAACAGTTACACTTACTTACATTTGCAGGAATCCCAAATCCAATTTGCGGAGAATGGCGTTTTTACCTATTAAGGACATATTCAGCCACAAGAAACAACTTCACTCACCGACTCCATGACAAGTCCAGCGAGGATAGCTGGACATGGTTTGCGAGCCGAGCAAGAATATAATAGAAGAGCCGGCCTCTATTAACAATGTGTTTACTCACCTGCATCATTATCATTCGACTCTTCGAATCTTGCATCATTGACCAGCTTCAACGACTGCTGCCGTATCAGTACTAAGCCATCCGGCCAACCAACGAAGAATTTTGGCTGTCAAACGACTGCAAATAATAGAGTGCAAAATCGGTCTATACGATGCATAACCGACTTGCACTACTGTTCAACGAAAGCTACGGCAGTGTTCCAGTGCGTGGTGGGTTTTCGCTTGGCAAGCGTTCTCTCTATAAAATGCCACAAATGTCCGCTTAACAACACTGCAACGTGGCGGATGTGACTCGCCACAAAATAAAGTCACAGCTATGCATTTCACACTGACGCAGTCCTCAGCCTTCTACATCGAACCTGTGCAACTAATTCTGCTATGAAGAATGCTTTGTTGGAGCACAGATCATCTCCATCTCGTAATGGTTATGGGTTGCAAAAAGCCTTGTTTATGCTCCTGTGCTCACGGATCACTACCTGGCGAAATTACCCCTAACTTGTGTTTTGACGGGTTTTTGCGCGCCGCAGCGCCATAATATCCCTGGGTCTGACTATTACCTGACAGTATGCTCACTCATACGGACAACATTTTTTCTTTTATAACTTTCATTAAAACGAAATTTTTTAACATTCCACAGAAGCTATGCTTGTATGCATATTTGATCACGCCTTTACAGGTGTGTCTCGTTTTACCGAGAATATACTATTTATTTATTTATTTATTTACCATAGATAAACTCAAAGTACTTGTACCGCTGCAAAAGATTTTCTCTATCAATACCATCATTATGGCTGACAACTACATACTTTAGCACTTTTAATAATTTATTTACATCATGTTCGTCATATATACTGGCAGAATTGTTCGGCCTCCCTTTTTCTCATCCTAGTCGTCTAATGTATGGAAGGATTAACAGAGGCTTTTCTACAGAGGACCTGCCTGCAAAACACCTGGCCCGTGGTCCACCGCTAGTCCATGGACACGCAAGCATGCGAAAACACCAATTCTTTCAGCTACTTCCCAACTTGCAGAATTTTCCTGCTACATTTCCAAGGAAGTAAAACATTGTGGACAGTATAACTGCGCGCAGTCATCCACGGTGGATTTTGGCTAAGCCACTCTGTCAGACAAGGAAAGTTATGGCAGGTGGCGTGACTGCGGATAGTTGCTATATAAATCGGCATGGATCCGGCCTTGCCAACAACAGTGGCTACAATTTGCGATTGATAGCAGTGTTCCAAGATGTGGTGGGTTTTCGATTGGCTAGGGTTGTCCTTATAAGAAGCCACCGAGGTCTGCTTAACCACACTGCGACGTGGTGGATGTGACGCGCCACCGACTAAAGTCACCGCACTTTGTATCACACTGGCAAGTTACGCTACTTCACATACTATGTATTTAGAAGCATGCGCTCACACATGGTTACTTATTTTGATTCACCGTATTTATACATAAGTAAATAAATATTTTATTTTGACAAAGCAAGGCACGTTTTCTAAACATGATCAACATATTGCAACCTAGTACTTGATAGCGTATTCAGCAGGACCAAGCGTAGCAAGAGTAGTACAGATGAAGTCATTAATGTGTGCCCACATGGCCCAAAGATTGTATGAAGTCCAGCTTCACAGCAAACGAGTGTAGAGACAAGAAATAGCTCATTAATGTGAAGTATGTTGAGGAGGAACTAGTTCGATGAGGTTGCGCACACAGTGCGGGTCAGGTGAGTGAAGCATGAGGAAAAAGCTGCAAAACTAATTTAAGAATAGTTGCCCGTCACTGATCCAATATGTAGACATAGTGGTACGCGAGCAGATATATGCACAGAATTTGTGAAAGGTGGTATCGATCCAATTGCCAATGCATGGATGGGGCAGTAACATTTTTGAGTGGCGAGTCACCTCCGCCACGTTGCAGTGTCGTCAAGCAGACAATTGCCACCATTTGCTTCTTTACTCTCAAGGCAGCGCTAACTATGCTGTTTCTCATAAGCTGATTTGCATTTTGCAGCTCCTGCTTGTAATCTATCCTGAAATTAGCGAAAGGAACTTGCTTGTCCAACTTAGAGCATGCTCCGTTTGGCGCGCCTCAAATTATTCGAGAATAAATTTTCGTTTGTTTATTCATCAACTCCTGCCTTTTGGCCTAATATCCATTGTGGATATCTTAACGTATGTCGCCGCTGCCTATAGGATACTGTATGGCATACGAAGAAACTACTTCCGCCCGAATTCGATGCTCTTCCAACTCCTCTTCATATCGCTCATACATCGGCTAATTAAATATGGGTTCCCTGCCTCATATCCCTTTACCATTCTCGTAGGTACAAAGATTGCGAGAGTCCAACGGCCTAGTATATAGCTGCTTTTATGTTGCCTGACGTATCATTTTCCCTCGCCTCCAACACTTGGTTCTCTTCGCTCTGACGTACCGTCACCGCAGCGGAGATTTACTTTGCATACAAGTATCATTAGAAAGGATCTGGGGGTACAGTTGCAGGTAAGTTTCCCCCCAGTGCTGAAACGTTTGTTAGAGCTCACCAATGGAAATTATTCTAACTGCTACGGCCCCGAGTAGGACCATTCTTGCTTCATCCATGCGTGTGACGAATGAATGGAACAGCTTGCCGTAGGTCATCGTCGCCGTAATACCGAAGGAATGTTACAAAACCATCACTGCGCCTTACTTGCCGAAATTGCCGGAAGCTTGTCGCCTCCACTGCGACTACTACGCCCCTTTGCTCTGCCCCGACTAGCAATGAAAAATCCTCCATACTATGGACGGAAATTGGCGAAGCTGAGGAAGCATCACCTTCCTGCTCGCTATTATCGAATGAATGACCAGTGTGATAACAAGTAGAATAATAAGATATCTAGTTTATTAAAAGAAGAAATAAAGACTGAGTATGTGACGGTTGGAAAAATAGGTAGGTTTGGCTTTGCCCCCGAAGCAAATCGTTCCACCTTGCAAAACCGGTACCCGTTGGTTCCTTAAAGACTTGATGTATGCATTTTACAGGCAATTTCAAGCATATTGCTTATAGCTTAGCTTCTTATTAATTTCAAGTTAACATGTTATAACTTCTGGTTCACGCGCATATCAATGCATTCACTCCCCGAGGGGTTACAGGCGCACACTCTCTGTGACACGCCAATTACTCATGGGTTGTTAGCCAATGGGACTCCATGGAAGTAAAAACCGAGCTATATGAATGCCTCCATGGAGGCAGGTATTGCCCCGATAAGTTGGCACACTCTTCTTAACGAAAAGCTCAAGGGGACGAGAGCGTCGTGCTAGAGGCCACCAACAGTACTCCATATTGTAGCTGGTCAACCTAGAATAGGGTATCTGAACGTTCTCTTACAGTACTCGTTTAACACAGCTTTTATGAGAAAGACCCAACCAACTTATTCTGACCCGGCCCGTAGCTGGAATCCCTTTGTCAATTATCCAACGCTTTCCGAATAGTCCGAAAGTACTCGTGCGCACAATGCGTGATCAGTCCAAGGTGCACAGCACCAGTGGCACAGTTAGGCTCCAGTTTAGCATTTCCACTAGTAGAAAAAATATGTGGCATAAAGATACTGGTAATAAACCAAACAATTCTAATAATAATATGCATATTTCTCATCAAGTGAAAAGCTGCGACAATACATGTCCCGGAACCTACACGCACCTGTGGCGTCAGGCACTTGCAAGAGCAACAACGATATCTCCCTATAATTGTCTGATTTGCTGACAAGTTATTTGCTCATACGTTTGTCTTATGCGAGGGTAAAAGGCAAAGTAGCAGCTAAAGTATGTTGTAGACGCTGAGGACTAAGCACATTGAGTGAATTAGTGATAGTGCAACTATCAGACGTTACCTGGGAGTTCATTGAATGGACATTCAAAAGATTTGCACTAAAAAGTGACATAACGGTGTCTAGGTAGAGGTAGCTTCTCGACATAATGCGAAAGGACTGCACAGTCTCGTACGACCTGATGGTGCATAACAACGGATTCCACAGCAATGCACAAATAATAAGACCAAAGTTATACCGCAAGTTTGTCTTGCGCCGCGCTTTAATCAGCGTAAAGTCTTTGTTGTCCAGGTCTCGCTTGTAATTGTATTTCAAGGTTAAGGCAAATCGATTTCAATGACTATTGCTAAGGATCAGATTCTTTAGTCTCTAGTATTCGCAGCCAACTTGGAAGGAGACAGAGTTGCTGGCGTCCATTCCGAGGGTTTCTAATAGGCATTTTTCCTAATACGTGCCTACAAATAACGATTGAAGAAGTTCTAGCGAAGTTCAGCCTGATTTCCTTAGCGTGCCAATGCTCGTACAGTGATACACCAGGATGGAACGCTTAAGCATGTTACATAGTTAAACTATAGGAGTGACATGTGCATATTAGGAGAGGTGCATCTAAAGATTGTATGGATCGTGTTATCTGGTATTCAGTTTGTTATACGTAACTAAAGACACAAGAATAGCTGATTCCAAGGTCACCAGCAGGTCGCTATACACAGATGCGTTCGCTGTTACGTGGGACAGATACTTTGGGTGTTAAGCGACCGCGGCTAATGATACTTAAAGTTTGTGCCTAAAAGGTCAGCAACCACATGTCGCACCAAGGCTCAAGCGAATGAATGTAGGATTGAATGCGGCGTAGAAGCTTCAAACGTTCAACTCTTCGGTACTTGCGGACAAGTGTTATATCATCAACAAATTTATGCCGTACGCCATGTTTGTTAACCGAAGTGCTATCTATGACCCAAAGAAGGAAAATTAATGTACTAATCTTACACGGTTGTTTAAACTCGCTGGTACGTGGACGAGGGAAAGAACACTAGTCACCTAAGGCGACTAATTTAGCAGGACGGTTCAAGTGTGATGCCAGCCAAGCCAGTAACGTATTGCGGACTTTAAAGTAATTTATCTCATTCAGTAATTTTGTAAGGCACCCGATCGAGGGTTTTCTGCATTGCAAGCATGGAAGTGCGATGGCGTATTTCGAGTCAATAGTGCCTTGTATGTAGTTCAGGAAATGCAGCGACTAGAATGTTTGCAAACCTTAGTCAAGCAGAACATTTTAGGGTCTGTCTATCAGCTCCAGTGACTTGTTGAATTGCCACACACATTTTTACTAATTTTACCAATACTCCGGCAATTATGGTTGTTATGTTTTGGCCTGCTATTGTCAAGTTCCTGTTTTGCTCAGCCCTTGTAGAGCGGGCTGATGGATGAAGCTTACCATTTGTCTGCAAATTACCTGAATCTTAGTGAAACTGCAAACATATACAAAAGGAGAATTGACATATCAGGCCCTCCCAGTTTCATGGCAGATGGGGGAATGCCATCAGGTTCCAAAATTTAGCACGTTTGAATAGAATGTGTTTTTTGGCGGACTTTACTGAGAAAAATTACACTAGATGGAGCCTTAATGTTATTTTGGCGTTAGTGTCAAGGGCCATATAGGTGGAGATAAAGAGCTAAATGCGCCTGGATGTTGTTCACAAGTTAATTGATAAACGAATAGGGTTTATCGGTTCGTAACTGGATAAATCTGACCAGCACGTTTGCTTTACATGTCCTTCGTAAGGTTGATCGCTCGTTGTGTTTTCCACCTCAATTGTAAGTGCTTGGTTTTGGAGCTGCGTCGGTGCATCTCTATAATAAATATAAGAAATTCCAGCGCGCGATCGGTTTGCTGGATTTCTGACTCATCGAAAGTTCAATTGATGCTCTTTAAGCATTCTTGCTACGTGTTGCTTGTGTAGCAACGTGGGTTATGTTTTGCTGAAACCGTTGATAAAAGCGCTAAACAGCTTTGCGGGCATTGTTGGAGAGAAAGATGTAGTCCCAAGCATATGACCGGTTGCTTTGACGGAAGGGGTTATAGTTAATGCTGCGGTCTGTGCAGTAGGAAGCAGGTACATTTTCGATTGTCATTTTAATAGTGGGGGTTTAAAGTATTATATTGCCGTCGTAACTGAGGATGTACTCAGAAACTTCTGTCGGTACGTTGACCATACCCAACGTAATCATCAGGTCTAATGTGTTCGTCAACCTAGTTGTTATAATAACCCAATGTATCCAACCAACTTTGAAAATATAAATGAAAGTTCTGTGTATAGGCAAGGCCTGGAGAGACCAGTAGGTTGAAAGCACCTACCACTATCCTATGTTTGTGCGTCACTGCTGATACAAAGTCAAACGCTGAGGTGCTACGGACAAAATTACTTATTGATGCGTTTGGCGCATTGCAGACGGCTACAAGTAAACCTAGGCTCCTGAGACGGAGAACCAGAGAGAATCAGGGATCTTTGGCAGCATAAGATATTCAAACTGTTTGGTCATGCATACGTGATGGAGTTACATGAGGCATCTTCTTACTTTACTTTTAATGCTGGCTTTACGAAAAAGGTGTTCACTGGGTGTGACAATTGGATTGAAGCCTCATCTATCAGCAGGTACCATATTTTGGTAGGAACTATTGCTTGCAGCTTGTTTGAATGCAGAAACAGGTTTAGGAAATAAAGTTGCTTGATAATCCATTTGGCGTCACTCAGAAGTAATGACCACCTCCCATAACCGGTGGAACCAGCTTTCGCTTCACGATTGTGTGAGTCATACTACTCGCGGATTTTGAGCGGTAACTAAGTGTAGGTGCATGGGAAACAAGTAGGTTGCTAATAACCTTGTGGGGATGAGTAGTATGAAGTCCTCGGTCGCCGGTGTAACTTTTTAATGTATAGGGTGGATGCGTCAAGGACACATTACAGTTGTCTTCGCGATGAGCTTACCTGGTGGCGTGAAGAAATTGCAAAAATAACAAGCGCAGGTATTTGACCTCTACCGCGCATGCAGGGAGTATGAATGGCTGCGGTTGCATTCATAGGTATATATGTACACAATAAATGTTTCTGTATTATCTCCGGGCACAGCCCTACAATGTCAGCCCGACAAGCGCGTTCCAGCACCTTGTCTCCCAATAGCAATGTAGTCGTTTACATAACGTGTGATACCGCCGACATGGAAACGTGCTCCCATATTACTGCTGATCCTACACTCCACATACCTGCGCATTTTCTTTGCATTCCGGATGAGCGGAAGCGAAGAAGAATAAAAGTGACTTCTTATGCTCACATGGTTAACATCGCAATTGTCGCGTACTCATTCAGTGCATGGACGCTGTGATCGTGACGGAATTATTTAATTGTGGTGACATGCTACTAAAAGTACTATCGTCCAGACCCTGCGCCATGTGATAAACTAAACGCCCGTTCAAATGGAAGTCTGGTGGAGCTGAGCCTAGTTGTACCCCAATGGAGTACAAATAACAACGTACGAATTTGACATGGTATACCAGATTGGTGATTTATCCAGTCCGGAAGTCACAAACGTCGCTATGGCAAAACCCAAAGTGATACGTTAACCGAACTATTCACGAGAATGTAGGCCAGACAAACCGTCCGAACACAAGCTGGCCGACCTACCATCGTTACCAAGGGAAATCTATTACAGCTACAGCCAAGATTGAGCGACCGCAACGTAGGAATTACCTACCCAGAATCCCCAGCCCCGCGATGAGTAACCAGACCACGCATACACTTCACTCCAATACCGACCGAACTGCAATACTGCACGGGCAAAGCCCAAAAAGATATGTTGCATGGACTAACCATACAAATATAGCCAACACAACTCCTAAGGGCAAAACTAAGCTTTCACCCCACGAGTTGAAACGAAGTCTCCTACAGCAACACTCAGCATTGAGCAGCCGCAACGTAAGAATTACCTACTCAGAACCCTAAGCCCCGCCGTGAGTCTCTAGGCCCAGCGCCAAATCCGATACACTGTTGACCGAACAGCAATACCACCAGGGCGAAACCCACATGGGCGCACCTAACTGATGAATTCCGCCCATGCCCCGCTCTCCATCCACCCATCCCATCACGCCAGTGTACACTTCGTCAACAACACACCATAGTGTCAATAATCATGAAGACGCCCTCCGCGGTCCCTTGTTTATGGAACGCAGCATGTTGCGGTCCTCCTCTCCTAGCTCGCGAGGGTCAAACAGCGGCTCCCTACCACCTGACTCGATTCCGAAACAGAGCGCAACTGATTCCAACCAACCCATCCCAGGCAATCAGACGGCTGCACTAAACGCCAACCTCATGACCAACTTTGGGCTACATCTCTTAGCTCATATGCATCATCAATTACCTCCACATTCCTCCCCTCGGATTCGCTGCTCCATACTACTCACAACTTCTCCCATTTCTTTCTACCGACCTACCTGGCATGCACCTTCACGTATGCATGCAAACAAGCCCATTACCACCTTCTGGATTGCCTGTGCTGCTGCTAGACGGTTCACTCAATTTCAACCATCCACAAAGAAACGCCCCGATACTCCCTACTGCATCCCACTGTGACAAATCTAGTAAGCTGGGGATCTACTACCTGCTTCTCACCAACTTCAGGTCTATTAGTCAAAAGAAGCACCATCTGGGCCCGATTGTTACTATGTCCAAAGCACAACTGGTTCAAACCACAGAAACTTGGTACTCTGCCAGTTCGTCTGACTTACCTTTGTAAATACCTGGCTACCCTTCATTCTGCAGTGAACGCGATAAGCGCCGGGGTGAAGGACGCCCCATCTACATCAGCGAAGACTTTCAGGCATCCTCCTTCCAAGTTATATCTTTATGTAACCCGGAAGACTGTATATGGATTCAGAGTGATGGCAGCACCTAGACCTCTTCATTGGGTGCGTCTACATCAGAGCACCTATCTCAACAGCTGAACTCAAAATTGGTCGGGCTCTTCACCAAAATATCGCTGTTACCCGCACGTCTTAAGATAAACCGCGGTGAGTTTAATATGCCGCTCATTGAGTGGTCTACCCAGTCTTCACCTTCCAAATATAGAGTATTTGTCGACCTTATGTTCGCATACGACTGGATTCAACATGTTACCGCACCCACCAGGAAATCTACGGTTCTTGACTCACTGTTCACGAAAGGCATCAAAGAAGCACAAGTCTGTGTGCTTGATAACCTTCTTGTTAGTGATCATAAGGCATTGAATGAACATTCAAACTGTCCACTACTAAGCACTACAACTTCTCCCCCAGAGGTTTATTTTGTTCTCTACAACTTGTCGATTAGGAAAGCTTCTCTACTCTTCTACGATCACTTAACTGGGAGGTCTTCTTTTTGACAGCAGACAAAGATATGGCTGCCCGAACTGTACAAGCACATTATGTTCTGTCGTGTCGTGGTCGCTCCCAAGCAGAACATGAGGAAACTAACAAGACCGAATGGTGTAACTGATACAAATAGCGTCCTAAAAATGAGAAACATGCGCTCCAGCTGCAGCAAGACAAAGAATTTTCAAATACTTATGCGCAAGAACTACACAATAACAACGTAAAGAAACCTGCATGCCATGTCTGCCCCATCAATGGAACTCGCTGCACTTGGCAGTAACAACAACTTTAACGCACTCACCTAATTGAAGAAACGCAGAACAAACAACAGACCTCTAACAATTGCCTCCTTATCACTCCTAAGGGCAATCACATTACTGAACCCGCCCAAGTTTGTTGTTATATCAACAAGCACTTTTGCAACCCTTCTTCGGTCACATATTCGACGACATTGCCTACAACACCCCAGCTCACGGAAGATAACCTGACCAGCATCGAATTCAACATACGCGCAACTATGCGAGATATTCCTACACTCAAAATGTCTCAATACCCCGGTCCCAATGGCGTTCCATCCGTAGTGCTGATACTAGGAGGTCCAGATATTCCAGTTCTCCTCCGTAACCTATTTACACTTTCCTTGACAACCCGTACCTTCCTCGCTGCTTGGAAGCATGCAGTGATCCTACTACGACCTAAACAAGGATCGCGTCTTGACATAGAAAATTATCGACCTATCAGTCACACACCCAGCGCATCAAGAGTAATGGAGAGACTAGTAACAGCAGAAATTCTTAACTTTCCTTGCCTCGTAATCTCATTAATAGGTCTCAACACGGGTTCCTGCCCTCAAAATCCTGCTGGACATGTATGTTTGAGTTTTTAAACAAAGTCACGGAAGCGATAAATTTAGGGCATAAAGTGGTCGTCATCTTCTTCGACGTGAAGAAAGCGTTCGATCGCGTTTCACACTTGAAACTACGAACAAACTCGCCTATTTTAACATTATCTGGAAGCTGTTCTCCTGGTTTTCATCCTACTTATCAAATCAAACATAATCTGTGTGCCTGGTCGGCACCAAGTCTTCTAGAAAATTGCTCGCCAACGGTGTCTTTCAGGGAAGGGTCCAGGGCCCCATGCTCTTCTTACTCTATGTCAATGACGCATTTTAAGGCTTCCGCTGGGGAACCCCATACCTATTCGCGGACGACATCAAGCTCGTCTTTTTCTTCGTCTCCGATAATGTGTGAGCTAATATATCTACAATACAAAGAGAACATAGGACGCTAGAAAACTGATGCGCAGTAAGGAATCACGAATTTTCTTCAGGAAAAACCATCTTTCTCTCTTATAGACGTACAGTACCACCGAATACCCATACTCTCAGTAGCGCTTATCTTACCGGCAGCCACTTTGTTCGTGACCTGGTGGTTCAATACTCTAGTTCCTTCAACTTTGCAGAACAAGTAAGCTATAGTGCAGCTTACGCTAGGTCGTTAATAAGCTATATCTTCAAATCCAGCTCTCTTTTAGAATCTCGACTGACACTGTATATTGCGTGCGCTAGGTATACTAATGAATACTACCATATAGGCTTTACGAGCGCATGTAAGTGCAAGGGGATTGCACTGGAGAACGTACAGCGGTCCTTCACCAAGTGTCTACTGGGCTCAAACATGCTGAACTACCGTGGTCAGTGCAAAAAGCTGGGATTGGACCCCTCTGTGGTTACAGAGGTTAAAGATACACCATACATTTATATACAAGCTTAAACAAACGTCGGAAATGAACCTGACACGACACTATCGAACGGCAGCGGATACCCGATACCATCTGCGCAACGCGACCCATTCATTCAGTCTGCCGGGTGCTCGTTGCGGCATACGCCGTAATTTCTTCCTTTATAGATACGCGGACACATGCAACAAATTACCTCTGCAGATCCGATTATCTGTGACCAGTAAACACTTCAGCAATGCTATAAGCAGGTTCCTCGACGTAAACACAGTTTCGGAACTATTAAACCTCAAAGTGCTGGAAGACGAGCTATGGGAGGCAGAACCAAACTATCTCTGACGAACAAGCCAACATCACTTTTTTATTCTTTTTTCCAACAGTCGCATACTTCATATTAACCTTGCATCACAACTGTTTCTGATACCTTAGCATTCGCACGTCTGCTCTCTTTTGGCCATCCTATCCCTAACTAAGAAAGACTGCCTCAGGAATTCCATCCCCTTGACCCAAATATTTTACCTACTGTTCTTTCTAGACCGCTGAGATTTTACATCCTCATTATCATTATTGCTTATTCTATACCATAAATGGATCCACTCTACTAACACTCCTTGACTACGCCGTACACTGTAGTATTCACACCTCCGTCTATCGGACCGATGTCTCCATTATCCCACCAGCACCAGATTATGACCACTTGTATATTTTCAGGTCCCATCCACCCCACGCTTAATCCCACACAGGGTATGTTGCATTCGGCACTCTTCTGGTTCATATAGCAACTCCACCATAGCGGCCTAAGTACCCGTAGCGCCAGCGCGAAATTTCAGTCCTCCTTATATTCTCTTCGTTACGGTGCCTCTCATTGTTAAACCTTTTGGACCAGTCTTGTCTCTGAGGCTTCGCATGCCTATGGGTCACAAACCAATGCGTCGCTTCTTCTGCGCATCGGTTGTCATGGACCAAGGTGCTGAAAGCTAAAAGCAACAGGCTCACGATAATTGTCGCCACCTGATTCCTTATCTGTATGCTTGGTCCTCGCCACCGAACCTGAAATTTCCGGGCGCTGCTTGAGTTCTGCCTCGGCTCCACTACCAAGCATTTTATGTCCCATAGTGTCTCCTTCTCTCATTCGGCATCTCTTTGGTCCATATGGCCACTGTACAATTGTGGTCTATGTGCCCATGACGCCAGCGCAAAATCCCGGTCCTCGCTAGATTCCCTTCGCTGCCGTGACTCTCAATCTTAAAGCTTCTGGACCAGTTCGGTCACTGGGGCTCCAAATGCCCAAAGGTGTCCAAATAACGCTTCTCTTCTGCGCATTGGCTGCCATGGACCAAGCTGCTCAATGGTAAAAGCAAAAGCCGCAGAATTGTTTCCTCCTGATTCATTGTCTCATGCTTAGTCCCCAATACCGATACTGAAATTTCCTCTCTCTGATTGACTTTTGCCCCTCTGCTCCACTATCAATATTTTTTAGTTCACATTAACGTCTCCTTCTCTCATTCAGCATTTTTTTGATCCATATCGCTACTGTGCAATAGTGGCCTGGGTACCCCCGGCGGAGGGCAACATCACAGCACCCGCTAGCTTACCTTCGCTACTGTGCCTCTCATTCTTAAACCTTTTGGACCAGTCTTGTCGCGGAGGCTTCAAATGCCTGTAGGTCTCGAACCAATGCCTCTTCTTTTGATCATCGGCTGCCAACAACCAAGGTGCTCATTGGTAGGAGTAACAGGCTCATGATATTTGTCTCCGTCTGATTCACTAACTGTATGCTTGGTCCCCGCCACCAATACTGAAATTTCCGGGCGCTGATTGGGTTTTGCTTCTCGGCTCCACTACCACGCTTTTTATGTCCCATAGTGTCTCCTTCTCTCATTCGGCATCTCTTTTGGTCCATACGGCAACTTTTCAATATTGGTCTGTGTACCCATAACGCCAACGCAAGATCCCAGTCCTCGCTAGATTCCCTTCGCTGTTGTGACTCTTATAATTAAACCTTTTGGACTAGTCCGGTCTCTGAGGCTCTAAACGCCCAGAGGTGTCCAAACAATGCCACACTTCTTTTGCGCATCGCCTGCTATACTCTTTTTAGTGTTCACACCCGGTTTATTGGACCGATATCTTTCTTATTCCAACGGCATCAAATTCTAAGCACGAACCTTTTCGGGTCTCATCTACTCCTATGTTTAATCATACGCTGCTGTATACTTGTACGGCACCTCTTCTGGTCAATATCGCAAATCGTTGGGTAAAAGCCTTACCACTTAGGGGTGCTGTTTGTATTAGTCCCTTACCCTTGTTCACACGCGGAGACGGCACTACCGTCATTTTCTCTCTACAGCTGTTGCAAGTACTGCCGTCTGTTTTCTCTTGGATTCTACACTGTACATCTATTAGTATAAGCCGAGCATATAAAGCTTATCGCTCCTGTATATTGCTTAGTAGGGACATCAGCAACTCACTAATTAGTGAGTTATAACTAGCAGTCTATTGGACTTCAAGGTTCCACCGTGCACGTCCACCTTAGAGTGGCAAACCTAGCACGATTTGTGGCTGCTGCTCTCACTACTGCCATCGGTGGTCACTTTCAGCGCTGGCTCTACAACCAGTTTCTCGCTACAGCCATAGTATTCAAGACCACTGGCTCTTGTTATTATCGTTGAATACCTATCAGTGGGCGGCTTCTTCATCCTAATTAACCCGACTCCCAGTATCTCCCTTTCCTGTCGTCTATTTGACTTGCCTTCCGCACTGTAGAAGTCCCTATCTTTTTCCGCTGTTCCAGTTCCCTTTAGGGCTAGATTTGCAACCGTATTCTCTCATCCCATCCTTGTCACAACTTTGACACTTCGTTTCACTCCTTCGCCCAGATGTTTCTCTAGCATCCGATTACTGAACATGTTGCGTAGTTACTTCCATGGGTCACAAACCCGGCGTATTAACTCCACTGGTTCTCACAGAGTTTTCGAACCATAAGTTTTACCAATGTCAACCGACCGCTCAACCTGTACCTTAAGCGCATATTAAACCCCTTACTATGTTCTTCTGGTTATCGCAATCTATTTACCGGTTGGCAATGTCTGATGCTCCCGGTTTCCACATAGGAAAACGTTTGCATACGCTAGGCCACTTCGGGCAGCATTTTGCTTTCACATTCAGCAAATTTCAGGCCTCGTGCTTGCACACAAAACTACGGATATGATGTATAGCATATTAGGTCATTCCATTGCTTTTAATTAGCATAACGCCACCATAAATTTTATATTTAAACCTTAACATAGTCCTGTTCACGTTCCATTGGCAGTTTGCTCGGTTCGTTTTTCTTCTCTCCGTTGTTCCAGTGTATAACAATACCTGCACGCAACACTTCTGAGGATATACCTGCAACGCTCCCTTGGACACGAAAGCAATACAGAAAGAGGAACCACCCGCCATTAGCGATTCTGACAAACAAAAGGAAACCAGAAAACCAATCAAATCAATACCAGCCAACTGCGTCAACCGCGTCAATACAAGTCACCTCCGATTTCAACAGCTCTAACCACTTGCGAACGACTCCGAAGGAGACTGTACAATTATGCGAAACAAATTGGCAAACGTGACTGCGAATATCCGCGCGGGTAAACAGTCAGATGCAATCTTTTCAATATCATATCACTAATCATCATTGTTCCAGGACGTGATGGGTCTCCGTCTTGTAAACGTTTTCCCTACAACAAGCCACAAAAGTCTGTTTAACAACACTGCAACGTGGCGGATGTGACTCGCTACCCAATAAAGTCATCGCCCCTAATACACATGGGCAACTTGACCGATACCACATTTACAAATTCTGTGCATATACCTGCTCTCATAAGATCACGCATATACATTTGATCAGTTACATGCCACTAATCTTAAATATTTCTTCAGCCTTTTCCTTATGCTTCACTCACCTGACCCGAACTGTGTACACAACCTCTTTGGACTATTTCCTCATCAACATGCTACACATAAGGGCGCTGATTCTTATCTTTACATTTCGTATTCTGTCGCCATAGACTTCGTACAATCATCGAACCATATGGGCCCATACTTCTGACTCCAAATGTAATAGGCTCCATCTAGGTCCTGCTTAATCTGTTATCATGTAAGAGGTTGCAAGAAGCTGATCATGCAGAAAAGGCGTGCCCCGCCTTTTCATGAATAAACTACTTATTTATTTAATATAGACTCATTAAAGGCTTCTGACTGAAGATGGAATTTCGCTATTGCATACAGTAAACACTGATACCGTCACATTATTCCCAAGCAAAATTCTCGACAAAGAACCACATTACTATGCCACAAAACGGCTGTTCTGCTAAATACTATGTCATCGCCGAAAGCAAAACGACAAAGAGAAAAAACAGCAGTAGCAAACGAAGTTAAACCGGGTAATCCAAATAAATAAGGCAACCCAAAGAAAGATGTTCTCTTACTTACCAAAGTAAATGCAGATGATCCCAAACATTAAGGCTGGATTCCCAAACACAACAATAAATTTGAAAAGTTAATTAAGGAAACAATGCAAGCATCCGTTCTTAAACTAACTAAGAAAATGCTGCCAAAGTGCAAATTGCCCCGATAAAGGTCGTCATCGAAATAAGCGAAATCCTGAAGTCTTGTTGGACGAGGACGTTGGCTTTACAACGCATAGTTGCAATGCATATATAGGGTTTGCAACAACACAATACTCAGGTAGCGCTTGTGGCAAAGCGCAAATATCTGTCATGTCCTGGGTGAATGTAAATGGCAACTTCTTAAATTCGTGCCAAACCACATGCTCAGCAGCGTACTACCTATGTTGTCGATTGACGGAGACGATAGCTGAATCTCTTGCCAGTTCTGCCTCCTCTGCATAGCAACGTAGTAGACACGTTTATCTTATGGACGTCGGGCACTCGTTCGTTCCCGGTTTTCACGTTCCCGTATGAGTGCTTTGTTAAGAACCTATCCGAAAGTTCGCTATCACGTACTGGGGTAAAGACACGTTCCGCCTCACATGCAATCGCTTCAGCTGAGCATAGTTGGCTAGATATCACAGCTTGTACGAACCGGAGCTCCTTTATAATTCACAAGACACTAAAGGTCAAACTTAGGCTAGTGTATCATTCGGATTTCTTTTAAGTGAACATCTAAAATTGGAAGGGGTTGTAAAGTCCGATCTCAAGCGCAAAACAGATTGCGGGGGCACAGTTGCTATGCGCCAACAATAGTTGTTTTGTTTGCTCGGCAATGCGCACAACGACAAAAATATCATTCATTTAGCGGTTATATGAATGCACGTTGTATATCGTACACCCTGATGAGCGCTGTATACGATCTATCCGATCCGCCAAGCGTATTTACACGGCTGACAAAATACGCGAAGTAGCTGATTTTAGATTATCCCTCGAATTTTTTTCATTGTTCGGCTGTCACTGTAGCTGTTCGTTTGGTAGATCCGTGTACCGTGTTCCAACTACTAACAGTCTCAATGGAGCCTGGCAATCACACTCCCCGCTTTCAACAAACTTGCGAGATAGGCAACGGTAGTTAGTCACTGAATGACAAACCGGATGCAAGTTATAGTGTAGATGGTATGCAAAATGAAACAAGCGTGATACCGCAACGATTTGACAGAGAAGGGACGCATGGCAAGCGGCGCCATGGAATATCCAAAAACAGAACAGACAACCAAAGCTTAATGCTGTAGAATTAAAAGGGTGAACTCAACCTTTTATGCCCGTTGAACGGAGTAAGGAGGCCTGACTTAATCTATCTAAGGAGCTTGTGCCAGGCAACTTGGTTTGTGAAGGAACTTCTAATTTTCTCAAAATTATACGTCATTTGCACCTGGTTGTGGTTGAACTTCGGATTGTGCAATCATGGCTACGCTTTAGGCACCGGCTCTGAAGTCGTAGCAGCAACATCGCCATTTAAATGTGTCTGCCAGTTTCAAAGAATGGTACCTCAGTGCCCGGTGCCCGGTGCAGAACTGCTTCGTTCAGCATCCGCTTAGTAGATTATGCTTCCTGACTTAGCCCGGATCACATAGTGGGATACGTGTGGGTGACGCCAGTTGGGCCCAAAAGCTGTTTCACTGCACTCAGGGGACAACTTAAGCAGGCAGCCACGGAAGCGAATGACGAAGAGAACGGTTCAAAGCTCGAAGACTTCAACTGTGTAAACCAGGATTGGCTGTCTTCCCCAAGTAGGCCAGCATAGTAAATAACGTGTCCACCAACGCCCGTGATGTCGCATATGTGGGCTGTTCCTGTGCCGCGTGCTTGAGAACAAACCATTCAATATCCTTGCGTAGCCGCAGCAAGTAAGTCAAAGGATTGGCTGGAATCCAGGACAGTTGCTTACTGGAACTGAGCTGTAGCACATTGCTGGATCGTTAGTTGAGTACGCCTGCAACCTGCGACTGTCTGCGTGCTGAGGTTGTCTGAGTGCTTCTGAGAGCTTGGTCGTTCCTTATACACGCAACTGTCTCAGGTGATTACCGTGCAACTACTGTGTGTGTGAATTCAGTGCCTATTTGCCTTCTGCTTGCTGTCGTCTGGTTGCATCCGAATTCCGCAATAACTGATCTTGCCTACAGTTCTTTATCTTCTACCACCTACGAACGCTCGTTAGCTAAGTGCTGACACTGCGATGCACTAAGAACAATGCATGCGGTTACAATTAGAGGTACGGAACCGGTGGGTGCACACAGGGTTATGCTCTCAAATATCCTGCAGACTAACGCAGCGAGTAAAGCCACTGTTTACTTTACATCCGACTGATCATATCGCCTAATTGACTGGGAAATATTCGCATCACTGCTGTGGTGGCATC
Source organism: Dicrocoelium dendriticum (assembly GCA_944474145.2). NCBI lineage: Eukaryota > Metazoa > Platyhelminthes > Trematoda > Plagiorchiida > Dicrocoeliidae > Dicrocoelium > Dicrocoelium dendriticum. The sequence continues at coordinate 52,905,734 of OX104065.1, forward strand.
AGTCGGATACGACGTAAATACATGCGGCGAAAAAGGAATAGCACTTGCTTTGTTCCATGAGGATACAAATACAGGTCTGTGCAGCATGGACCGTGTAACACGATAAACCAGCCAAATACACGGATTGGAGCAACATTTTTCCCGCTAGCGCGTAATAGAAAACCAACAGGTTTGTTAGTGTCCCATAACACCCATGATTTTACCACGCTGTATCAATTTCAGAAGAAAGATGGCGGAATGTTTGAATTTCCAGTGAAGAATCGCATATTGGATGAAAAGCAAACGCTTTCAAGTGCTCACAAACCGTCGTAGCTCTTGCAGTAACCTAAATAAATGCATAAGTCAGAGCACGAACAAGTAGCGCACCGCTGCGGATCGTCGGCTTTACGTCGATTCGTGTGCAACCTTTTCTTCGTAATTAGAATTCTTGAGATTACCTGTCAATTTTTAAACTGTACCTATGTTCACCTAAAATTAATGCCTTGTGCACAACATCCAGTGCCATACAATCCCGGTCACCCACCGTCGTACCGTATGCGCGTTGACCACTTTCGTACATCCTATTTACCATGGCTTTTCCACTTCGCGTTGTATCTACGCACTGATTACGGAATGTAGCGGATATCTGAAAATCCCCTGTCGCCTGCCGCGGTAGCTTATGGATAGTGTCTGGTAATCGCTTAATTTCGACTCTGGACCGCTGTACAAATAATATGTATGAAACCATCGCTGACCTACTGACTGGGGCGAGCCTTCCACCGACTTACCAAACAACTTATACAACACGGTTTACTCCTTCGCTCTGCCACAATCAAAAGTACCAATCACCAGCTCTTCCAAAACCGACAGTGGCCATAAGAGCAACAAATATCTGCGACTATTTTAAGACCCATAATACTCTGTGTCAGCCATGCGGAGCATTTCATGCACCAGGACCCCTCCTACACAATGAGCAAAATGGCCAAATAATTACGAATAATTATTTCACGGTCAGCTGTTAAGCAGTAACCCGCGTACTTATTATTTGTACAGCGGCCCAGAGGCAACATAAGGTGATTAGCGGACACCAATCACAAGATACTGTAGCGATCGGTGCAAGGTTCAAACGCAAAATGTCAAAGCCTGGGTAAATAGTGTGAACTCAAGTGCTCAACGCGCACACGGTATGTTGGTGGGCGAACCAGATTAAAAATAACTAGTGGTTGAGTGCGGGGCATCGATTGTGGCTGAACGTAAGTATCGTTTATATATATAACAGGCATTCACCGATTATCTAAGTACGAAGTATGTGACACGGCCCTAATAAAGTTACGAATTATGGTTGCTCAGCCAAACACACCGACAGCACGGACATCACCCAAACCTTCGTACGCTATTTACGCGATTACTCACAAACGCAGCGGAAAGTTTGCAAAGTTCAATACCAGCTATACGTAGGCACCCCATATGTTTGGTGGTATTCGGTTTCGGATTTGCCTGTCACTGTGGCAAGCCACAGGACGCCTGCGCCTACAGGGGGACCATGGATGGCTTGCGCTGCACCAACCAAAGCTCCAAACACACACCCCATATCCAGTGTAAACCCGAAGGAACAAGACCGGGAGGCATGCGGATGGGAGCCACGTTTCCTCAACGGAGCCGGCCCACACTCCTTCACAGACAAACACAAGCACGCTGTATTTGGGGAATGAAGTGCACACAAGGCGGTGGCTGGACCGTAGTCCGCTACACACTGAGTGCATGGAACCACTCTTCGGGCCCAGCACGGCCACAAAGACCGTGCACCCCGTCCCCTCCAGCAACGACAAACTGTCTCCTGGAGCCAGTATGGACGAGGTAGTAAGTAATAGACAGGTAGGCACCCTGTCAACATGCACACCAAGCGCAGCCACATCTGGGATATCAAACAATAGCCAAACACGTGAGAGAGAAAGAGAGAAAAAAGAGAAAAACTAGAGTAATGCGTAAGGAAATGGTGACATAAACCTTAATTTGATGAGCATATGTAATAAGTTGTTTAAAAACAAATCCTAGATAAGTGCACGAGGTCAGGAAGTATAGTTCACGGAATGCCACGAACACAAAAATGCTACGGAAATCGAATACAATTGGCTTAAGCGAGGTGTGCAAGTCAATGGAGTAGAGCACACGTAGATATTTATACGAGAAAGAAAAGCATTAAGGCGAAGTTGAAAAACCACCACCTGCAATATAGAGACTTAGCATCCAAGCACGCGGTTATTAAATCGAATTTAGCGTGCCTACAAACGCTGCGTGGCCTCGGCGTACTTCTCTGCGGGACCCGTCGTCGCTTCCGTAGTGGTTCCGGGTGGCCTAGCTCATGGCCCATCCCATACGCCTACATATATACATACATATACATACATATACATATTATTTGTACAGCGGTCCAGAGTCGAAATTAAGCGATTACCAGACACTATCCATAAGCTACCGCGGCAGGCGACAGGGGATTTTCAGATATCCGCTACTTTCCGTAATCAGTGCGTAGATACAACGCGAAGTGGAAAAGCCATGGTAAATAGGATGTACGAAAGTGGTCAACGCGCATACGGTACGACGGTGGGTGACCGGGATTGTATGGCACTGGATGTTGTGCACAAGGCATTAATTTTAGGTGAACATAGGTACAGTTTAAAAATTGACGGGTAATCTCAAGAATTCTAATTACGAAGAAAAGGTTGCACACGAATCGACGTAAAGCCGACGATCCGCAGCGGTGCGCTACTTGTTCGTGCTCTGACTTATGCATTTATTTAGGTTACTGCAAGAGCTACGACGGTTTGTGAGCACTTGAAAGCGTTTGCTTTTCATCCAATATGCGATTCTTCACTGGAAATTCAAACATTCCGCCATCTTTCTTCTGAAATTGATACAGCGTGGTAAAATCATGGGTGTTATGGGACACTAACAAACCTGTTGGTTTTCTATTACGCGCTAGCGGGAAAAATGTTGCTCCAATCCGTGTATTTGGCTGGTTTATCGTGTTACACGGTCCATGCTGCACAGACCTGTATTTGTATCCTCATGGAACAAAGCAAGTGCTATTCCTTTTTCGCCGCATGTATTTACGTCGTATCCGACTGATGCCACCACAGCAGTGATGCGAATATTTCCCAGTCAATTAGGCGATATGATCAGTCGGATGTAAAGTAAACAGTGGCTTTACTCGCTGCGTTAGTCTGCAGGATATTTGAGAGCATAACCCTGTGAGCACCCACCGGTTCCGTACCTCTAATTGTAACCGCATGCATTGTTCTTAGTGCATCGCAGTGTCAGCACTTAGCTAACGAGCGTTCGTAGGTGGTAGAAGATAAAGAACTGTAGGCAAGATCAGTTATTGCGGAATTCGGATGCAACCAGACGACAGCAAGCAGAAGGCAAATAGGCACTGAATTCACACACACAGTAGTTGCACGGTAATCACCTGAGACAGTTGCATGTATAAGGAACGACCAAGCTCTCAGAAGCACTCAGACAGCCTCAGCACGCAGACAGTCGCAGGTTGCAGGCGTACTCAACTAACGATCCAGCAATGTGCTACAGCTCAGTTCCAGTAAGCAACTGTCCTGGATTCCAGCCAATCCTTTGACGTACTTGCTGCGGCTACGCAAGGATATTGAATGGTTTGTTCTCAAGCACGCGGCACAGGAACAGCCCACATATGCGACATCACGGGCGTTGGTGGACACGTTATTTACTATGCTGGCCTACTTGGGGAAGACAGCCAATCCTGGTTTACACAGTTGAAGTCTTCGAGCTTTGAACCGTTCTCTTCGTCATTCGCTTCCGTGGCTGCCTGCTTACGTTGTCCCCTGAGTGCAGTGAAACAGCTTTTGGGCCCAACTGGCGTCACCCACACGTATCCCACTATGTGATCCGGGCTAAGTTAGGAAGCATAATCTACTAAGCGGATGCTGAACGAAGCAGTTCTGCACCGGGCACCGGGCACTGAGGTACCATTCTTTGAAACTGGCAGACACATTTAAATGGCGATGTTGCTGCTACGACTTCAGAGCCGGTGCCTAAAGCGTAGCCATGATTGCACAATCCGAAGTTCAACCACAACCAGGTGCAAATGACGTATAATTTTGAGAAAATTAGAAGTTCCTTCACAAACCAAGTTGCCTGGCACAAGCTCCTTAGATAGATTAAGTCAGGCCTCCTTACTCCGTTCAACGGGCATAAAAGGTTGAGTTCACCCTTTTAATTCTACAGCATTAAGCTTTGGTTGTCTGTTCTGTTTTTGGATATTCCATGGCGCCGCTTGCCGTGCGTCCCTTCTCTGTCAAATCGTTGCGGTATCACGCTTGTTTCATTTTGCATACCATCTACACTATAACTTGCATCCGGTTTGTCATTCAGTGACTAACTACCGTTGCCTATCTCGCAAGTTTGTTGAAAGCGGGGAGTGTGATTGCCAGGCTCCATTGAGACTGTTAGTAGTTGGAACACGGTACACGGATCTACCAAACGAACAGCTACAGTGACAGCCGAACAATGAAAAAAATTCGAGGGATAATCTAAAATCAGCTACTTCGCGTATTTTGTCAGCCGTGTAAATACGCTTGGCGGATCAGATAGATCGTATACAGCGCTCATCAGGGTGTACGATATACAACGCGCATTCATATAACCGCTAAATGAATGATATTTTTGTCGTTGTGCGCATTGCCGAGCAAACAAAACAACTATTGTTGGCGCATAGCAACTGTGCCCCCGCAATCTGTTTTGCGCTTGAGATCGGACTTTACAACCCCTTCCAGTTTTAGATGTTCACTTAAAAGAAATCCGAATGATACACTAGCCTAAGTTTGACCTTTAGTGTCTTGTGAATTATAAAGGAGCTCCGGTTCGTACAAGCTGTGATATCTAGCCAACTATGCTCAGCTGAAGCGATTGCATGTGAGGCGGAACGTGTCTTTACCCCAGTACGTGATAGCGAACTTTCGGATAGGTTCTTAACAAAGCACTCATACGGGAACGTGAAAACCGGGAACGAACGAGTGCCCGACGTCCATAAGATAAACGTGTCTACTACGTTGCTATGCAGAGGAGGCAGAAGTGGCAAGAGATTCAGCTATCGTCTCCGTCAATCGACAACATAGGTAGTACGCTGCTGAGCATGTGGTTTGGCACGAATTTAAGAAGTTGCCATTTACATTCACCCAGGACATGACAGATATTTGCGCTTTGCCACAAGCGCTACCTGAGTATTGTGTTGTTGCAAACCCTATATATGCATTGCAACTATGCGTTGTAAAGCCAACGTCCTCGTCCAACAAGACTTCAGGATTTCGCTTATTTCGATGACGACCTTTATCGGGGCAGTCTGCACGTTGGCAGCACTGTGTGACTGAGGGCCCTCTGGGGTATTCTTGCTTTTTCTGAGCCTTAGTATGTGTGCACCTGTTTCTCTAACCTCCAGAATGTAGACGTTGCGCATGATCCTCATTAGACTCTGTCGTGCTTGCAACTGTTCCGTTTTAGGCTTAGCATATTGCGATTCTGCATGCATATGATAAAGGATATCAACGACTTTAGAGGCACTTTAACGACCTAAACGGGAGACGACGTATGGAAGCTTGAGGGCGGTTAAATTACATTACGAATTTGGAAGGTGACTTCTACCTGATTTAGCATACAGTGGATTAGGAGTATCAAATATGGGAAGCGACTGCGACGAAATGTTCAGTAAAAACGCACGGGGCCTGATCATATATGCTTAAGACAATATAGGCGCTCAACAAGATTAAGGTGAGGTCACTAAATTATGTTGTATGCCAAAGGATACTAGAAACTTTTCAGTATTGTAGAAAACGCAACAGCTTTCAAATACAGTCAAAGCACAGACTAAGCCCAGTTGAGTAAATATGGCAGATTGCACTATGCATTTGGCAAACATCGAGCAAGACAGAAATAGACAGTGGCTTGCAATTCCGCGTCTAATATCTGATTCGCAATTAGACAGAAGGAAAGCGTATACACGCAGATGCAACCCAGTCAAAAATCATCCAGACGGAGCGCAGGAAAATAGCTGATGAAAACTTTTCGTAAGGTCAAACGAACTGTACAAATAATGGCGTTAGAGCAATGCGGACAACAAACACGAACTGTGAAAGATTACTAAGCATTACAACGAGGAAACTCATGTCACTTTAAGTTTTGACTTCAATCCAAATGGTCACTGCTTACTACTTAAAAATCGTGCATTAAAGCAATCAAAAAATGCACAGCATGGCCGAGATCTCATGAGTTAATATTTCAAGGAATCGTGAGCCAAAACCCCGCCAGAAGAATAAATTAACTTAGCAAAAATCTGAAAAAGCAGTCGGTTTGGAACCAAATGACTTTGCGTGCCAAACTAATCTGTTGTTTTTATACAACAAAACAGCTGCATACTACAAAATTTTCTCCGAGTATGCGTTCTAAACTATGTGCTATATAAGTGATAAGCTTATTCGTTCTATTCTAGGTGGTACGTTTATGCATTTTTGCTACTTATCCATTGGTTAAAAACGAAATGGTATTGATTTCCAGTTGATATCCGGATTATTGAGATTTCTGCTTCCTTTGTTCCAGCAGAGTCAGTACGGCAGGACAAAATTTTCTCAATTGACTAGGAACTGTCGTACCGCTCGCACTACTCCATACAACGGCTCTTACTACTGGACTGGGAATCGCTGAAGTCGGAAGCCTACAGTCGCTCAGTGATTGTTGCTGCCTAAATTGACGTAGTTCAAGTTCAAGTGCAGCTGGGACAAGAACGATAGGGGAATCCCTTCAGTGTTCCAGCTTGAGTGGATCGTTGATCCAGGAATTGATGTAGCTCTCAGATCTATATGGATCCAAAACAAACACCCTTATCGCACCCTGGCCAATCAGTTATTGCCCACGTTTCCTGACCTAGCAGAACTTGCTGTGGCAGTCACATGAAGTAAGCAAAAAATAAGAAGAGAAATTGTAGCTACGGAATAAGGAAGTGCGCTTGAAATAGGAAAATAATCCCAATGCGTAAAGAAAAGTAGAGAAAATAAAATCGAAGTACGAAGAGGCGTTACTCCGGAAAATGGAAAGTTTTCGTGTTGCCACCTAAGAGAGTCAAGTTACCGCTCAATCCCTTAACCGTTGATTACATAATAATAAGTTCCGGAAGCATTTTCAGGCGCTTGGTGACTCTACCCCACAGCCGGATTTCCGTGCTAGTCTGATCGGACGGCGGTTTGGCCAGCTTCAAGGAGTGACCGCGTAGCAGAGACAATCAAGCGGGACTAAATAGCTCAGATAAATGTGGACCAACCTTCCCAGTTAAGGTATGGTAGGTTAGGATTAGGTCTTCTCTAAGCCCACGGTAGTGCATTGAAAGCATTTCTTAAATAAGTAGACGTTTGGGGTACATCCAACCCCGTATTCTCACGACTAATCCAGTTTTCGCTCGCAAAACCCTCACCAGCTCTAATTTTCCCCTGACGAGACAAGTCGGACAACACTGGACGCCGTATTCCAGCTGACGCCGAATGAAAGCCGAGAACAGCCGCGTAAAGATGTCGCCCGTCAAGACTCCGAAATAACGTCGCATTAACCACAATATGCGGAAACCTCTGCTTGCTGCCCTTTCCAAGTTTTTTTGGAGTGTATAGCCGAAACGTGTACGATCCCTAGGTCAAGCTGGCTAGATCCACTGGAGAGTTCGCTCCCACCGACCAAGTACCTCGTAGGAGGACAACCTCCTCCAAGTAGAAGAACGGAGCACTTTGCGAGATTTATGGCCAGTAACCATGAAGTAGACCAGTCCCAAAGCTTATCCAATGCTCGCTGAATAGCTTCGGAACCCCAGGAACATCGACAACGTTGCACAGCTTCAGGTCATCAGCAAATAGCAGCGATGCTACCTCCAGCTGCGCGGCTAGGCTATTCACATAGATAGAGAACAGAAGCCGTCCAAGGACCTAGCCCTGCGGCACGCCCCTGAGAACAGATTGCCTAAACGATAGGCCCCGGCCTACCCGTACACATTGTTCTCTACATTCCAAGCAGGCAGTCACACAATGAGGGGCGCGGCCAGATAGCCCGTAGGAGGACAGCTTTTGCGCGAGCCTCAAATGAGGTACCTAGACAAATGCCTTCGAATAGTCGACGAAAAGTACGTTCAGTACGTGGCGGATATCCACTGCATCCGCCCAACATTTTTCATTGGTGCATTGGGTAGTAGAGAACAGGATGAGAGATCCTATGTCAGCTCCATCGCTTCCTGATCATTGCTGGGATGCTCGTCATTGCGCAACGGAGACTCCGTTAAGGCCATCGTACTCGTAACCGAAGCAACACGATCGCGGCGTATTCAACAGTGTGAATCAAGTAGTCGTTTGAAGCAATCCTCCGTCTGTGCATCAACGACCGGCTGCGTTAACCGGCTTCAAATATTCAAAACGCGAGTGGAGAGAGCAAGAATGGGCCGTACTTTGAGCCTCCGTGTTTTGAATATTTCCCATTGGTGGTCTCTGGTCGAACTCCCGATGTTGAGGTGGAAGAATTCCTGCAACTCTCTCCCTAGTTCTCCCCTGAGGATACGACGGGTAAAAATTAAGTCCCCACGCCGGCGAAGGTAATCCATAGAAAACATATTCAAATGTCGTAGCCGACGGGGATACGGCAGGTCACATTACTCGGAGACAAACTTCGATACACGACGTTGGACCTTTCCGATCATGTCGCACTCAAATTTTGAAAGCGGATAGGCATCAGGGAGGCCGTATTCTAGAATCGGGCGCACCTGCGAGGTGAACACGATTCTATAATGTTCCGGTGTCAAGCGATAGAAAGTTCTTTGAATGGCATGAAACATCCTGTAGGCAGCGAAAACCCTCTTCATCATGTCCTGAGTGGATCTTAAGTCCGGGGAAACCATCACACCCAGGTCTCTCTGAAGCGACATTTCTGAACAAGAAACCACCTATGTGGTAAGCGCAGAATGGTTCAGGATAGCCGATAGGCAGGACGGAACGTTTGTCTTGATTAATGGGTAAGCACCACTGAATCAATAATTGTGCAGGAGATCGAGCGTCACTTGTAGTTGATCAGCATCCTCTAGCGAGGATACCTCCTTACGTATAAAATAATAATGAAATAAATTAATGTTTTATTCTTGACTATGCGAGGCGCGCCCATGGAGGCCTGATCAGACACGTACAATGGTACAAACATTTTATGGCAACTGTAAGAGTGACAGTAGAAAATTTTTCATATGTCTATGATTGGAACTGTACAGTGGTGAAAGTGCGAAACAATAATTTGGCTGTCGTGAGATACTGGACCTCAGCTAATACTAGATTGATAAGCCTGAATGAACCATTGGAAAGTAATGGAGGAGCACGCTCAAGAGATATATGCCAATAGAGTGAGTTCGTGCAAAAGTAAGGCAAAGGACAACGTATCGTAGGAAGTAAAAAACCACAGTATATGCAGATTTAGAAGTTCCAGTGAAACGTACCTTTCTAGAATTGTGACGCTAGCTTAAAGTTATGGGCTGCGACTTTATTCGGTGGCGAGTCACATACGCCAAGTTGCAGTGTCGTTAAACGGACACTTGTCGCAATTATAGGAAGAACGCTTGCCAGGCGAAAACCCACCACGTCCTGGAACACTGCCGCCAATCCATTGAATGGCAAATTGTAACTGGCTATGTTTCTTGTTGAAAGTTTGTTTGCTCGGTTATTCGCAGTCAGGTTGTGTCCCATTTGTCTGCTGGATGGTGCCGTAGCTGGTTGCACATTGCGTTCCTGGGTGCTGTCAATTGGTAGGTCGGGTACTAAACATTCTTTTTGGATATGATGTGTTGATCCTTTGCAGAACCACGTGAAGTCTTCTCTGATTATGTATGTTTGCCGGGGATCGAAGAATTCATGTCCAGCTACCCTCACTGCACATCGGTGGTTGAGTGCAGATGGTTAGCATGGAAGTGAAGCCCTGGTCCTGGTAAGTTCGTTGTTGGTTATTTCGTCCCATCCCAGACGGAGGCAGTTCCTAAGTTCAATCCCGAATCTCTCAACTGTTCACGACCTCAGAGAAAATGGAGAGAGGAACAGGCCGAGAAGACCGAAAAGGACAGTCAATGTACCTAGCATTGGATCAAAATCCTACTTTGACATTTACTTGAGACGACTAGTGTACAATGTGTAACAGATGTTATGCTAAATAGGTTTTTAATTATGCAGAAGGCATGGCCTAATGAGTAAAATACTTTCGTGTGCATAAGGATGAAGAGCAGGATTCCGGTAAGAAATTCATGAGGCATAAGCTAGCAGTGTTCGAATTCTACATGAGACTAGAAGGGGGTGTGTATTCACGATTGGTTAGTATCGGAAACCAAAAGATACAGTGACGATGTGGACGCATTTATGTATGCTCCACGGGATAAGGATTACCTAAGACACAATAACTATAATGTACATGGGTGTGTGAAGCTAGAAAGCTGAGCATACTAGAAGCAGGCTAAGATTAAATGGAAATGAAAGGTGGACTAAGTGTTGAAAGTAAGACGATCAAAAGATAGCTAAAATGGACCAGGTTTCTGTGGCCAAAAGTGCCTTTTGGGCTAAACATTAAAGTTAATATTGAATAAGTACAGTGTCAAAGGATAGGACAGCAAACCAGCTGAGCTATGCAAAAATTATAATAAGAGAATAAACATTCTACGGAAGCGCTTACCCTTGGCGAGCTGCGGGTATTCGCAAAGTTAAATGGGAGCTATGGCAACTAGCTGCTGCCAAGCAGAGATAAGGGCACTAGGAAAGGATGTAGCATTGGCTGGTGTAGCCATATCATTAAGAGGTTTGATTACACGCTGGATCCCTAGAGTTTCAATAGGTAAATGAACGAGCGAGCGATTGAAGAGAGAAACCTTCCAGAAGAAAAGTAGGAGAGTAAACAAGTGACTCCATACTTATATGGGGCCTACAATGACCAGCTGCTGTCAAGAAAAGTTAACGCGAGTAAGACGGACGACGCATAACGGCGCGCTAGGAGAGAGAAGAGTGGCCGGCAATAGCATTCGGATTAAGCCTTTAGTTAATATTGGATCCTACGGTGGCACAGAATAGGTAAACAAACAAGTTGAGCTGTGATACAGATAATACAAGAGAATAAACTGTAAGAATGGAGCGATTACTAGAGAGCTCCGGATATCCGCAAAGTTAAATGGGAGCTATGGCGACTAGCTGCTGCTAAGCAGAGATAGTGGCATAGAGAGGGATGTATCATTGGCTGGTGTAGCCATATCATTAAGAAGTTTGACCGCTACTGGATACCTACAGTTTCAAAGAATAAATCAACAGACGAGCGTAGATTAGAAAGACAGATGTCAGAGGAAAATGAAGGCTGGAGAGTCACGGAATGGCTCCTTGCGATCTACACGGAGCCAACAATGACTGGCTGCTGTCAAGAAGAGTTGACACGAGTAAGACGAACAACGGATAACGGCGCGCTAGGATAGAGGAGATGGGTGGCCAGCAATAGAGTTCGGATTATGCCTTCAGTTATTATTGGATCCTACGGTGGCACAAGATTGGTAGACAAATCAGCTGAGCTGTGACTCAGACAATCCAAGAGAATAAACTCTAAGAATGAAGCGACTCCTAGGGAGCTCCGGATATCCGCGAATTGAGTTGAGGCTACGGCGACTAGCTGCTGCTAAGCAGAGATAGTGGCACTAGGAAAGGATGTATCAGTGGCTGGTGTATCCACATCATTGCCGTTTGACCACTACTGGATAACTACAGCTTCAATGAAAAAATCAACAAACGAGCAACTATTAGAAAAGCAGACGTCAGAGGAAAATGAAGGCTGGAGAGTCAGGGAGTGGCTCCTTGCAAGCTACATGGAGCCAACAATGACTAGCTGCTGTTAGAAAGAGTTGACGCAAGTAAGACGAACAAAGGATAAAGGCACGCTGATAGAGGAGATGGGCCGGCAATAAAGTTCGGATAAAGCATTCAGTTACTAGTAGATCCTACGGGGGCCACAGAATAGGTAAACAAACCAGCTGAGCTGTGACCCAAACAATCCAAGAAAATAAACTGTAAGAATGGAGCGACTACTAGAGAGCTCCGGATATCCGCAAAGTTAAATGGGAGCTATGGCGACCAGCTGCTGCTAAGCAGAGATAGTGGCATAGAGAGGGATGTATCAGTGGCTGGCGTAGCCATATCATTAAGATGTTTGACCACTACTGGATACCTGCAGTTAAATAAATAAATAAATAAAGCGTTTATTCTCGACAAGGCGAGACACACCTTTACAGGCATGATCATTTTGACAAAACAATGCGTGATCAAGAAGTTGCAATAAAACCGATGTGTTTGCCATAAAAGTGCTTGTTTGTGTAGGGGAATGTAAGTATGTAATTGTGTGTGTGTTTATGTAGCTGTGGGAAGCGGCACGTGGGGAAACCAAAGTTCCGTTACCAGGACATGATTAAAGTGAGCCTCACACGTTCTAATCTTGATTGCAGATCATGAGAATCGAAGGCGGTTGATCGGCGCGAATGGCGCGATCTAATCACGAAGGCAGTTGCTGAAGGGCGGGAGAAAGCCCTCATGCATGCAGAGAAGAAGCGGCAGTTGCGGAAGCGGCAAGCACCAATGAATTGTACTCCATCGACATCGAGCGCATGGTGCTGTAGAACATGCGGTCGCGAGTGCCTCAGTCAGGCAGGCCTAGTGAGCCATGAGAGAGGTCACTCGGGACCACCGCCGAAGCGACGACGGGTCCCGCAGTGAACGTAGGCAGCACCGGCGCAGCGTTTGTAGGCACGCTGAATTTGATTTACTAACCGCATGATTGCATGCTAAGTCTCTTTATTTCAGGTGGTGGGTTTTCGGTTCTCTCCTAATGCCTTTCTTTCTCATATAAATGTCTAGTGGGCCGTGAGCCATGCAATTAGGGTCCACTACAGAAGCAACGACGGGTCCTGCAGAGAACTACGGCGAGCCGGTGCAGCGTTTGTAGGCACGCTGAATTCGATTTACTAACCGCGTGCTTGCATGCTAAGTCTCTTTATTTCAGGTGGTGGGTTTACAGTTTTTACCTTAATGCTTTTCTTTCTCATTTAAATATCTCCCTGTACTCTATTCCATTAACTTGCACACATCGCCTAAGCCAATTGTATTCGATTTCCATAACATTTTTGTGTTCGTGGCATTCCGTAAACTATACTTCCTGACCTCGTGCACTTAGCTAGGATCTGTTTGTAAACAACTTATTACATGTGCTATTTACATAAGGTTTATATCACCGTTTCCTTATGCATTAATCGAGCTTTTCTCTTTTTCTTTTTCTTTCTCTCTCAAGTGTTTGGCTGTCGTTTGATAACCCCGGTATGGCTGCGCTTGATGTGCATGTTGACAAAGTGCCTACATGTCTATTACCCACTACCTCGTCCATACTGACTCCAGGAGACAGTTTGCCGTTGCTGGAGGGGACGGTGTGCACGGTTCTTGTGGCCGTGTTAGGATCAAAGAGTGGTTCCATGCAGTCAGTGTGGAGCGGACTACGGTCCAGCCACCGCCTTGTGTGCGCTTGATTCCCAAATGCAGCGTGCTTGTGTTTGCCTGTGAGGGAGTGTGGGCCGGCTCCGTTGATGAAACGTGGTTCCCATCCGCATGCCTCCCGGTCTTATTCCTTCGGGTTTACACTGGATATGGGGTGTGTGGTTGGAGCTGTGGTTGGTGCAGCGCAAGCCATCCATGGTCCCTCTGTAGGCGCAGGCGTCCTGTGGCTTGCCACAGTGACAGGCAAATCCGAAACCGGATGCCGCCAACCAACTTGCGCTTGTAATCGTGCTGCTCCATTCTTGAATGTTTGCTATCGTCTGCAGGGTGCGATTGGAAGATTGGTGTCCGTGGGTTGGAAAGTATTATCCAGATATCCACGGGGCAGTGACTTTATTTTGTGGCGAGCCACGACCGCCACGTGACAGTGTTGTTAAGCGGACATTTGTGGCTTTTTATAGGGAGAACGCTTGCCAGGCGAAAACCCACCACGTCCTGGAACACTGCCGCCGAACTACTAGCTGGAACGGGTGAAACCCGAAACACCCAGCTGACACCACGAGGAGGTTGTTCGGCTAGCCAGCCAGCGAGCGAAGATTAGAAAGACAGACGTCAGAGGAATATGAAGGCGGGAGATTCAGGGAATAGCTCATGAAAAACTACATGGAGCCAACCATGAGTGGCTGCTATCATGAAGAGTTAACGCGAGTGAGACGAACGACGCATAACGGGGCGCTGGGAGAGAAATGAGTGGCCGGCAATAGAGTTCAAATTAATCCTTCAGTTACAAGTGAATTTAAAGGTGGCAAAGAATAGGTCAACAAACCAGCTGAGCTGTGACGCAAACAATCCAAAAGAATGAGCTGTAAAAAAGGAGCGACTCATAGAGAGCTCCGGATATCCGCAAATTTTAGTTGCGGCTATGACGACTAGCTGCTGCTAAGCAGAGATAGTGGCCTGGAGAAGGATGTATCCGTGGTGTTGGGCGAAGCCTTGGATACTAATCGGTAAACAGTGACACGTAAGACATATCAAATACGGCAGTATAGAAGGCGGTGGCGATTGAACCCAACGTATATTGTACAGGCTACAAGAATAGGAACCGATTTAGACAGAGTAAACGTGCAGCGAGGTACTCACCAAAACGATTTTTTGTGTTCATGAATGTACAGTCAGTAAAACAAATGGATGTTTCGAAGGTTACAACAACCGTAAAATCCAATGTTACAAAATACTGAAAGCGCGTGTTTTTCGGTACACTACAAGGGCCTCCCCCTAAAATGCTGAAGAATGGAAGCCTTCGATGGAGCCGTCAGTAGGGGAACAGAAGTTGAGGGCGGATGCGAATGCTTGCAGGGGCCCGAGAAGGGCTTCCAAAGTGCGGTGTGTAGCAGATTTCGCTGGGTCCAGGCTTTTGTTAGTTATTTATGACGATCGTGTGGACCAGAGTGCATCATCGGTGGGCCGTCGGGGCGGGCTGGTCGGACTGCAAAAAAACTGGCTAGTATAGCAAAAGGGCCGACAGGACTTTCCCTTTGCTGCAGGCCCGACGGCGCGCTCGGGAGGTGTAACCCCCTGCCGCACTTTAGTCCGCGGTCCTCGTCCCACGAAGAAATCCAGGCGGCCTCGTCCCACAAAGAAATGCGGGTGTCCTCGTCGGCAATGCCAAGGCGGCGTTTGAGGACCAATCGGTTCGTGGGTGTCTGCGGTCGAGGGCGACGTTCTGTTCCTTGGTTGAGGAAGGGGTTTTTGGGATGGCTGGCGGGTCACTCGAGGGTTGTGTTGAGCCGGTTGGTGAGTCACTCGAGGGTTGCCTGGGCAGTTCCCGCGGTTGAGTTACTGGATAGTAGAACTCACAGGGGTGGACAAGGGTCGGGGAAGCTGCTTGACGCCCGAGATGGAGCATGACGTGCATGATAAAGCAAATACGCTTTTTAGCCTTTCAAAACGTTTTGGGTATTTTCCATTTTGCAAAACGTTTGTGGAGGAGACGCATAATAACCAGTAAAGACGAAAAAGGCATGTTAATGGAAATAGCGAACGCTTACAAATTTGGGAAAACGGCCTGGACATTTGACTGGTCTACCGAGTCGGTCCTTTGCCTGGGGTTGATGCGGGTTAGGTTGCGGGTCAGGGGGTACGGAGGGTTCCGGTATATGCAGTGCTCGGGAAGTCACCACAGGTGCGGGTGCTTGTGCGAGAGCAACAGGATGAGCTGCAAGTGGCTCGTCAAAGAAAGACACTTTGATGCGGTCGACGGACACCGTTGTTCGGTGATCATTCTGGACTATAGTAAAATGTTTCGGAGTCCGTTGCAGAACTCTGAAAGGCCCAGTGTATGGAGGCTGGAGAGGGCGCCGCACTGCGTCGGTGCGGAGGAAGACGTCGGTGCAGGTAGAGAGTCCGCTGTGCATGTGTACATCTCTAGTCTGTTCACGGGGGGTCGGGCGTAGTGAACGCATGCGTTGAGCTGGGGAGGACGCAATTTATACGGAGGCATACCCGATGATGAGGGAGGTGAAACGAATTCTCCTGCTAACGAGCGTCGTGTCGTAAACTAGCTCTGCTGGTGTACATTGCAAGTCAGCTTTGATGCTGCTGCGAATGTCTAAGAGTACGAACAAAATGTCTTCGCTCCAGTTAGGGTCGGAGGAGGCGCAGAGCGAGGCTTTAAGCTCACTATGGAAACGTTCAACTAACCCGTTGGCTGATGGGTGATACGCTGTGGTATGAATGCGGCGACAGCCTAAGAAGTTGCAGAACGTATCGAATTGTGAAGATTCGAAAGGCGTTTCTCGGTCAGTTGTGATGGTGGATGGGCATCCGTAGGGAAGGAGGCAATGGACCTACAAGGTCTACGTGTACATGAGAGAACCGCGAGTCCAGGGCAGGAAATGAACCAAGAGGACTGCGGGTGTGACGATGTAGTTTGGAGCGCTGACATTGAAGGCAGGCGCGAGCCCAGGTACGAACATCTTTGTTTACGCTTGGCCAAACCGAACGTTCGGTGACCGGTTTCAAAGATGCACGGATACCGGGGTGTGATAGTGAGTGCAGTGCGTCAAAGATTGTGCGTCTGAAGGAGACGGGCACGACAGGTCTAGGACAACCTGTGGAAGTGTCACAGAAAATGTCCTTCTGTGGTTTGGAGAGGAACAGGTTGCACATGCAGCGAAGTGGACTGCAGTGTGCGTTGTATATCGTAGCCTTGAGCCTGAGCCGATGCCATGGTGGCAAGTTCGACGGCAGGCAAAGATTGCAGAGTGAGGTTAACGCGAGAGAGAGCGTCGGCGACGGGATTGTCGACACCTGAGACATGACGTATGTCAGCAGTGAACTGCGTGACAAAGTCTAGGTGTCTTGTTTCCCGGAGTGAGTGTTTGTCGCTAGCAGCGTTGAAGGCAAATATAAGGGGCTTGTGGTCAGTATAGACCGTGAGATTGCGGCTTTCACGTGTGTGCCGGAAGTGACGTATCGCAAGGTAAATGGCGAGCAGTTCTCTGCCAAACGTGCTGTAGCGGGATTCTGCTGGCTGCAGACGCTTGGAGAAGAACCCAAGGGGTTGCCATTGCCCACCAACGTGTTGTTGGTGGGCGGCTCCTACTGCGACACCTGAGGCATCAGTCGTAATAGGAAAAGGCGCAGTCGATTCGGAATGAGCGAGGAGGACTATGTTGGAGATAGCATCCTTGAGCTTGGCGAAGGCTGCCTGTGTTGTGTCAGGGAAAGCGAACTTACGTTCATTTCCTCTAAGTGGGTCAGTCATTGGCTGCATGAGCTGAGCGCAGCGCGGAACGAAGCGTCGATAGTAGTTGACCAAACCACAAAATCGACGGAGGTGCATGAAGGAAGTCGGAGCTGGGAAGTCCTTGATTGCCTGGATCTTATCAGGAAGGACTTCGATACCGGACGTTGAAACAAGGTGGCCTAGGAATTCTACCGTTTATTTGCTGAGTTTGCACTTAGTCGGGTTGACTGTGACACCGTGTTTGGTCAAGCACTAGAAGAGAGTACGAAGATGCTCGAGATGCTCTTGTTCCGATGCACTGGCTACTAAAATATCATCAAGGTGGGAATAGGCGATGTCTAAGCCACGAGTGACATGGTGGATGAGGCGTTGGACGGTTTGTGCGGTGTTGCACAGTCCAAGTGGCGTTCTTGAAAAGTTAAACAAACCGAAAGGAGTGATGACAGCTGTTTTAAGAATGTCATTGTCTTTCACAGGTATCTGATGATAGGCGCGAACCAGATCGATCTTGCTAACGGTCGTCTTACCTGTGAGGCATGCGGTAAGGTCCTGCATGTGTGGGATTGGATACCTCTCTGGGACGGTTAGGCGATTGAGTGCGCGATAACCACCGCAAGGACGCCAGGAACCAGATTTCTTGGGGCCATCTGCAGGTGCGATGACGAAGTGTTGTCGGAAGGGCGGATTATTCCAAGTTCAAGCATGTAATCAAACACCGCCCTAGCTACCTTTAGTTCCATTGGCGATAGTCGGCGTGCACGGCATGACACAGGTGGGTCATTCGTCTGTATTTGGTGCGTGACTTGAGCTGCCAGGGGCAAAGCTATGTTCATTGGCTGAACGAGCTTGGGATACTGAGAAAAGAGAGTAGCGTAGTCTGGTGAGGTCTGGGGAAATGCATAGACCGGGGATGTAGATGTGACGTCGGCGGTGATGCCACCTACGCTGAGTTTTGTTGCAGCGTCGACTATCATCTGGCGTTTCGCATCGACCAAGGGGTCGAAGTGCCTGAGAAAGTCATTACCGATGAAGGTAAAGGGGACTGCAGCGAAGGTGAATAGCCAGCGGAAAGTGCTCCGCAGACCTAGGTCCAGGGTAAGCGACCGATGACCATAGGTGGTTCTTGGCGTGCCATTGCCGGCATTGAGGCTTGCCAACAGAGAAGTGTTAGGTTCTCCTGCCATAAGGGGAATGACGCTGACTTCCGCCCCGGTATCAACCAAGAACTGGGTATCGGAATCATAATCCCTAATGTAGACGAGACGACTTTGAGCTTTGCCGACATTCGCGGTCATTACAACCCGGCGTGGCGGATCATCTATAACGGACTAGCTACACAGCTGTGCGTACTTACGGGCTTTAGTACCGAAACGCGAGTGGTGAAAGCAGTAACCTGAGGCATCAGGTTTTGTGCGACGGTGGGGTGATCCAGAGCGGTTGCAGTGCTTACGTTTTAAGGTAAGTTCTTTGATCTGGCGCTGAAGCGACGCTATCTGCAATGATAATGCGTCTATTGCGGACGGATGGCTAGTCGCGCCTGTCTTTGTGGTTGCGCCAGCGCAAAACTGCTTAAGTGCTTTGGTTTCAGTCTCTAGCTGGTGCCGTTCGATGACGTGGTCTGCTGGATCTGCAATTGCTGTGATGGGCAAGTCACCTGCCACTGCAAGGATAGCCTGTGTGCTTTCAGGAAGGCGTTGCATCCACAGCTCGCGGAGAAGCCTTACGTCTATGTTGGACGTGCCGATAAACCGTTGCATTTCGCGCAAAAAGGCTGAGGGCATCCCAGCTCCTAGCTGCAGATCACTAAATAGTTTCTGCAGACGGGCCTTGTCAGAAGACGTGATTCGCTGAATAATAGCCTGTTTAAGTGTCTCGTATTTCATAACTAGAGGAGGCAAAGTATGATGTCTATCACCTGCGAGGATATGTTCTGAGGAAGGCAAGATATTAGCTGGTTATACATGGCGAACTCAGAAGAAACCTTACGAATATAAAATACCGATTTTAAGTGGAATAACCATAATAGGGGGTCATTCTCCCAAAAAGGGGGAGAGGCTTAGGCAAGTGAATTGACCACGACAGGCTGAACAGCGTTAACCGCGCACAGAGACGGCTTATCCTCTACATTATCCATTGCAAAAAGCAGACAACATATGTGGTGGGTGAGAAAACAATATGATCACAAGTAATGAATCACAAAATCACTGGAGCGAGCTCACCAGAAGGAAAATGCAAAATGGCGGGCGGCGTGTTCCTGACAGGGGGTCACCAATTGGTGGGCGGAGCCTTGGATACTAGTCGGTAAGCAATGACACGTAAGACATGTCAAATGCGGTCAGTATAGAAGGCGGAGGCGGCTGAACCCAAAGTATATTGTGCAGGCTACAAGACTCAGGAGCGAGTCAGACAGAGCGAGAAAACGTGCAGCGAGGTACTCACCAAAACGGCTTTTTGTGTTCACGGATGTGCAGTCAGTAAAACAAATGGATGTTTCGAAGGTTAAAACAACCGTAAAATCCAACGTTAAGAAATACTGAAATAGCTTGTTTTCCGGTACACTACAGTGGCGGGTGTAGCAATATCACTAAGATGTTTGACCACCACTGCACAACTACAGTTTTACTGAGCAGATGAGCGATTCAATGGAGCAACTGTGTGCAGGCAACACGTTTTGTGTTTTGTGACGTAGATATTCCCAGAGGTTAAAGAGAGTTATTTGGTAGGGTCTGCGTCCGATATTTTGGGTTTTCACACTAAGAGGTGCTGTGAGCCATGTTCCCAAAGTTCATCCTCCGGTATATTGGTGTTAAATGGCTCGCATGTAGGCAGGGTAGCAAGGTGTCTATGTAGAGATGATAGGAACTATGTAGTATCCTCGGATGCCCTAACTTGTAGTGGTAGCCTGTTCCAGACACGAGCGAATTTGTAGAGAAAGAAGTTGTTACCCAAGTTAGTGCGGGCTATGGGCAGGGTAATGGTTAATTGTCTATGGCGGAGTGAATACCGGGAGTCACCGTTTTGTTGAATAAGTCATTCAAGGTTCGTATTTGAGTTGTTTATCGTCTGGAATAAGAAAGTGAGGTTGAGTCTCATTCTTCGTAACCATAAAGGTTCAAGACCAAGAAGTTTACAACGCTCACGGTAGTTAAGAGTAGAAGGGCAAAACAGGCGCTTGGTGAATGAGTGTTGTACTTTCTCAATTGCTATTCGGTCACTCTTTCTGGAGTTGGTAAATATTACTGAGCAGTATTCCAGAAGAGGTCTAGCGCATATCTCGTATAAAATGCGTCTGGATTCGGTTACGAGCATTCGCTTGCAGATATGACCAATGAGGGATCTGGCTTTCGCTACACTATAGCTAACTTGTTCCGAGAAATTTAGTGAGCTTGAATAATGTACTCCGAAATCTCTTACGGTTTGACAGATGGCTAGTGAGACGCCATTCAGGGTTAGCGCACTAGGCGGCACAGTGCATCTGTACGACAGGACGCTGCACTTTGCAGGAGAGAAGTCAAGCTTCCATTGTTACACCAAGAGTCTAATGCTTTAAGGTCATTTTGAACATTGAGGAGACCGCTCCTTAGGTTACCCGAGTCAAAAGAGAATACGACTTTGTTATCATCGGCGTACAGGTACGTCTTTCCACATTCAAAGCCTTGAAATACGTCGTTGATGTAAAGTAGGAAGAGTATAGGGCCCAGTACACTTCCCTGGAACACACCACTCGTAACTGGTTTCAGTGAGGATTCGATGTCACCCAGTCTCACCGACTGTGTTTAACAGGAGAGCTAGGAAGAGAACCAGGAATGCAACTGGTCCGATATACCGTAAGAAGTCAATTTAGTTAGCAGCCCATTATGAGGAACTCGGTCGAACGCTTATTTCCTATCCAAGAAGATGATGATCAGAGCTTTCCTGCAATCAACCATGGCGGTACCGTTGTTCAGGAACTCCAGCTGGCATGTTTGACAGGCTTTAGATGAGGGGAATCCATGTTGCGCTTTGTTGATGAGATTACGATGTGTCAAGAACCGTAGGAGCTTTTCCTTGATGATCCTCTCCATCACCCGTGAACAAATGGGGTGTGCCTAATGGGTCGGTAGTTTTCAATGTTTTGACGGCTTCCCCTTTTATGTCTTGGCATGACTACTGCATGTTTCCAAACGGAGGGAAACGTTCCATGTTTCATGGAAAGGGTAAGGATGTTAAGAAGGAGGACGGCTATATCCTGGCCACCTAGAATTAGCAGAGCCGATGGGAGGCCATCAAGTCCGGAATGGAAGAATAATTTGAGAGCTTGAACTTCTCGATTAATGGTATGCGGGTCACATGGTACTGCGCGTAAAGTATCATGGGTGCACCTAGGAATAGTTAGGGGGCAGGGTCAGGTTAGCAGAGGTGAAAGAGTCGCAGAAGTAGCGGTTCATGACCTCACGTATTTCAGCTTGGTTACTGGTAACTGAGTCGTCTGGACGAATAATCAAGTTACTTGAATTCGAAGCGGGGTTGCTTCTGCGCCTCAGCAGGGAATTGTGGCATTTGATACGGTTGATAGAGTTTAGTGCAGTGTGTTCTTCGTACAGATTTGCGGTAGGTAGTGAATTTCTCCACTCCAACAGGACTTCATTGATGCGGATAAGGTGGAAGTAAGCTTGGGTCCTGCCGTACTTCGAACGTAGATTTTGAGCTTGACGAGCAGTTTGCGAGGGGAGCTGCGTTCTGCGGTGACTGTATTGTTTTTGTTTCCTTATAGGTGCAAGTATATCCAGACAGCACGTGAGCTTTCCATATAGCACAGAAAAGGCCGTGCCTGCATCTGTAGCCAGAAAGAATGCATCCCAGCTGATGGATCTCAGAAGTAGAGCAAAGCTTGTCCAATTGAGGCGTTTGAAGGGCCCAACCGAACGCGCTGTTCTAGCCACTGGGGGATGAGTGATGGGTAGTTGGAAAGAGAGTTTTACCATTTTGTTATCGCATCCAGGGAGACTAGCAAGCACGCTAGCAGATGCACGTGCAACCGCTTGTAAAAAGTAAATCTAAGGTGTTATTGTGCCTAGTGGGTGCACGCACGATTTGAGTCCACCCAAATGCATATGTGGTGTCCACAAAGGCACGGTATTTGGGTGGCGCAGATTGTGTTTGCCAGGCTACTTGTGGCGTGTTGAAATCACCACCGATTATTTTATAGTGGTTAGGCAATGGGGATTCTTCTGTGAAGAGTTCCACTAGGCTGCGTATACCGATTGTGGTAGTGTGGGGAGGATTATACAGACAGCCAATTAAGAGGTCGCGCTTTAGATCATCCGCATAACTCAAGCAATGCCATTGAAGCCCAGACGCTAGATCGCTGATGAAGATGTTGAAGAGTTCGGAGCTGAGGACGGAGCCCTGTGGAACACCGCTGGTCATATGCACAGGATCGGAATACGTTTCGTTCACTCTCACCAGCATGGAACGAGTGTGTAGGAAACCGGAACTCTCCGAGAGAAAGTTTCCATTGGCACCGATTCCTCGGAGTTCGTGGAGAAGCTGTTGATGCAGAACCTTATCAAAAGCTTTACTGAAGTACACGAACACAACATCTAGGCGTTTGTCAATATCCAAGGAATTTTCCCATTTTTCTCTAGCCATAAGGAAGTTGGTAGAGCAGGAGCGAGCTGTACGAATACCATGTTGGGCACTGGATATCAGACCCATCCGCTCGAGATGAAGCCGAAGCGCCCGTTTCAGGACCCGTTCCATGATTTTGCACACTATCGATGTAAGGCAAATGGACCGGTAGCTAGCTGGGTCTTGCCGGTTTCCTCCTTTGTATATGGGCTTGATGATACCCATCTTCCGAGCGGGCAGGAAAAGTCTGGACTAAAAGGATCGACAGAAAAGATGCGTGATGGGTGCAGCAATGTACTGAACCCCAGTCTTGAGGAACAAGGGTGCAAGTCGTTAGGACCAGGCGATGAGTACGGATCCCATTCACCGAGAACGTTCAACACGACGCCAGTGTTTATATCAACGTGCTCTAACAGAGAAGGGGATTGCGTACTGTTCTGTCAGAGAACGACGCTGTTGTTGAGTACACTGAGGAGTAGTGCCGCGCCAGGAGGCTGGCTTTGTCGGTGTCTTCGTGAACTGCATCCCCATGCTCGGAAGAACACAGCGCAGGGATACCACTGTCTGCTCTAGTGCTCCGTTTGAGGTAAGAGAAAGGCGTCTTGGGAGTGTTTCTAGAAATTGTGGCTAGGGAGAGTTATTAATGTTGACGTCTCTCACATTTTTGCAGGGTACAGATATTTCTAACCGTTTTGTAACGGATGTAATCATGCTCTGATCGTGTGATCCTATAGCGGTCCCACAACTTACGTCTTCTGTTTATTAGGGATCGCAGTTCACGGTTGAACCACGGAGAGTTTCTAGAAAGCGGTCGCTTTTTGGAAATGAGGATAAAATGTTCAATGAGTGGTGTCAACTTAGAGTCTAAAAGATTCCACGTACCGTGCACATTGTGGTGTTCGGGAATACACCAATCCGTACTGCTTGCAGCCGATTTAAGACGAAGGGCATCAGCACGCCAGAAATTTCGGCAGACGGCACATTAGTTGTGAGTCGTAAAACGACGAGTTCACTGGAGTAAAATAGTACAATGATCGCTTTTCCCAATGGGTTGAAAGACTGTTAGATCCATGACTTCTGACTCCGCTGGCTAGAGCACAAAATCCAGGATGTGAGGCGACTGGCCGGCGAGAATACGAATCGGAATGGACACATGTTGATACAGGCTGCAGTCGAGTACGGTATCAAGTAAGGCTGCATCAAAGGAATCAGGTGGACGATTGCAAGCAAAGAGGTCCCAGTAAATATTAGGGGCATTGAAATCTCCCAGAATAAGACAATCCTTACCAACACCGTGCTTGTTGATCAGTTCCAACAGGCGAGCTCCCGCGCCCAGTGGTGTTCTGTAGATGACACCAAACAAGGAAGGTCTGCACCCGCCATGAATGCGGCAACAAAGGGCATCGAAATAGCTGTCCTCGTCAAATGAGACCTCAACTAGCTAAGACTTCAGATCCGCCCTCCAGTAAAGTATTACGTCGCCTCCCGACTTTCTCCCATGACAATCGGCCCGAGCAAGGTGGTATCCAGGGATAGATACTTCAAGTCCAATGATGTCAGGGAATAACCATGTTTCAGTGAAGGCCATTAAATCAGGAAAAACATCTGCGGCAAGCGCCTGGATCTCATCAAGTTTATTACGCAGACTCCGAACATTAGCGAACAGCAAACGCAGTCCGTTATTTTGCGTTACTGTCCTGGAGTGACAAAAATTGGCCTCCAACGGGTTCTCGGAGTTTTCCGAACTACGCGAAAATCCACGATATGAAGGTCTGTTTCACCACTCGCCCGACGGGTCTTCAGCTCATCAACAGCTCTTTTCATTTTGATTCCACCTTCCGGGGAGAGATCTCACGACACATAACACGGCTTGCCTTTGAGATGTGAGGTCCGTAGGAGAATGCGTTGACATTCTTCCTCGTCTTGGAACACAACCTTAAGGGGGCGAGCCTTAAGGGAATATTCTTGTTTCCTACCTAAGCAGAAAGCCTAGATAATTTTGATTTCCTGATCGCCTTCGCCGAATAACACAGTGCTCAGTCGTTCTAGGAACACTTGTTCATCTAACATCCTTTCGGCTGGGCGTCATTGGTCGATACAGGCGCATTCATTTTTATGAGACATCGGTCACGGGAGGGTGGTGGGGTACTCCTGGTGGTCTCCGGTTGGGCTGGATTTGGCCTGTATTTGATCAGCGATTCCAAATGGTTAATATTGTCAAGGATAGATTTAAAAAGGGACTGTGGGGAAAGAGTCTTGGATTTAGACTGCGACATAGTCTTAACGTTATACATACCACCAGATGCGGTGGCAATTTCCTTCATTAAAGATGCGTATGTCTTTGTCTTGGCCTCAATGTGATGGACGTATTCCAATGGTTTTGAGAAAGAAACAGACGGCCGGCGACTTCCTTTACCTGTGGGGATGTTGATACAGAGGCAGGAAGAGGAGAATGAGTAGTAAGCAGGGGGACCTGGGTGTCGGGTGCTTTCGGTTCCGTTGGAATGGAGTGAGGGCTGACCGAAGAGAGCCTATTCATAAGACGTCGGTCGTTTAACAAAAATAGCTGGAGAAGTCATAAGCTGTAGTGCTTCATACTGACCAGGAGCGATGCCACAGCAAGCGATGTGCATCCAGCCGTTACATCCAAAGCATTGTACGGCTTTTGAACGGGAAGTAACTCCTTTAGCGCAAGAAACACATTTGGACGCCATAGAAGATGTAGTCAAAATATATCGCGATTCTCCGGAAACAATCTGATTTTGCTTTTCCTCTCCAAAATATTTCAGTGGACCGGTAAGCTCAGTGGGACGTCGCTATTCGCAGCTTCATCCTTCGTGATGACATTCACCACAATCCCAAATACGGAGGTTGATCTTTTCTTGCTTGACCTAACCTGACCTGTTTCACTTTATACATAGATAAAAGTGAGAACACAAACGTCAAATAACTAAAGGGCTTGGTATGTTTACTGGTACGAGAAACTGGTCAACCGCTTAGCGAAACTTATTTTGTCCTTGGAATCTGACCTCAACTGTTCGGAGCGGTTTCCGCTGGACCGGTTTCCGCTGGACCGTTCTATCCGCCACTAGCGCGATTTTGAATGCGGGCTGTTGTTCATCAGGACACCCTTTTTCAGCGTTCCCAAAAGTAAGGGTTTTATTAGGTACTTGCAAAAGGTGTTTGTAAAGAGATCAGTACCTCCAAAAATCCAAAAGCTGATCTGTACTTTGCCTAATAGCGAACTTGACTAAAAGTGGAAAACTTGAAATATAACAGTAAGATGTTAAAAAGGAAACGGAATATAAAAATGGGTTATGGTGGTCCACTGTATGTATCGGAAAATAGGAGGAAGTGGGAGAATGTATGGTAAATTGTCCAAGACACAGGAGAATCCACCTACAAACTACAACCGTGTGTACCGGAATTACACTGCCGAGCAAACATTATTTCCTAGTGGCGGAAAGGACGCTCCGCCGTTAACGTGCTTACCAATGCCTATCAAGCCCTCATGTATTGTCAATCTTACAACTTCTAATCGTTTTCTTTTCATTCTAGGTGCTTCAGCCTTGTTATCCACACCGGTATGCAGTAATCTTGGGGAGGCTAGGGAGGAGATGGTGCGTTTGCGATTCGTAACCTTGATGCGCTGAAATGTTGTGGAAAACAGTTTGAGTATACTTTAACAAGATTTACTATTGTCAACTTTTCTCTAATCCAACATATCTTGGATCGATTAAATTGGTATGGGGCCAAGCGTATTTAGCACTTACTGGTACTTTTTTTGGTTGCTCCCAGTAATTATCTCGTTTTGCACCCTACTTTGCCTCTTTATTGCAGTGATTTTATTATCCTTGTTCAGGTTCCAGTGGGAATGTAACGGTAGGATTATCTTATGGGTGTTCCCTCTTCAACATTCCATAGCTTAAGGACACCAGCAAACAATTGGGTATCATCCCTATTGTTTTCTGATGACCTTAAACTATGGAATGTTGTAAATGTTCCTGGGGGTTCTGAGGCCATACAGCATGCACTGGACAGACTCTGGGACTGGTCTACTTTGTGGCTACTGCCCATAAATCAGGCTGTGTTCCGTCCTAAGTATAGGAGCAACTTTCCCGCCTTCGAGCTACGTACTCGGTGGGATCGAACCCCCCTTTTCTCTAACCAGGTAGACCTAGGTGACGTTCATTCCTCGTCTTTGCATTCTGGTGACAACTGGAAGAAGGTCGCTATTAGGGGTTTCAGAATGTGGTTAATACGCCGTTCTTTCGGGGTCTTAACTGCCGAGTTATTTGTGAAGCTGTTCTCAGCTTTCGTTCGGCCCCATCTGGAATACTGCGACAAGGCTTGTCCGCCCCGCCTTGTTCGGGACAAAATGGAGCTTGAGAGCGTTTTGAGAGTAGGTATTAAATTGGTCGAGGGGTTACGGGGGCAATCGTACCCCGAGCGTCTACTTAGCTTGGGTATGTATTCAATGCATTACCGACGGCTTCGAGGAGACCTAATCCTTACTTACCGCATTTTAGCATGGAAGGTTGGACCGAACTTGAGCTGGCTATTTAGCCCGGCTAGGTTGCCTTGTCTTCGCGGTCATCCCTTGAAGCTACACAAGCCGCGTTCTGACCGTTTCAGGGCGGAAACTCGGTTATCGCTAGAGTTATCGAGCGCTGGAGCTCGCTTCCAGAAAGTGTAGTCAGTAAACCTACGGTTAATGGTTTCGAACGTCAGTTATACGCACTTGGGTGGCAACACGAAACCTTTCCCTTCTCCTGACCATATCCATCTTCAAACTTTTAGTTCTTATTCTGTCATTCTCTTCACACTTTGGTGTTATTCTTCATTTAAACGTCTTTCATTCCCCTTTATCTTCCATTTACTCTCTACTTCTTTCTTACTTCACGTAACCTACACAGCGCGGACTGCTAGTGCAGGGAACGTGGGCAGTAATTGGTTGATCAGGGTGTTTCGTTTTAGATCTATCAAGAATTAGCACCTTATCATTTCCTGGCTCATTGATTTGCTCAAGAAGGAACACTCAAGGGATTTTCCTATCGTTCCAGTCCATCTGAATCTGAACCAGGGGCTGACGGACTTCAAACACCGCGTGACACCCTAGCTAACCAATTATTACCCACATATCCTGCTTTAGAAGTCCCCGCTGAACCGGTTACGGGAAGTAAGAAAGAGAAATCAGTAAACTCAGTGGGCAAGAAGACAAAGAGGATAGCGGATAGCGTAATCCTTTCTGAGTTCTCGGTTCCTATGAGATTGCCTAAATTTATCGAGTGGTAAGAGTTTTTCGTGCATGGCGTGCTGTTTCTCGTTGTTTCCACAGAATTTAAATCCAAGTTAAGCAATTGAACCCAAAGGCCTGAGCTGCAGCAAAGGTGTGCTCGCTCGTTCCAAAGTCGCACAGTGTTCCGCGTGTGACGAATGCATGCATATGTCCTGTTGAGACAACTTTCCTGAAATATATCACTTCCTGCAATAATACACTACTTTGGCTATCCCTTTTCCTGTAGTTGCCGTAGTACTTCATTAAACAATAGACGCCTTCACGCCGGACTATCACCCATGAGCTTTCATTCTACTCCGACGAAGTTTGAAACTTTCATTGCCTTGGACACACATCTTTCTCCTCACCTTCCACTTACCCCTAAGTTCAACCCAGCTACACCCACGGGTGCATGAAGCCATCCCATATGCATACTATTCACAGCCATTGACACGCCTGGTCCATTGAGTCCCAGACTGGAACGTACTTAGCCGTGGTGAGGAAAACTGCCATTATCCCAAATGATTGGAGCCCAAATATGTGTGAAGTTCTGGCTAATTCGAAGTCCGAACCCAAGGTTACGGTTTTCCGGTCCCGAATAAACTCTGTTCTCGACAAAAATAAATAAATAAAAGTCAGAAAATTTGGTCAAGGACAGTGCATCCCCACAGTCGCAAGCCCCTGGTCGCGCTCTACCAACCTCTCGTGACTGTTGTCTCATTCTTGTGAACATATTGGAATCCGTCAAATACAATCTGCGGAAAGGATACTGCATGAGAAAGTGATCCTTGGGCGGGTGGTTTCTATTTTATTCCAATTATGTGAATTGGGCAGGTGGAAATAAGATCGTTCCAAAGTACGGCCACTCAAGGTCGTGTGCGAAAGCTAAGAGGAATGCTGACGCATCCTTCTGTGAATCCCACTTCTGAAAGCTGAGCTTTCTTATGTCCTGAGGGATCTTTGTAAGAGCGGATTAAAATGAAAACAGCCATTGATGACCTCCGGTCTCGCCGAGCGCATGATGAGACAGAACTACACATGGTGAATTTCCACGTAATACAGAAATCCCCTAGACCTCGTTTTAGGGCAATGCTCCTCAACTTAGGACAATAGCGAATGAGAACGGACTGCGTGTACTTTTCGCCAATGTACGCATTCTGAGACATAAACTGGATGAGATTCAGCTGCTTGCCTCAAATACCTGCCCAGACCTGCTTGTCTTCACCGAAAGGTGGCTGTTTGCCGACATCGATTCAAAAGTATCTAGCCTTAGATACGATTGAGCCGACCGTCTTAAAAACCGGATAAGTGGCGGTGTTATATTTTACTGGAAGGCTGTTTTCAACGCCCATTTGGTTGCAGCCTATAGTGACGACAATCGTGATATTGGTGCCCTTTGGTGACATTCATGATCGACGCTTTCTGTCGTCTACAGAGCGCCACCGGGTTTTTTTGCTCACCTGTTTGATTCTATCAGACAACATGGCACAAGAATGAACCGTCTTATCGTTGGGGGATTTTGCTTCACCTTACATGGATTGGGACTTACTTCTTTGTGGTTGTTTACCTGATTCTTTTGATGTTACTTTATCTGAGACCGTTATCGATTATGTTTTGTTTCAACACGTCAGCATGCCATTGTCGTCAACCAGACGCCGAACATTCTGGACCTTGTGCTCGCCCTAGCTCAGTCAAATGTCATGAATCTAGCAGTTCTTCAACCCGTTGGCAGAAGTGATCACTGTGCTATCTCATTCCAACAAACACGCCAATTTGCTTTCTACAGTCAACGTGAGTCCCGTCGAAATTTCTGGCGTGTTGACACACATCGTCTGAAAACAGCCGCAAGTGTTTTCGACTGGGCTATTCCTGAACATCTCAATGTTGCCGATTCGTTGAATCTCCAGGAGGCCCATCTTGGATTGAATAAGAACTGCGATCTCTGCTAAATAAAAGTTGCAAACTGTGGAACGTTACAAGCTTCCGCGAGCGGGGCTTAATTACCCGCAATACAAAACGGTCAGGCAGGCGTGTGTACTAAAGAAACCAGAAGGACCACTTTCTGCGATCTTTAGAATGAACCTCATACCTCAAATGTGGCACCAGAGTCGCTGTGGCATCCCCGCCACGGGCCCTTGTGAGCCTACGGCTATAGTCCAGGAAGACGACGAAAAAGCCAGTCCCCTTGCACAGCAGTACGCTACTCTCCACTCGGAATGATTGCTTTATCCTGTCAACGTGTCCTCTCCTCATTCCATGTCGAAGAGACTAGATAATATCAGTGATATTGTTTTAAAACATCTACCTTTTTAGAGTTCTATCTCTCGCCTGGTCCGGATGGCTTCACTATTTATTCTTTTAAACTCAGGCTGAACACATTTCCGCTATTATAAACCCGAACTTTTTCCAAATACCTGGAAGGTGCGCAATGTCAATCCCACATACAAAGGATTGAGCCATCAGGATCCAGCTAGTTACCGTCCGATTTGTTTGACTTCGGTGTTATGTAAATTTTTGGAAATGAGTCTGTAATGTGCCTTTCACCTTCACATCGAGGAGCTGGATTTCATCACTTGTGCTTAGCATGGTTTCCGAATGGGTTCGCTCGTGCACCACTAACTTGCTCATGGCCAAGGAGAAGTGCGTTCATTCACTAGATCTCAGGAAACAATCAAAAGTCGTGTTTTTCGATTTTAGCAGAGCTTTTGACAAGGTCCCACAAGAGCCGCTCCTATCCAAACTGCGTGGCATCGGTGTCGGTTGGAATTTTCTTCCCTATATCTCTGATTTCCTGATCGGTCGCTCTATTTAAGTAAAATCGAATGAAACGCTTTCTGACTCTGTGTCCCCCGGGTGTCTCCCGGGCCTCTGCTCTCGGTCCCGAGCTTTTCAACGTCTACATTAACGACCTGCCATCTGTGCTGCAGTCGGATTGCCTCATATATGCAGATGGTCTGAAGTTGTGCAGAGGTTTCTAGCATAGGGGATGCTGATGGACTACAAGAGACGCTTACCTTTCTGCACTGTTGGTCGATCCAGTGGCGATTGCCTACCAATCGAGACATGTGTTCGGTTCTATCTATTGGCGCGACTGAACCATTCGGGGCCTACCACATTGGCAGTGTTTTTTTACTCAGAAATGTCACTCCTGAAAGAGACCTAGGCATAATCGGGTCTCCCGACCTAAGATCAACACCTTGAAGAACGTCGCCGCTGCCTATAGGATGTTCTATGCCATACGAAGAACTGCCGCCTGAGTCCGGTGCTCTTCCGACTCCTGTTCACATCGCAGATACGTCCCATCCTTGACTACGGTATTCCTGCCTCATATCCTCTCATCAATTTCGAATGTTATATGATTGAGTGGGTTCAACCGTGTGGTACTTTATCTGTTTTTGAGTTGCGTGACCTACCCTATCCCTTTCGACTCCAACACTTGAATCTTTTCTGGATTACCGTCGCCACCGTGGAGGTTTAATTTTCACTCGACGTATCCTTAGGGGAGAGCTGCAAGAGTTCTTTTGTCTCAGCGCTGACACTTTGACTAGAGGTCAAGATGGAAATTATTCCAACCGTAGAGGCTCCGAGTATGGAACATCCTTGCTCTATCCACCCGTGTGACGAAGGACTGGAACAGCTTGCCGTAGCTCGTTGTTGATACACAAACGGAGGAATGTTTCAAAACGATGCTGGTTTCTTACTTACTGAATATGCCGAAATCTTGCTGCTTCCATTGTGACTTTGACGTCCCTGTGCGCATCCCTGCCACACGATGAACGATAACTGATAGAGCTGACGAAGGATCACCTTCCTGCTCTCTACTATCGAGTGAATGAAGAGTGTTAAACAAGTAGAATACTAAGATATTTGTGTCCATAAAAAAGAATTGAAAATCGAAGATGAATCAGTTTCGATGAGGGAAAGGTTTGGTGTGGCCACCCAAAATCATCATCATCATCATCATCAACAGCAGTACATCAGCCATTTGAACTGATGCTTCGCTGCCATACAACCATGAGGACCTATGAAATAAAGAATAAGAAGAGGGAGAGAAGGGGGATTTACCTGAAAACCTTAATGCCCTAAGCAAACATTCAGGGTCAAGGCGCCTACACCTTGTGTAGACAACATACCGTCACAAACAGCTGGCTATCGTGCAAAGATAAGGCGGCATCGATGAGACAGCTTCTTTGCGGCTTTCACTGCCACGCGTCATAATCAGCCATTACCCCGCAGATAACTCAGCACCAAACACACGTTAAACAGACAATCCGATTAGGAGACGGCAGCAGACGCGCCACTGGTGTCGGTTGCGAGCCATGTCCTGTAAAATCTCAAGCCAAGCACAAGGTGAGTCACGTGGACTCCAACCCGGAAGGCGAGACGGACCAATGGTTGTCAGTGACTTCATTTCCCGCTGCCAAGTCAACTTCTGTCCACCTCGAGCCTTGCGCCAACCGACACCTGGTAGACTGAACAAGGCCCTTCTAGGTAAGCGGTGACCAGGCATGCGTAGCACGTGCCCGAGCCAACGCAACTTATTCAGTGCTATCTGTTGTTCCAGGCAGCTGGCATGATCATCACCACCTAGTACTCGTCTACGCACATCATCGTTGCGGACACGCTGGTGCCATCCGACACCAGCAATGCTTCGCAAACAACGATGATCAAAGACTTGAAGGCGCCGCAGATCTTCAGACCGAAGGGGCCAAGTCCCACTAACATAGAGCAGAACGGCCCTCACTGTGGCCTTGTATACACGGCCTTTCAGACGGGGGGAAACTCCTTTCTGACGCCAAAGATGACGCAGGTTCAAGAAGGCAGCTCTGGCCTTTGCAATGCGTGAGCTCACGTCAGTTTCTATGCGCCCATCATTGCTGATGCAGCTGCCCAGATAAGTGAATTGATCAACCACCTCGAGTTCCTCGTTAGCAAGCGTCAAGGGGTCATCGAGTGGCTGGTGGTCCTGCAGCAACACTTTGATGGTGCGAAGTGCATGCCAAATAATGGGACCACTCTGGATAGGCTATTCAGGGTTGATTGTGCCGCCTCAACATTGTCGAAAAGCAACACGATATCGTCCGCATAATCTAGATCAACTAACCGTTCACCAGGCAGCACTTCAATACCTACATCGTGAGATTCCGCAAGGGAACACTCCATGATAGAATCCACGACGAAATTGTGTTCTTTTGACTCTAAATGGGAATCTTCAAGTTGCTTGAATTATCCAAGCCTCCCTCAATGGTGAAGGATCTCAATCAGTTTCTGAGGTTTTCCACAAAGCTTGCTGAAGCCAAAACCAATGTTCAATTTTTCGATGAGTGTGTTGAGCATAATGAGTATCCCGCTAGATTTTGGAAGCAGCTACGTCGTAATCGGATTTATCCTAATAGCAAGACGCTTAGACGGCATGCGCTTAACCAGCGTGATACGGTACAGTCCAAGATAGCGGAATTCGAAAGAAATTTGGCACAACGTTACGTAGCAACGGAGGAGCTGGCCGCAGAGGAGAAGCAGATGTTCTTGGATTATGTCCAGTCTATTACCAGTAACCGGGTACATCGGAGGCGTTCGGCGTTAGAAAAAACGATAAGTCAGTTAAAGCCGCAAGCTGCGTTTCCGAACAATCCCGAAAGGTACGTACACAACTTTTCTAGCGTGAAACTGGACACAACTTTAATTGAAGTTCTATCGCTCGGTATAAAATTCTGTGCACCTAGACGTAGAGACAACCAACTTCATTACGAGTTGCAATTCGCAAACTTATATGACCAAACGAATGGGTTAACACCTACGTCTAATATGGATCTCGAACGCTTTAAGTGCTTCTTGGTACATTGTTGCTATCAATATCGTAAACATCGTGTCCATAATTGTGGCCCATTAACAAGAAAGCACTTAGACGCGGTGAAGGAGCTTAAACGCAATGATGAGGTCATTCTGTGCAAACCGGACAAGGGTGCCGGTATTGTGTTATTAGACAGAAAGGATTACATTGATAAACTCACAACCATTCTGAGCGATAAGACGAAGTTTTCCTGCGACAGGAGGGAAGCTGACCACACGGAACAGATTGAGAGACAGATCACTAAAAGCCTACAAGAGCTTCGGGCCAAGGGGTACATAACCGATGTATTGTATGACAGTCTTAGACCTTGTGGCACAAACGTTCCGAGACTTTACGGCTTACCAAAAGTCCATAAGGCCGACATCCCGCTTCGTCCTATTTTGTCAATGGTTAACTCCCCCTACCACGCAGTTGCCCAGTGGCTTGTAGGAATTCTTGAGCCGGTGAGACAACAGCTTGTGACTTACAGCCTGCGCGACAGTTTTCAGTTTGTCGAGAGCATCAAGGAGGCCAATATTAATGAGAAAGTGATGCTCTCCTTTGATGTTGTCTCGCTTTTCACCAACGTCCCGCTGATCGAAACCATCGATTACATTTGCGAGCAGATAACGAAGTTAGAAATTAAGATTTGTATACCTGTGCTTGAATTGAAAAACTTATTGCTGCGGTGCACATGGAATGTGCAATTTCTATTTAATGGAAAATTTTACCGGCAAAAGGATGGCGTAGCCATGGGATCCCCCCTCGCTCCATTGTTCGCAGATATATTCATGGCCAAATTGGAGCGAACAAAATTGCAGGCTGAGATAACATCTTTTGATCATTATCATCGTTATATGGATGATATATTTATAGTGGCGGATAAAGACATAAATCTGGATGGGGTTCTCAATCGTTTTAACCGGGCTCACGCAGCATTGCAATTTACCTATGAGACAGAAACTTGCAATCGGCTTCCGTATCTAGATGTCTTGTTAACTAGGAGGCCAGACGGCTCCATCCAGCGGAAAGTCTACAGGAAAAATACGTGGATTGGTCAATATACGAATTTTCACAGTTTCGTCCCACTGAGATATAAGCGAAACTTAATCCACTGCCTTACCACAAGAGCACGTAGAATTTGCTCACAGGACACCCTGGATGAGGAACTAGCCTTTATAAAGAATACGCTGCGCGAGAATGGCTATCCTGATAGATTTGTTTCAAAGAATTTTGAAGAGAAACCCAAGCCGGTACCAGTTTTAACCGCGGCGAAGAAGGAGTTATTTTTAAGAATACCTTATAAAGGGGATGCCGCTGCCGAGCGCCTAACCAAAAGTCTTTCAGCGATAGTCAAGTCGACATTCCCAGCAGCCAGGTTAAAGTGCACCTTTTCTACTGAACCACTTGTTTGTTCACGCAATAAGGATACACTGCCAATGCTGACCTCATCTATGGTTATTTATCAGTTCAAGTGCGTTTGTGACGCTACTTATATTGGTCGAACGGCAAGGCACTTGTCCAAACGCGTGAAGGAGCACTGCCCGCGCTGGTTGCGTCAAGGAGGAACTGGGGCCATTAGCGGCGCCGTTTTGGCCCACATTGTCGACACGGGGCACCAAGTCGATCTAAAGCGTGCCTTCAGGATAATTTACAGGGTCCCCCATCATCAATCAAGAGGTTTACGCCTCCGTGCGCTCGCGACAGCTGAATCGATTTGCATTCGGTTGTTGCAACCTACATTATGCTCGCAAAAGAAGTTGCTTCATGCTTTACAGCTTCCCTGGCCAGCTAGAACGAACGATACTGAGGTCGATTGCCACCAACCAAGCTCGATAACATGCAATCGACCAGTCAGATCAATGATCAACTTTTAGCCTCCCTCACGGATCTGTTAATTAACTATGTAACTTGCCCCAGTGAGTCGATTTCAGTTCATTATTTTACTCTTAAATATGATTGTACTGGTCTGAAGAGAATCATCGAAAACAATTGTTCACCTATGGTCTCGTGTTCTTTTGAAATTGAACAAAAATGGGGAAATCGGGCAACCCTGTCGAACGCCACTTGTAGTCGAAAAGCTATCCGATAGGGCACCATAGACCCTGACGCGGCCTCTAGTGTTCGAGTATAGAGCACGAAGGATGTTCACATATTTCGTGGGAACACCTTTCCGCGCAAGTATTTCGAACAGAATCGGTCGATCGACTGAATCGAACGCACTCTTGAAATCGAGGAACACAGCTATTGTCGGTCTGCGGTATGCGTGGCGCTGCTCTGGCACCTGCCGCAAAGTAAATATATGGTCTATACAGCCACGTCCTGGGCGAAAACCGGCCTGCTCTTCTCTAATCCGAGATTCCCGTTCTGCAGTGAGGCGACGAACGATAATCGAGGCCAGTAATTTTGTCACAACTGGCGTTAGGCTAATACCCCTGTGGTTCGCACAGTCTGTGCGACTGCCCTTCTTGTATATTGCCACTATAATCGATTCGCTCCAATTAGCCGGCACACTCTCTTCGTTCCAGATACGTTCGAATAGGGAGGTCAGTGCTTTGCAGAGGACCTCACCTCCATCCTTAAATAGTGCAGGTGGTAGGGAATTCGGGCCAGCGGCACGAAAACGATTGAGGGCTGTGATCGCGTTTCGGACATCGGCCTCCGACGGAGGCTCTAAACTAACCGTCCATGGCTCGTCCTGTATCACCTGAGTAGGAAGAGGTCCGGGAGCAGGGGTCCAGCTGAACTGATGTTCAAAGTGCTCAGCCCAACGAGCCATACGGCGCTCCTTATTGTGTATCAGCGCACCCGCGCTGTCCCTGATTGTCTCACTGGCGCCTGGTTTTCTGAGACCAGTGGTGCGGATTAGCTGGAAGAGCTTCCGGTAATTGCCTACTGCTCGTGCCTCCTCCATTTCTTGAGCCCGACTGGTCCACCAGGCTTCCTTGTCAGCACGTAGACTCCGCTTTAGTTCACGCCTAATAGCCCGTCTGGTCACATTGTGTTCAGAACCAGCCGGGAGGTGCCTTCTAGCTTCCAAAAGGTTCACGGACCTCTCGGATATCCAGTGACTGGTGCGATGACGACTGATAGTGCCACAAGCAGATGCTCCTGCGTCGTGCATAGTGGCCGAGAACCTATTCCACTGAAGTTCAGTATCATTAGGACAAGACAGCGAGAGTTCGCTATGCAGTGCTTCTTGATAGGCTTGCCTGACAGAGGGCTGGGACAATTTCTCCGTTGCCAATCGGGAGAGAGGCTTTGTGCGCCTTCCGGTAAAGTTCATGGAGAAACGACAGCGCACCAAGGAATGATCAGAGTCGACACAGGTACTCCAGTACGAGCGGCAATCCAGAATGGAACCGCGCCACCTGTAACTTATGGCTACGTGGTCAATTTGGGTCCATCGCTGACCAGCTACAGGTGGACGCCAAGTGGCACTTCGGCGCACACTGTGTCTAAAAGCAGTGCTAGTAAGAAACAACTGGCGCTCCGCACACAGTTGCAGCAGACGCTCGCCGTTGTCAGTCCGTTCGGCGTTAAGTCCATACTTACCAACCAGCTGAGCTTCTGAAAAGCTCAGACGCCCTACTTGTGCGTTCATATCCCCTGCAAGTACTATAATATCTGAACTAGTAGCACTGCGTAGCAGCGTGTTAAGTTCGTGATAGAAAGTGTCCTTGACTGCATTAGAACTGCAGTCGGGGGGAGCATAAGCAGAAATCACAAACAAACAGCGTTTTGTACTACTTCGCGAATTCACCTTAGCTGATGTCGTCAAACGGGCTGCACATAAACGGCTGTTCACCGGAATCCAATCAACCAACGATGACTCAGCCTTGCAGCTGAGAATGATACCTACACCAGCTTGACCCGTGAGTGCCGCATCGGCGTCTCCGGATGCGTGCAACCAATAACGAGAGGATAAGCCGGGTGCAGTCAATTCAATAACCCCGTTAGGGTCATTAATCCTAGTTTCGGACACACAACACACATCAACACCCAGTGTGTCCAAGGTGCGTGCGAGTGCAGCCTGCTGACCTGTTTGTCTTAGAGTGCGGACGTTGAATGTCGCCATGGAAACGGGACAGCGTGGCCTTATAAGGAAATTTTGCCGATAGGCGTCCGATAGGTGCTGTGGGATGGTGGCTGCAGATGGTTCTACTCCAGTAGCACTTCGGTTGCTGTCAATTAAGCTGGGAATTATAGAAGGAAGGTTAGTAATGGGGGTCGGGATGGGAGTAAGAGAAAAAGATGGAAAAGAAAGAAGGGAGGCGCCAGCAGTAGCACGTTTTCGCTTATCCGCCCTGCTGTATGCAGCAGATAAGGCGACCCTTGATAATCTGTGCGACGGCCGATGCAGGATGAAGTTTGTTTGAAGAAAATGTCATGGTTGTATGTGGGCTGGGATACTGCCAGGGCGCCCAGACCTAGACCGGAGAACGATTAGGGTCCTCATCCAAAGCCTTTGGCTCAAAAGCTTGTCCGCAAGGCAGCGGGATGGCAGTGATTTAGTTTTACAGAAATGGACACCATCCCATTTCAAACCTCCAACCTGGAGGACCAGGAGACTGAGTTTGTCTGACCTCTCACCATTGACCAACCTGGTAGGAGTAGCTCTCAAGATGCTCGGAGGCATCACCCAGTATAGCTCAATGGGTCAATGAGGTACGCAAACCGTCGCACCACGTTAAGGTCCAGTCTCGTTGCGACGGGTCCACCCAAAAACATCGAGCTGACGTGCAAAACTCCTACCCGTAGGTTCCTTAACCACATGATCTATTAGTAAATTCCAGCGCTCTATAACGGCGCGTCAGACGAGTTTCCGCCCTAATCCAATCAGACCGTGGTTAGTAGTAGTAGTAATCTCAACAGTCTATCAACTAGACACAGCCAACATAAAACCATGGAGATCAGCGGATAAGCAAGAGTCATCGCGTCATAATCATCGTGGCATGCTAGTTGAAGGTGAGCAGCACACTTCAGCTAATATGCCGCAGGGAGAATGGACATTTTGACAAAAAGTAGAACAAAACATTTTTAGTTTGAAACTTGAAACAGTTAGTTCCCTTTAGTAATTTGAAAAGCGCAGTAAGAAGACGAAGACTGGCAAATGCACGCATTTCTTATTGTCTCATCAGTGCCTTTAACAATAACTCGCGATAATATTTATTCAGTGAAGGGTGCGACCAAACGTACATACAAACAGACAAATAGACCAGCACGTGATAAGTGAGACAGGGTTATCACCCCTATCCCCAAGGCAGTCTAATGCTGACCGATAATTGTTTCTGAACACAAAGCATCGGCTTAATCCGGTTAATTGCAATCGCCTCTGCGAAACGGAAGAGGCGAGAATTGGTGTGTTGTAATAGGATTGTGAGCACCGAATTGACCTCGACTCGGTGACCTGTGGTCAATAGGTGTCGGCCGATCGAAGAGGCTGGTGGCTTACGCAGACAAGCAGCTTGACTCTGGCCAGTTTCCTGCGCGGTCGAATGTTGAACCCACTTAGGTATATGCTCCTTCATTCGGGAACTCAATGTTCTATCGGCCCTGCCTATGTAACTGGCGCCGCAGACACAAATGAATTGGTAAACGCAATGCGATTTGGCCCCGATAGACTGAGCCTCCTTTACAGAAGGAAGTGGCAGTTTTTGGGTTTTGTTAATGACAACGACCTTTGCGGCATAGTAAGTTGTCTGCATGGCACAGATCAGACGCCTTGTGGTCCTCAACGAGGAGACGTCACCTTTGAACGGCAGTTTTAGTTTTAGTTTGTTTTTCACACGCCGATTTTGCTATTTTTGTCATTTTAATGTTTGTAGTATTAAACATGTGAATCAATACAATACTGTACACAATTCTTCCACTGATTCCGGTTGCGGGCCATGTCTTCAAGAGTGCTAATCCATTGCCACTCCTCATCTTTGGGTCCCCATCTCGGAAGACGTACGGATCCAACAGCGGCTATAAACGACGTCAACGATTTCATGTGCTGCCGCCAAGTGGAAGGCTGACCACCACGCGGTCGTTTCCAGCCATGTCCTTGACGAGCGAATAGAGCGCGATGCGGTAGACGCTCCGGTGCCAACCTGGTGCAACCAAACCAGTTTGTTGTAGGGAATACTCGCATTCCCCAAGATGCGACGTCGAACGTCATTACTATTAATTTGATGTTGCCACCAAACACGAGCGATCCACCTTGAGCAACCGTTATCGAAGGCAGAAAAATGACGCATGCTTTTCACGCGAATCGGCCAGGACTCGCTCCCATACAACAATACTGAGCGAACTGATGCGCTGTAAATGCGGTCCTTTAGTGAGAATGAGACGTCGCGACGACGCCACAAGTGTCTCAGATTGACAAATGCTGATCGAGCTCTAGCGATACGAAAAGAAACTTCTTTGTTGATAGTGTCGTCAGCAGAAACACAGCTCCCAAGGTAGACGAAACTATCTACCTGTTCAAGTTGTGCACCTTCGAGAGTGAGCACGGGAGCAGGTGAAAGCCAATCCTTGAGCAGTACTTTACACTTCAATGGGGCGAAGCTCATGCCATACTTAGATGCTTCAACCGCCAAACGATCCAGAATGAGTTTCAGACCAAGTAAGGCGATATCATCAGCATAATCTAAGTCGGTCGAGCGCTCACCCGGTGGAAGCTCTAGGACAAAATGTTGGAAACCTTCTAGAGCATTCGACAGAACGTCTTTGATTGCGAAGTTGACTAGGAATGGGGACATCAGGTAGCCCTGTCGCACACCGCTATTGACCGAATTGCGAGGAAAGCTTGATATATATACCCTCACTCTGCCGCATGTATGAAGGTAAAGTGCTCGTAAGATGGCGGTATATTTCTCTGGCACTCCGTCCTTTAGTAAGCAACGCCAGGTCAATCAACGGTGTCAAAAGCGACACGTATGTCTAGGAATGCAATGATAGTGGGCCTGTGATAAATATAGCGATGTTCGAGGAGTTGGCGGAGCGTGAGGATTTGATCCACGCATCCGCGGCCAGGATGGAAACCAGCTTGTTCTTCACGGTAGTATGACTCACGTACTGGGGATAGTCTGCTAAGCAGAATGGATGCCAATAGCTTAGAGGCAACCGAAATAAGACTAATCTCGCGATGATTTGCACATGAAGTGCGAGATCCTTTCTTGAAAATCGGGTGATATCTGGCTTCGTGGTCAGTGGGGGATGTCAATGTAAGCACAGTACTGGGATCTTGCAATCGGGTTTCTGAAAGGCAGCAGACATCAATGTCTAGGAAATCTAGGGTGCGCGTTAGACCGGCTCGCTGTCCAATCTGCATGGGTGTCCGAACGTTGAAGCACGCCAGACGGAACGAGGATCAGGAACAAAGGAGAGCCATAAGTTGAACTCCTTGGTCTGCGGCGCAACCGGAATCGCAGCCAGATTATTGAATACATGAATCGGGTAAGTGAGGATTGTTAGCAAACAGACAATTGGCGTGTGATGAAGTAGCTTGAAAGTGACTAGCAAAAACAGTAGCTGATGAGCACGTTGTAATACAGTCCATGGTTTTGCGATAGGGCGTGATACTACCCGGTTGCCCAAGCCGAAGTAGGGGGTTGACTTAGGGGACTCCACCCCGAGCCTCTGGCTAAATAACCTACCGGCAAGGCAACGGGTCGAATTTAGGGAATCGCGCCCATTGGGAGGCGTTGACTGAATGTTCAGTTCATGCTTTTTTGTTTGGTAGACTACCAAACAGGGGCCCAATACTCCACATGAAGTCAGCACACCTGCTGGAATACAATGCCCCACCGAGGTGGAACACTGTCGCCGAACACTTTTCTGGAACGGGGTACACCCGAACCACCCAGTTGGCACCATGTGAAGGTAGTTCCGCAAGCCAGCCAGACCGGGGTTTATGTAGCGTCAATGCATGACCGCGGAGATTAGGTCCCTTAGCAGAACTAAATAGCCCTGACAAATCCGAGCCAATCTTCCCCGCCAAAATGCAGTAATTGAGTATCTAGACCAGCTTATCCTTCGGTAGTGCATGATTTATATCCCCAACCTAAGCACGCATTCAGGATACGTCTGTCCCCGTAGACCCTGCACTAACCTCGCACCCACTTGTAACACCCTCTCCAATTCCATTTTGTCTCGGATAGGACATGGTGGACAAGCCTGGTACAATATTCCAAGTTAGGTCGCCCGAATGCCGAGGACAGCTTCACAAGCATATTAGCTGTTAGGACTCCGAAAGTGCGGCGGATAAACCACATCATACGAAACCCCCGATAACCAGCCTTCTTCCAATTGTCGGCAGAGTGAAAAGCTGATGAATGGATGACACCTAAATCAACCTGGTGAGTGACACCATTGATTTCACCACCGCCAACAACATATCAGGTGGGAGGACGAGCAGCTACGATTCAGAGAACAGAGCACTTGGCTCGATTTATGGGTATCAATCATAAGGTAGACCATTCCAAGAGCCTATCCAATGCACACCGAATGGAGTCAGGACCCCGTTCGGGGTATCCACAATATTCCCCAGCTTGAGGTCCTCAGCAAACATTAGTGACAACACTCCTAGCTCCCCTGGCAAGTCATTCACATAGCTCTCGGATGACAGTGGCCCCAATACCGAGCCCTGCAGAACGCCATTAAGAGCAGCTTGTCTAGGCGAAAGGTTTCGTCTCACATGTACACTGTTCCCTCCCCTCCAAGAAAGCAGTCACCCATTTAAGGGCGCGATCAAATATCCCGTACGATCGCAACTTTAGTGTCAAAAGCTTTCAGAAAGTCCGCGAATAGCATGTCTACAGCTTGACCACTGTCTATCGCTTCGGCCTTTCTTCCACGAGCTACAAATAGCTTAGTCTGACCCAGAATTCCCTTACGGAATCCATGTTGCGCAACACTGAGGTTAAATTTGTCCAGGTGGTCCTCTAGCGAGTCCCTTATCGGCTTGCCAGGCAACTTGACTACCATGTTTGTCAAACTGACAGGCCGGTAGTTCGCGGGCAGATTACTGTCACCGCTCTTAAAACTCGGACAGATGATTGCCTTCTTTCATCCCGAAGGTAAGATGCACCTGTCAGGCGATTTTGAAAACACACATGTTAGAGGACTACTCAACTCAGCGGCCAATTCATGCAACAGCTTCGGATGACTTGAATCAGGACCGGAGGCTTTAGGGCGGTTAATGCCTTGCAGTAGCTCGATGATCTGAGTCTCCGTTATATTAAACTTAGCTAAGCGAGAATCCTCTGGAGTTCTTGAAACCAGTTAAACCTGTGGTAAAGAGATGTCCGGGACAAAATCCAGTATACTGCTCACTAAGTATACGAACCTGATCATGGTTAAGTTGCGCACGGTACCCGGCTGCTCGCATTAACGCTGGTAGAGACGGCTTCGTAAAGCTTCGTCTCTTAACGTAAGCGAAGAAGTTTTTGGGATTAGCTGCAGTCGAGTCCGCTAAC
This sequence comes from Dicrocoelium dendriticum, assembly GCA_944474145.2. Classification (NCBI taxonomy): domain Eukaryota; kingdom Metazoa; phylum Platyhelminthes; class Trematoda; order Plagiorchiida; family Dicrocoeliidae; genus Dicrocoelium; species Dicrocoelium dendriticum. The sequence goes on from OX104065.1 coordinate 52,949,232, forward strand.
CCTGCTCGTATTGGATACGAGCAGTCCTGAGATGTTGCTTACATTTACTTGTGATCTCTCGATAACTGTCGTAGGTACTGGCTGATTGAGCAGCTTGTTAGGTTCGCTGGCATCTAGACGGTTTCTTGAGTAGCTATTTGTCTGTGGTATCTATGTAGAGGCTGTGATCATAACCCTTATTTCCTCATGCGCAGAATGTGAGGAGCAGGAACCTCCGTAACATACTCCTTAAATTTATCCCAGGCTAACTGGTCAGAGTCGGCCATTGAGATCTAACAGTTCAAAACTAGTGCCTTAGCTCGCATCGCACTAAACTCCACAAGCAAAACACTCAGAAGTAATTCAATGGTAGTCTGTTGGTGCCTTGAAAGAGCACACCGAAAGGATTTGCATATGTGTTTGCTGGACCCTAGAGGTGCACCGTACGAGACATCAGTTACGAAGCCGAGGGACTTAGCGGAAACCAGATCTAAAGGAGATTATATTTGCTTGTCCATATACCCAGTGGGAAAGTTCACGAGCTGGTGCAAAGGTACCTGGATAGTCAGCTCAATGAAGTCTGCACCGAATGTTCATGACGCCGAATCGCAGGAAAAATCGGCCCAACAAATTTCCGGAAGGTTGAAATCCCCTGGAACTAAACACTTATTTGCAGACTGAGTGTGAATAAAGTCAATTATCCTCCTTGGAGGAACTTCCAGGACTCCTGTATACCACTACCACTGTAAATTGCGTAGAGAAAGTGCACCTAACAGCCATCGCTAGCGATGAAAACACCTAGTATAAGTGTTGAATCCAAGGCACATGGTTGTTGATATTCGCTATATTGATGGTCCTAACAACCTTGTTGCCGACGCACTACCCCGTGCTCATGTCCATCAGTTTTCGCGCTCGCCCATCGATCTTGAGGAAATGTCTGTTCCCGAAGCCAGTGACCTAGTATTAACACGGCTTCGATCGAACACTACGTTAGGACTTTTGCAATTGCCCGTGCTCAATTCTGACACAATAATCTACTGCGCTATTTCCACCGGTGAACCCAGTCTTTTTGTTCCACAGTCCTACCGGCGAGTGGTTTTTGACCTTTTTCATGGATTATCGCACCCCAGTATTCGATCTACTGTGAAACTAATTACCGACCGTTACATCTGGCCCAATATGCACACAGACATTCGACAATGGGCCAAAACCAGTCTGTTGTCAAAGCAGCATGGTTCACAGACACACTGTTACAACTCCTGGTACTTTTTCACTCCCAGATGCCCGATTCAAATGCATTCACCTTGATGTAGTAAGGCCGTTACCTGCTTCTAACGGTTTCAATTATCTGTCGACTTGTGTTGATCGTTTTACCCGTTTTCCCCACGCGATTCCCTTACGTAATATACCCTCTGAAACTGTTGAATCGTGGATTTCATTCTCCGAAGTGCCAGCCACTGTCACTACTGGCAAGGGATCTCAGTTCAGCCCCACCCTTTTTTGTGACTTGAGTCGCTTACTTGTTTGTACTCACTTCCAGACGACTGCTTATCATACTGCTGCTGATGGTCTTGTCGAGCGATTTCCTCGACAACTGAAAGCCGCCATTACAGCTAGTTCGCCTGATACCCGTTTATCTGAACGCCTTCCAGCTGTTCTTGGTATTCGCAATACCGTTAACGAAGATATCGGATGTTGCCCAGCCGAATTTGTCTTTGGCACAACTCTTAGACTCCCAGGTAAGTTGATACTTGACTCACGGGTCACCGGCGAATTGAGTCCTACGTCCTATGCTGAACGCCTGAAGCACCATTTCCGATCCATTAGACCGACACCTCAATCAAGCACGCGCGAGCAGCGTATACATCCTTACTCACACACTAATCCATTTGTCTTTATCCGAATCGATGCTGTTCGAAGACCCTTGACGCCGTCTTATGAAGGTCCATTTAAGATCTTATCACGGAAACCGAAGTACTTCATTCTGGATAAGAATGGATCCAAGGAGTCCGTGAGCATTGATCGTCCAACCCGCATATGTCGATTCAACCTTGGGTAGTTCAGAATCAATCTCAACCACTCACAACCTTCATGTGCCTGGGCCGTTGCTCTCCGACAAACGCATGACCGATTCCCAAACCTCGGAATCCTTGTGCCCCCCAAAAAACGATCCTATCCACACACGTTAAGGTCATGTTGTTTCATTCCCCCCCAAACCAGCACAGTATGTCCCATAAACATTATATGGAGCGTTGCGTATCAGCGCACGCTCTAGGTGGGAGTTCTGTAGTGTTGTGCTTATACTCTCTTTTATCTTTGTTTTTGTCATTTCTTTTATCGACCATTTTGTACCATTTGTTTAAATCCAAAAATTTTGAATACGACAATTTTCAACGCGCTCGCGTCGTGCCACTTTTCCTTTGCTGCTGCCAGCGCTTGTGCTGCCGCCACGTCTTTCCAGTGATCAGATTTAAATCTTCGAATCGCCAACCGGCATCGGACTAACATTGACTGAAGGAAGGACTATAACGCAAGTATGCTTGATTGTTCTTCTATTGTGAGTTTGTTGCCTAAGACTGTCTTTTGCCTCCGGACTTGAACCTATTAGGTAACGGTCCTCTATAGTTGCATAACAACCAGGTCAGTGACATCTGAGGGCGTCGGGGTAAGCACTAGATCAAACATATGCGGCGTGTGAGCGGAGAGTAGACGAGTGGGTGACAAAACGCGCTTAAACAAATAACAGTCGAGAACGGTTTGAAGAAAAAGCATCATAGGAGTCAAAAGGAAGATCACAGTGAAACGGGTCCCACTCGATGGCAAGCGCATTGAAATCTCTAGCAATTAAGCGGTCCTTACCTTTTTCTTACGACTTACTTAAATCCAGCAAAAGAGCTTCTAAACCCAGGGGATCTATAGGCGACACAGACCAGGAATGATCTGCACCCATCATGAATACGACACCAGACCGCTTCAACGCCTCCATCTGTAACACAAATAGCATCAAGTTAACGTGCCTTGAGGTCTGCTCTCTAGTCGAATATCACGCCACCACTGGATCTCACTCCATGGCGATCAGCCCGGAAAAATTGGTATCCAGTGTTATATACCTCCGAGTCACAGATATCCGGGGACAGCCATGTCTCAGAAAAGGCCATCAATTCAGGGTGATTATTCAAGGCAAGAAGTTTGATTCTCGTTCAGTTTGTTCCGCAAACTACCCGCACTAGCAGACAACACACGCAAACCGTTCTTCGATCTCACAGCCCGGGTAGGACTAGGATTAGTCTCAAGCGAGTCCTCTGGATTTTCCGAACCACCCGAAAATCCACAATGTGGGTCCGTCTCACCATTTACCCTGCCTGTTCGGAGTTCATCAACTGCACTTGAGCAAGTGCTACATTATCAATACTTTTCACTTGACGAAGGTCGTTCAGTTGGTGATAGAATTCATCCTTCACCGAATTAGCACTACACTGTGCGGGCGTAGACCACAAAGACAAACATACGCCATTTGTCTCCGCACTACTTCAAAGCTTTGAACGATCTAGCTAATGCGACGACGCACATCCGGCTGTTGATTCGGATCCAGTCTACCAGGGCAGCTCCAACCCCTGAACTCAAAGCAATGCCCACACCGGCTTGACCGTTATTTGCAGCGCCATCGTCTCTAGACAACGCTTTTACCACTGCGAAAATCTTCATGGCATCACCAATCGACTGGGACCTGTTCACTGTGCTTTTCATCACACGCATGGCAATCCTTGGAAGATCCCGGTATACATTTTGAGCCATTTTGAAGGCTCTTTGAATGCATCCAAACAGAGTCACGAGTGGTTTATACGTTTCCTGCTATGCTTTGGCAAGAAATATCGTCCTTCTATCCACTCTAATCTTTTACTGTTACTTGTTCACAATACCCGGTAGATTTGATACCGTTAAAACACCTTGCAATCCCCAACGCTTCGACCAGGTTGCCGCTCCACTCTACACATTTTCGAAAAGTCCGAAGCACGTTGGCCCGTCTCCGTACTTGTTACTAGGTGGACATTTGGGCATTAAGATTGCGTTTTGTTGTTTTTTTCTGTGCACCGGTTTCACATTGAAACTACGTTGGCCAAGAACAGGGAGTATCTCAGGCATGGCTTTACAAACGTAGGCACTTCATAAAGAATTTAGAGCTATCCATCGGAGTAGCATGTGTTTTATCGGTTTACTTCATTGTTGGAGATCCAGTCAGTCGTGGCTTGCACTCTCACGAACAGTAAACACCGACTTATCTGATCGAACTGGTTGAGGTTCAGTCCAGCGTTTGGTATGTTCACACTTATTTATCGTTCGCTCTATCCTTTCCGTATTTCATGCTAGCGTGTATGCCTGATTTGCTTGCTGAATAAAGCCCATCCTCTCGGGTTGAGATCTTTCTCCCTTGTTTTATGTTTCGTTCAATCTCACAACAATTTATTCAACAGGCAATTGGGACATGTAGGCATGCACTACTACATGCGGCAGAGAACCACATACAGGGTGGCGCACGTAATGTCATACCAATTGTTTTGTTCATTACACCTGTATTTATCATAATATTACAAAATTAGTGCCGAATTAATTGTATGAGCATGAAAATTTAATTCTGTGTAGTCTGTGTTCAATGTGATAACCATTTTGTTTCACAATTTATTGTAAGCAAATCACTACCTTTATCACAACCTTCCTTCAAACCTCCTCCGAAATTAGGCGGCACAACTACATGATGAGAGCCCTGGGTTGAGCTGCACTTGCAGGCCCCACGAGAAGGAATCACATGGAATGATGTCATGGCTATGCGGGGCCAATGTCTCCCACCTTGGTGACGCTCAGGAAACCGACGTGACACTGCCCGCCTATCAGACATGTCATACCGGTGATCAAGAACAATATTCGCAGTGTGCTGGCGGGCTCCGTTTTGCAGGAACCATTGAGTTTATAATGGGAGACCTGCTGCCAGGAGTTCTGGAATAGATCTGTTTTCCAACATCTCATTATATCGATCTTTGTTTACCGTCTCATCAAAGAAAACGGGTTCGGTGATTCCATGGGATGAAATTACTACACACACACACACACTGACCTTTTCTTCGTAATCTTCCCCGTCGTGCAGAATGTAAGGATGTTCACTTACCCAGAAACGAATATTTTGCTTATTCACTACTCCGTTTAAATGTAAATACGCATCGTCAGTAAACCACGTGTTGTACAGGACGTGGTCCTCTTGCATTAACCATAAAGCGAACTGATGCTTTCGTTGCTTGTCCTCTGTTGTTAATTAAAGGGCAAATGTTATCTTATGATGGAACATTTGAAGATCGGAATGCAGAATCCTTTGTATGGATCGACGCGATATTCTTAACTTAGCAGCCGTCCTCCTTGTTGATTTGCTAGGACTTCGTGTCACTGCAACGCGAACTCCTTTCATGTTTTCAATGGTGCGGACACTTGGTATTCGCCTTCGACTCTTCTCCACCACAGAGCCAGTTGTTTCAAATTGACGATACGATCTACGAATAGTCTGTTTATGCGGAGTCCACTTTGTACGAATGTGCACGAAAAAACTTTGTCCTTACGAAACTCCTCGTTTCTGCAGAAAACATTACAACTTTCGTCTTCTGTACAACACTTAATCTGCTCTTATGCGCCATCTAGAGAATTGTCTTTGGCGCCAAGCAAGTAATCTATACAAACTTCTCTTGACATCTACGGGATTTTCCATAAACCAAACTATACGAATACGAGTTTTCAACCATACATCTATAAATTTACGTGTGTAATAAACAAAATAAACAGCTTCACGTTATCCCTCCTGTTTTCAACCCTTCAAGTTCTTGGCTCTCCCTCATCTTGGTTCACTAGTCATTTGTCTTCCATTTTCAGCTCGCACGCGATCACAGGGTATCGCTCCAGTCCAGTCGACAAGTCCATCTTCAGCCAAACGGACGTCAGTTTATGTATTTTTCTTTGGAGCCCTCGATCTCTTTTAAGGCTGGCAATCCGCAGTGTGCGCACTTTGCTGCAAATTGCCTAACATTCCACACTGGTCGAACACTGGAGACCATACCGATCGATATCTGCCGATATTCGGAAACTTGCCCGCAAGATTCGGGCTCTGTGCTCCCCTGCACTCACCCAAAAACGACACTGGCGGCACTTTCTCACTGCTGTCTGAAGATGACGCGGCTTCAAATGTCGGTCAATCCAGTGTGGGCGTTACTGTTAGCTCCAGGCTGAAGCTGCTCTCATTGACTGGATCCCAATCAACGGCCGTATCTGCGCCGTAAGATTGGCTGCTCGTCCAAAGCTTCGAATTCGCGCGGTGACAATCGGTGCGTGTTTTTCATTGCAGCCTACACCCCCACACATTGTAGCACAAACTTAGTAAAGGGTGATTTCTAACACCAACTGAATGCGCTCCTTTGTTACAGAAAGAGTACGGGTACTGTAGTGCTGATTGCCGATTTGAACACCCAAGTTGGCAAACTGTCCCTTGATGGGCGGTATTTGGGTGGCCAACACCGCGTATGCATCCATAATGATCACAGCGAATAGTTACTACACCTGTGTGAAGATGCTCGTTTATTTCTCGCGAGCACCAACTTCGAAGCAGCACTCCTCGGAGTGTAACATGGCGCTTCATCGCAATGAGATTGGACTTTACCGTGATGCGATGGTTTGCGTACGTCAGAGATCCATTTATCTATGCTGGTGGTGCTTTTTTGCACCTTCAGAGCCATTCATGCCAGATTGGTCAATAGTTAGAGTCCGGGCAAACTCAGCCTCCTGGTCCTACTTAAAACTGACTTCTTGTAGCCAAACCCACTGCCTTGCGGTCAGGTTTTTGAAACAGTAGCTTTAATTATCCCTTCTAGGCATCGGCAACCGGACATTATCCTGCTCACGCTATACTACAAAACCTCCATTAAACCATTTTTTGACGCTCTGGCCGTAGCAGAGGATAATAAACGGCGCTCTGTCTGCTGCATCCAGCAGCGTGGATAGGGGTTTGGATGCTACCGCTCAGACCTTCCCGTCTTCTTATTCCCCTTTTTTACTTTTTTCACCCTTATCGTCCTGTTCTAACTTCACTTTTATCACCCCTGTTTTCAACCCCCCGATTCTTGGCCCTCTCCAACCTTTCTTTGATAGGCGTTTAGCTTCTAGTTTCAAATCACATGTAAACGTGGAGCGTCACTCCTGCCCTTTCAACACGCCCATGTCCAGCCAAGCGGTCCACTCCACTCCATCGGCTTCCATTTGCATGCCTCGATCCTCCTTCAGATTGGCATGCCTCAATGTACGCACATTGCTACAGATCAGTAAACAGGCAGCGCCCGAACATTAGAGACCCTCTCTATCGATATCTGCTGCTTATCGGAGACTCACCTGCAAGATGAGCTGTGCTCACTTTGCGATCCCCTTCAGGTGACACCTGCAGTGCTTTCTAATTGCGCCTATCCGGTGAGGATGCAGCTTCGAGCACCGGCCAAGCTGGTGTTGGTGTTGCCCTGAATCCCCGGGCTGAAGCTGCTCTGGTTGATTAGATCCCAATCAGTAGCCGGATGTGTGCGTCCGATTGGCGGACTCGTTCAAAGCTTCTAACTCGCGCGGGACTAACAGGTGTCTATTCGTCATTACTGCCTACGCACCCACAAACCCTAGCGATGATTCGTTAAAAGGCGACATCTACCGCCACCTGAACGAGCTATTTCGCCACAGAAGCACGGACACTGTTATGCTGGCTGGCGATCTGAACGCCCAAGTTGGAAAATTATCCACTGATAAACTGCATCTGGGCGGCCAACATGATGTAGCCTCCCGTAATGATAACGGTGAGCGGTTACTTCCTTTACGCAAAGATACCCGTTTATTTCTTGCGAGCACTACCAACGCAGCACCCGCTGGAGGGTGACTTAGCGCCCACCAGCCTCGAACCAGCTATGGACACAAATCGATCACATTGCGATTAGTTATCGCTGGAAAGGTTGCTCACATTGCTGTCGCTCGATTTGGAGCACATGTGTAGACACCGACCATGCACTTGTATCTGCTGACTTGCGGATGTGTTTTGACGGACGCGCACGATGACGCTGTGAGTGCATTGACACCAGCCAACTGGCGAAGCCAGCTGTTCTGATTGCATATCGAAGTGCGTTAACATGCGGGTTGAATAAGCACTCACTGAGTACAATGGTGGGACACTGGTCGCATGTTCACCAGACCTTACTAGCAGCAGACAAATCCTCATGTGGTAACTACTAGCCAACATGGACATTGGATCTTCGCGATGCTCGTCACACATTCCGGCTGGAAGAGAACACAATGAAACTCGCTGAAACCTCCGGGCAAAACTCCGTGCTAGCCTGAAGAGAGACCGCAAATCCTGGTGTTCTCTTCGTGCGTCAGGGATGGAAGTGGTCGCTGCCCTTGGCAACCATCGGACGTTATTCCATCTGATACGGGAAACGGGCATCAGGTGACCTGCTGTTAGTAAAACAATTTATGACGGGAGTGGACAGCCTATACGCAACTTGTCGAAACTTTTGGAGCGTTGGACCGAGCATTTTGAAAAGCAATTCAATCCGCTGGATTTGTTGGATTCCGCCCTGGTCAGTGATAGCACTGCTCCGTGGGCTGTTCCTTTGGATCCGCCCTCTCTCAGAAGTGGAACGTGAGATTGGACTATGGAAGTTGAACAAAGCCGCGGGACTAGATGATCTTTATCCAGCCTTTTCAAATTCGGGGACCTCGTTCTTGTTGATAATTTACACGGATCACTAGTGAAACTGTCCCAACCAACTGGAACCGCTCCGTTTTTGCTCTCATCTTCAAAGGAGACTCGCGTTCGGAATGCGGCAGCCATAGAGGAACCAGTCTGCTCCCCATTGCCTCCAAATTACTTGCCTCTATAATCCCTCACAAACTTAATGGCGCTCGTGAAAGCCAGCTTCGTGATGAGCAAGCCGGGTTTCGTTGGGTGGTGGCTGCATCGACCACACCTTCACTTTGCGCCAATGGTTGAAGCACCGTCACATATATTGGTGGCCCACCGTTGTCGTGTTTCTCGACATCAAAGGTGCCTTCGATTCGGTTGCTCGATGTGCCCTTTAAGACTGTCTACTCAGGAAAAGTGTGCCTGAAAAATATGTAGGTACTATCCGAGCATTATACGCGCGTAGCTCGGGCTGAGTGAGGACTTACGGCAAGCTGTCGCCGCCCTTCAATATCTACAACGGTGTAAGACAAGAATGCTCGTTGTCACCTTTCCTCTTCAACTTCGCTATTGACGAAGTCATGGAGATCGCGTTCACAGGAGACGAATTAGAAGATGTGGATCTGCTCCCAGGAGGACGACTTCTTGACTTGGAGTATGCAGACGATATTGTCCTCATATGTGAGAGCTCCCAGACGTGCCAAGCTGCACTAGACAGATTGGCACTGTCTGTCAGCCGCTTCGGGCTTTTCTTTGCACCTTCGAAGTGCAAAGTTTTTTTCTGAGCTTGACAAGGTTCGCCTCCTGCGCTGACCCTTGGTGGGTATCTGAATACTGAATACTGTATTTTGGAGCAAGTAGAAAATAATTCTGTACAACTCCATCGGGTGATAATCAAAAAAAACATTTTAAAAAATATAAACACGTCCGGTGGTTATCCTGAGATGGTTCAGCAACTCCTTCTGTAGCACACAAAATGCTTGTTCACACAGTGAGTCACAAGTGGGTGATATTGTTGTCAAGTGGCAACCGTTCTCTGAAACGTATGTTAGCGAAGTGTAAATCCAACAAAGATTTGAATTTTTACACAGATTCGGCCTCGACGACGTGTTCTGGCAGACTGTTCCAGGCGTGCACAACCCTCCGCCCGAAACACATGGGGTGTGGGATTTTCTTCAGATCAGGTACCACGAGTTTGTCCCTGTGCCCACGTGTGGTGCATGGTACTCGCAAGTGGAGTACCGACCTCAGCATGGGGAAATGACCGAGATGTAAAATACGGTAGGTCATGATAAGATCCACTCGAACACCGCGATATGACAAGGCGTAGAGCGCAAGTTTCATGCACCGGTTTTCATACGATAAGCCTCTCAAGCTGGGGATCAACTTGGTGGCGACGTGTTGTACTCGTTCGATCTTTTGCGCTTCGCCGCGAGTGATCGGACAGTATGCAGACGAGCCGTACTCTACCATTGGTCTGACGATGGAAGAGAAGAGACGAGTGTCGACGTCCTCAGACCAATTGCAGAAGCTGCGTTTCAGCGCCCAGAGCATGCGCAGTCCGTTTCGATACAGTTTGTTGGTGTTGTCGACGGACTTCAAGTCGCAGCGTGAGAGTACACCTAGGTCTTTCACGGAAGGTGTGGGATGCAGTGGTTGGCCGTCTAGGGTGTACGTTCGTCCGTGAACAGCCTTCCCGAGACTCATGAATAGGGACTTAGCCGGGTTGACCGGTAGGTGGACTTCAGCAGACCATACAGCTAGAAGTCGTTCAGGAATTCAACTACTTGGGAAGTTGTATCGGCGCCTTTGGGATCGAAGATCACAAACCGTATAGCAAAAGCTCTAGACACTTTTGCTAGTCTTCGCCACCTATGGCGGCGTCGTGACATCACTCTCTCTTTCTCTGAAGGTTAGAGTGTACAATGCAGCAGTACGTTCAACCTTACTGTACGGTTGTGAGACCTGGCCCCTTAGATCAGCGGATATAAAGAGGCTATTTATGTTAGACTATCGTTGCCTTCGCAGTTTAGCTCACATCTGGGGGGAACACCATGTGAGCAACGAGCGTGTTCGACATCTTGTTTACGGCACAGGAAAAGGAACTGAACCGCTCAGCATCGTTATTTCACACACCGAACTCCGATGGCTCGGCCACGTGTTACGCATGCCAGCTCACCGGCTCCCGCGACTTACGTTGTTTGCCCGCCGGGCGTGTGGATAGAAGAAAAGGAGAGGTGGCCAAGCGATGACTTATTCGAGAGGAATGAAGGTTCTCATTTCGGCACTGGCCTCCATTGGAGTGTCACGGCTCCCTCGTTTGGGTCCGAAAGACGATGAACTCGTTTGGCTGGATACACTTGCTGACATGGCAAGAAGCCGACCTTAGTGGCGTTTTTGCCGAGTTTTTTTGTCCCTCCCCATCCCGTTTAGCCTCCCCTCCAACCACCATCTCAGTTCGTAGCATAATATAATTTTACATAATAATTTTTTGTTGCCTAGTAGCATGCTAGTAGCTTTCGGGAACGATGCCCATGCGTTGCTGGTAGCTCAGCTGGCATGCAACTGTTGCATTTGTTTTCTTTTATGTATTGCGGCACAGTAGCTGAGATGTTTTACACCTCTAGCAAGCGCTTTTAATGATGATGAATGATAAACAGAACGCTTACCCGCCTCGGCTCAGTAATGGACGCAAATCGATCACATCGCAGTTAGCTACCGCTGGAGAGGCTGGGTACAAAATTCTCGCTCGATTTGGAGCGCGAATGTAAACCACGACCGCACAGTTGTATTTGCCGACCTGTGTATGATCAATGCATTTAGGTTTTACACTAGGTCCCCCTTCTTTTCTTTCCCTTATTCTTAGTTCCGCAGGTCATTAGCACTCTACGGCAGCGAAGCATCAGTTCAGATGGCTTATGCACTGATGCCACTTCAATATCTCCAGCTCTGTGAGACCCTGTTATTTTCCGTCATCTTTCCTTTTTAACTCCGCCATTAGCGAAGTCATGGAAACTGCGTTCACTGGATACCACCTACAAGGTGTGGAGCTGATTCCAGGTACTCGGCTTATTGACTTGGATCACGCCGAGGACGTTGCTCCTATCTGCCACAGCTCTCAAACGTGCCAAGCAGCACTAGACAGATTAGCACTGACTGTTAGTTGGTTCGAGCCATGCTTTTCACCCTCGAAATGCAGTCCCGCTCCAAGATTGGCAGGGACCCATACCCGCGCTAACCCTTGGTGGTGATCAGCTAGAAGTCGTTCAAAAATTCTGGGTAGCTACATCAGCGCCAGTGGAGTAGAAGATGAGATCACATGCTGCATAGCTAAAGCTCTATGCGCTTTTGCTGATCTCCGCCACCTGTGGCGCCTGCGTGACATCACTCTCGCCCTGAAAGGTAGGTTTTACAATGTGGCCGCCTGTTTAACCGTATTGTATGGTTGTGAAACCTAATCCACCAAGTTTACAGACGTAAATAGGCTAGTTACCTTCGATCATTGCTGTCTTCGCAGCTTGGCTTATGTCTACTGGGAACACCGCTTGAGCAATGAGCTTGTTTGGCGTCGTGTATTCTGGGCAGGAATAGCGTGTAGACCGCTCAGCACCGTTGTTTCATGCACCAGGCTTCAATGGACAAGCCATGTTTTGCGCATGCTGCACACCGACTTCAGCGACTTGCATCGTTTGCGCTCCGGGGATTTGGATGGAAGGAAAGGAGAGGAGACCAAGCGATGACTGGTTATAGTAGTATGAAGACCATCTGTCCGAAGTTGGCATTGCTTGGTGTCTCCCGACTGCTGAGCTAGGGACCGACGGGCGATGAACACGTTTGATTGGGTATACTTTTTTACATGGTAAGGAGCAGACTTCAATGTCGTTTGTGTTGTGAGTTACTTTGTTTCTCCGCTTCCTGATCAGCTTCCCTTCCAACCACGATCTCACGCTTAATGCGGAATATGGTAATACCCATTATTTTACTACCTTTTTACTTTTTGTAACGTTTTGTGCTTCCGTTTTTCCATACCTGTAATTCTTCTATATTGCGGTACGATAGCTGTGGTGTTTCTCATCCTCAACTAACCTGTAGTTATGATGTTGCATTATTTCCCCACTAAGATTCAATGATGTGTCTCAATCCAATTTCGCTATGACTAATCTTGATGGTACTACTGCACTGACAATCTCCATATTGTCGCTAGAACCGGCTGTTTCAGATCTTACTCGGTCATCAGTTCGAAGTATTTGGCTGGCAGCCGTGTCAAGGCCTCGTATCTTAAAGGGTCCCTCAGTCTGAGCAGTGTTACCGGCTATGGGGTATACCTTGGAAACGTGCATCAGCCGGATACATCTTTATGTAGTGACCAACTAAGTATGCGTACGGTACTTAACAGCCTTTTGAGTCTATTTGTACCGGATAACTTTGCTGGAAAGTCTCTTGGCACTTGATTTGTAAAGTTTCTGCTGAGCAAAGATTAGAATATAACATACGCACAACCGAACTGTTTCTGAACGGTGATCCCAGTTTTTGTTCCCCAATCCTTGTTGGCTACTTTCCTCGTTTTAACTTTATCAGATTTTGTGACATTTCCCCTCCATTATGTTACTTTTAGGCCCATTCCATCGCGGACTGTATTATTTTTCACTTATTTTTCTCTGCAGCTTAGCGACTCATCTGCAGCTGTCCCAGTCTCGGTATCGGATTTTGGTGAGTGGATGTGTACCCCTTGATTTATGCTAATTGGTTCAGTGAAGCAGTTCCGTCGCGGCATCCTGTGTGGCGACTCCGAGTGCGTACATAGGCTACTGAGGTCTTCAAGACATCCTCCCATCGATTTCAATGCTGATCCACCGCCTTTATGTTCAGCTGCTTCGAAAGGTAATACTAAAACCTATTAAATGATTTAATGCAATTCGTTTGTGACACTGGTTGTACCTTGACTATCTAGCCGATAAACGTAATTTAACACATCAAGTTTGGTAGGCCGTGTAATCTTAACCATGGCGATGAACAGTTCATTTGAGAATTAATTGTGCATTGTTTGCTCTCCTCTGTGGAGGGAAATCCTCAAGTTTGGCATGAAGGAAAATGGGTAGTGCTCGTAGTTGATATTGCTGGTACGCATTAGTCAACCGCTATGTAAGCATGCATGCTTCAACTTTTCTATGACTATTGGGGAGATATTGATAAATTGGACCGGTAATATTGTTGAGTACCCGGTGTCCTTTCAGTCATCCTTAATTTTAATATGTTGGTATCGAGCTTTCTATAGATGACCGAATATCTGCTAGTAAATGTTGATTCTAAAGGTTGTTAAAACTCAAAATAATTTATCACGTGGGAACGCGAATAAGCGGCGCTTGGCGTATTTAAGTGAAATTTGACTAAGCGATGATGAGGAATCGGATATCAGGGTGCTTCCCCTATTCGGTAGCCATTTGCATATGTATTAGATGTTCTCCTTCTGACCAATTGATATTTATTTATACGAGTTCCATTCCTATTTCCACTTTCCTCACAATTCATTGTAGGAGGACAGGCCTGTTATTCTTACATTTCATGAGATAAGAGAGTATAACTACTGAGTCCGATGATCCCAGCTACCGTTGCTCACTCAGTCAGCTCAATACCTGACACCGAAGTCTCAAGAAAAATAAAGGAGTAGGATGCTGGTAAATCTTCACACGTAATTTGCTTTTGTACCTAAGTGCCGTCGGGGATTTCTGAGGAATAACGAATCAAAGTAGATATTTGACATGGCGGAAATTGTTACTTACTATTGCGATGAAATTTGATTCTAGCTTGGTTTCCTGTTTTGTGCCTCCACTAGATCACTGGCTAACAACCTGTTCATAGGTTGTTTGCATGGGCCAATATTTCCATCTGCTTAAGGCTCAGTCATGGGTGACAACAGCCAACAAATTATTGGTTTAGCGGATGGACCACGGAAGTTCTTTCATCACAACTTCGGGCCTGCAAGGCCAATCAACGTCACTTCGGTCACAGCTACGGTTGAAAAACCAAAAGTCAGTGAGACAATCGGAGACAGCGCGGCTGCACTGATACACAATAAGGAGCGCCGTATGACTCGTTGGGCGGAACACTTTCAAGGTCGGTTCAGTTGGCCACCTGCTTCCGGGCCTCTTCCTACTCAGGTGATGCAGATTGAGCCATGGACTGTTAGTTTATAGGATCCATCAAAGGCCGAGGTCCGAAACGCGATCACACCCCTCAATCGTTTTCGTTCCGCTGACCCAGATTCCCTGCAATATTTAAGGATGGAGGTGAGGTCCTCTGCAAAGCACCGACCTCCCTATTCCAACATCTGAAAGGAAGTGTCCCGGCTAACTGTAATGAACCGATTATAGTGGCAATATACAAGAAGGGCAGTCACACAGACTGTGGTAATCGCAGTGGTATTAGCCTAACGCCAGTTGTGACAAAATAACTGGCGTCGATTCTCGTTCGTCGCCTCACTGGGGAACGGGGTTGTCGGATTAGGGAAAAGCAGACAGGTTTCCGCTCAGAACATGGCTGTATAGGCCATATATTTACTCTGAGGTAGGTGCTAGAGCAGCGCCACACATACCGCAGACCGACAGTAGCTGTGTTCCATGATTTCAGTCGATCTGGGCATTCTATTCGAAATACTTGCACAAAATGTGTTTCCACGGAATATGTAAACATCTGATATATATGGTTGGCGGCATCCGGTTTCGGATTTGCCTGTCACTGTGGCCAGCCACAGGACGCCTGCGCCTACAGAGGGACCATGGATGGCTTGCGCTGCACCACCCACAGCTCCAACCACATACCCCATATCCAGTGTAAACCCGAAGGAATAAGACCGGGAGGCATGCGGATGGGAACCACGTTTCATCAACGGAGCCGGCCCACACTCCTTCACAGGCACACACAAGCACGCTGTATTTGGGGAATCAACCGCACACAAGGCGGTGGCTGGACCGTAGTCCGCCCCACACTGAGTGCATGGAACCGCTCTTTGAGCCTAGCACGGCAACAAGAACCGTGCACCCCGTCCCGTCCAGCAACGACCAACTGTCTCCTGGAGCCAGTATGAACGATGTAGTGGGTAATAGACAGGTAGACACCTTGTCAACATACACATCAAGCGCAACCATACCAGGGATATCAAATAACAGCCATTCACTTTAAACGACAAGCTGAAATTAAATAAACCCAATAATGCATACAGATACGGTGGCATAACTCTTCGCTAAATTACCATATGAAGTAAATTGGTTAGCAACAAATCCGTGATAAGTAAGAAATGTCCACGAGTTACTTAAAATGCTACAAACGCAACAAAATTACCGAAGATAAGCGCAATTAGTGTAAGTAACGTGGCCAGTTAATAGAACATTATTCAGGGAGGCAGAACAAACCAAATAAAGCGGAATGAAATTTAGCCAGCTTAAAAAGACCTAGTTTAAGTGTAAGTTGGTTTAGCCCAACTGCGGTGAAGAAGCATCAAGAATGCAACATCAGCCTCAGCATGGGGCACATCATATATATATATATATATATATATATATATATATATATATATGCAGGCAAACGGATTTCGTGTCTTGCCGAACTACCTCGTGGTGTCAGCTGGGTGGATCGGGATTATCCCGCTCCAGCGAAAGTTCGGCGCAGTGTTCCAGGACGTGGTGGGTTTTCGCCTGGCAAGCGTTCTCCCTATAAAAAGCCACATATGTCCGTGTAATAACACTGCGACGTGGCGGACGTGACTCGCCACTAAATAAAGTCACTGCCCTTTGCTTCACCTCGCTGGAGCATTGTAATCATTCGGCTTGACGCTGAATTACTAGGAGTATTGGCAGCCAGACAAACGAAAGGCGTATGAACCGAGCAATCGGGCACCGACTCTCAATGGGTGCGATTCCCTGAATTCGCCCCGCTGCCTTGCGGGTCATGTCCCTATGACCAAAGGCTCCGGGTGGGGCCTCCTTAGTCAACCCCCTTTCTCAATCTGGGCAACCGGGAAGCTGTATGCCCACACAACAAATGAAATGATGGATGTACAACTCTCTGCTCACGTCTCTCTCTTTGGCCGGGGGTGCTGCCGGCCGGACATGCTATACCTCATTCTACTGCACCACAAACCACGTTCTTCTTTCCACGTTTATACAATCCTCCTGTCCTTGGCAACCCGCCTTCAATTTCGAGTCTCCAAAAGTGCATCGCAAATAAAAACGGTACCTCTGGCCTCCTCAATGAACCACTCAAAATCTATCGCACACATTCTAATACCAACAGTAAGGCTGTTATTGCACCCCCTCGCTCTTCAAGCTAGCTACGTTCAATGTTCGCACGCTCATGCCGATTGGTTCACAAGCTGCTCTTGCGCGAACCTTGGAAACTCTCTCAATCGACGTCTGCTGACCAACCGAAACCCGTTTACAAGACTCCAGCACAACGCTGCGATTGCCCTCACCCTCCCCAAGTTCCAACTGCACATTCACCTTGCGCTTATCTGGAGATGCGACAACTGCAGCCTCTGGTTGCGCCGGCGTAGGGGTTGCGTTAAGCGCGCGTGCTGAGGCAGCGCTCATTGACTGGTTCCCGGTCAACAGTCGTCTTTGTGCAGTCTGTTTGGAAAGCTAAGTGCGATTTTCCAATCACGGGATCAGTAGGCGCTGCATATTCATTGTGGCGGCGTACGTTCCAACTGACTGCAGCCCGGACGAGGCTAAAGACGAGTTCTACCGCCAACTCACTGACTTTCTCCGCAAGAAACGCCGCATGGACATCGTGCTACTCGCCGGTGACCTAAATGCGCAGGTCGGTAGACTAGAGGTTCATAAGCGCGAACTAGGGGGTCAACACAGCCACGGTACTTGCAGGACGGACAACGGCGATCGACTCCTGCAACTGTGCGCCGACCACGGCTTGTTCCTCTCCAGCACCAATTTCCGACGTATCTGGCGCCAACGAGCCACCTGGCGACCTCCGGCGCCTGGTCAATCCTGGACGCAAGTTGACCACATCACTGTTAGTTACCATTGGCGTGGCTGCATAACGGACTGCAATTCAATTTGGAACACTTACCTGACTTTTGATCATGCGCTCGTGTGTGCTAAGTTCGTCCTGCGTTTTGGAGGCACCCAACAACTTTGCCGGAAACGGTTTGACACTGACAAGCTCGCCGTTCTGAATGTTCTCGGCGCATTTCAAACACATTAGCCTCCAGTCTACTCTATCCTCCGATGTTGAGACACATTGGGTACAGATCCAGAGCGCCTTACGAAAGTCCGCAGCCCTGGTCTGTGGCTTCACTAGCCGAGCTGTTAGTCATTGGATCTCCGCACAGTCTCTCCAATCAATGGAAAGTCGTCGAACAATTCCCGCCGGAGTTGAGTACAACGCACTACGCAGAACTACAGATGCTGAGCTCAGACAGCTCCTCAGGAAGGATCGCGAGGTTTGGTGGACACAGCGCGTCATCGAGATGGAGCGCACAGCCTCATCAGATAAGTCCCACAAACTCTACCAACTTATTCGCCCCACGGGAGGCAGAATACCAACAGTAAGTGAGGGTTTGCGGGAAAATGACGGTGAACTAATTCACAGTCGTCACCGTCGTCTGGTACGATGAGTAGAGCATTTTGAAGAGCAATTCAACTGGCCAGCAGCGCAACCGAGTCTATCTTCCGGAGTTCACAGTGCTCCCTAGTGCGTGGATGTTTCTCCACCGACAGAGGCTGAGGTTTCCAATGAGCTTCGCCTACTAAAGCGCCACAAGTAATCTGGCCCAGATGAATTTCCTCCTGCCCTGTTCAAATATGCAGGTCCAGCTCAAACTCGCGAACTGACATCTCTGTTCCAATTGTCTCTGGAACTTATCGACGCTTGCCGGCATATTCCGGCTGGAAGCGAACACAATGAAACTCGCAAAGAGCTCCGGGCAAAACCGTGCTAGCCTGAAGAGAGACCGCGAATCCTGGTAGTCTCATCGTGCTTCAGAGATAGAAATGACCGCTGCCCTTGGTAACCAGGCTGATACGGGAATCGGGCAGAAGGAGACCTGGTGTTAGTGAAACAATTTGTGACGAGAGTGGACAGCCTATCCACAACTTGTCAAAACGCTTGGTTTACGCTGGGATAGCCTCAGCGCTATTCTACAGGGCACAAACCTTGTGCACAATGGAGGAGGACAAAAAGGCCGCGCGGAAAGTGGCAATGGGCAAACTATTAGAAAATGGTTACCCAAGACGGCTAGTTAAACGCCAATTGCATAAAGTGCTACACCGGCAGTCAAGACCCCCAGCTGAGTGGATAGGGACGGTCGGAATTCCGTACAAGGAAGGCACTTCGGAGGCAACTCGGAGGGTATTAAACAAGGAAAATATAAGGGTGATCTTTCACCGAGGTCGAACGCTACGTTCGGCGCTGGTACACCTGAAGGACCCGCTTCCCAAGGATAGGACGACTAACTGTGTTTATAAAATTAAATGTAAGGACTGTGCACATGTGTACATAGGCCAAACAGCGAGAGAATTACGCACACGAATTTCTGAGCATAGGAGACGCATTGCAAGACTATTAAGAAACGAGTTTGAATATCAGGTAATAATAAGAGACTCGGCCGTAGCTGTGCATGCATTAGACACGGGTCACCAGATAGACCTCGAAAACGTACAGGTCATTAGGAAGGGTATCCGATCAACCACTCAGCGGTTGATTGCCGAGGCGGTGAAAAATGCCAAATCTGACGACTGCGTGAATAGAATGGAGGGGGTAGAACTTCCTAATGCGTGGCGGGAGGTCTTAAACCGACCAGCTTGACGAGCATCGATGCGTGGATCAGATTGTGAAAGTGCAAACCGACTCCCATTGTCAACACTATGGGCTTATCCGTCAATGTCATGACGCACAAAGGAACACCTGGACTATTCCCACTGTGATCGAACCACCTGAGTTGACATCCCGAACTGTTCCTCTAATGACTCATGGCTCAAGACTCGGGTAACGCGGTTATCGCCCCTGTTCGCTATAGAATCCCACACCAATTGCACACTGATTCACCTGGTCTGACGTAGCCTTTATGCTAAAGTCGAAACGTTACCAAACTACTATACCAAACCGATTGTTTCCAAACCTCTCTGAACTCATGACTACTCGATCGGTTCCAAGTATCTTCCAAGAATTTGAATCCTCACTCACCGTTACCCGATTTATGTGTCCAACAATCTGGCTGCGATTCCGGTTGCGCCGCAGACCAAGGAGTTCAACCTATGGCTCTCCTTGGTCCCCGATCCTCGTTCCGTCTGGCGTGCTCCAACTTTCGGACACTCATGCAGAATGGACAGTAACTCGGTCTAACGCGCACCCTAGATTTCCTAGACATTGATGTCTGCTGCCTTTCAGAAATTCGATTGCAAGATTCCATTACTGTGCTTACATTGACATCCCCCACTGAACACGAAGCCAGATATCACCTGCGTCTTTCTGGAGATCCAGAAGCGGCCTCAGCGGGCTTGGCTGGTGTAGGTATAGCGATAAGTCGCAAAGCCTAGGCGGCACTACTGGAATGATTCCCGATTAACAGCCGACTATGTGCAGTTCGGCTTCGGGGTTCGTGTAAAATCAACAGGCACCGCGAAGAGAGACGCAACTTGTTTGTGCTATCCGTGTACGCTCCAACTGACTGCAGTGGCGACTCGGTAATGGACGAATTCTACCGGGATCTATAACAGCTCTTGACTAATGTTAAAATGTCGGATGTCGTTATCCTTGCTGAAGATTTTAATGCACGGGTGTGCCGCCTGTTACCATAAGAACGCAACCTTGGTGGTCATCACGCGCTCGATGAGAACCGCTCTGAGTACGGAGAGAGGCTTCTCACATTGTGCGAAGACAATCGTCTGTTTCTTTCGAACACTAACTTCAGGCGTACAAAGAAGCGTTCCGCAACGTGGCGTCCCCCTTCTTCAACACAACTGTGGTCTCAAATTGATCACATTGCAGTTAGCTTCAGATGGTGCGGCAGCGTACTGGACTGCAGGTCCTTTTGATCCACCTTCGTTGACTCAGATCATGCTCTGGTCTGCGCGAAAATCCGTATGTGTCTTGGAGGGTCCCGAAACACGAAGCACCGCAAGATTGATGTAAACAGATTAACTGATTCCTTTGTCCAGGCGAGCTATCAGTCTTCACTGGCATAAGCACTCAGTTGCAATCCACCGCAAGAAGTGGGACAACACTGGACTTGTGTACGGAAAGTGATGACCATGTCCGGACAGTCATGCTGCGGCCTAACTCGACGCCCTTTGAAGGCTTGGATCTCTGCTCGTTCTCTGGAGCTGTTCGAACGCCGCAAAGAATCAGATTTGCAATGAGCGGCGCCGTTCTGCCACCGGACTGCCCAAGCAAAATCTACGCAAGGATCGCGAGACATGGTGGTCTGAGCGTGCTTTAGAGATGGATACCGCTGCCATCTCTGGCAACACTCGCAAGCTTTTCCAACTCATTCGGTCCATTGCTCTCAGGAAGCCTGGTGTCAGTGAGGTCATTAGTGAGGTGGATGAGCCTTCGATCACCAACCAACAGAGGCGTACGAACCGCTAGGTCGAGCACTTTCACTCGCAGTTCAACTGGTCTCCACCATCCATCAGTACATGCAGTACACCTTGTTGTCCACCCTGGCTCGTCTCACTGAATCCACCCAGCGAAGCGGAAGTCTGCCTCTAGATTCCACGTTTGAAGCGCTTCAGGGCTGCCGGCTTAGACGGACTTCCTCTGGAGGTGTTCACGTACGGCGGTGTGGCGATCATTAACCAACTGACCGCACTGTTCGCAAAAATCTGGCATGAAGGGAAAATGCCTTCCTCTTGAGGCGAATCAGTTATTGTCCCGATTTTCAAGAAAGGCGCTCGCACTTCATGTGCAAATCATTGCGGGATTAGTCTTATTTCGTTTGCCTCTAAGCTACTGGCATCCGTTCTGCTTCGTAGACTATCCCCAGTACGTGAATCATACTACCGTGAAGAACAAGCTGGTTTCCGTCCTGGCCGCGGATGCGTGGATCAAATCTTCACGCTCCGCCAGCTCCTCGAACATCGCCACATTTATCACAAGCCCACTGTCGTTGCATTCCTAGACATACGTGTCGCTTTTGACTCCGTTGATCGACCTACTTTGTGGCGCTGCTTGCTAAAGAAGGGGGTGCCAGAGAAATATACCGCCGTCTTACGAACACTTTACCTTCATACATCCGGCAGAGTAAAGGTCTATAACAAGCTTTCCTCGCAATTCGCTGTAAATAACGGTGTGCGACAGGGCTGCCCTATGTCCCTATTCCTAGTCAACTTCGCAATCAAAGACGTTCTGTCGAATGCTCTAGAAGGTTTCCAACATTTTGTCCTAGAGCTTCTACCGGGTGAGCGCGCGACCCACTTAGATTATGCTGATGATATCGCCTTACTTGATGACGATCCTCAGGGTATGGAACTCATTCTGCATCGTTTGGCGGTTGAAGCATCTAAGTATGGCATGAGGTTCGCCCCATCGAAGTGTAAAGTACTGTTCAAGCATTGGCTTTCACTTGCTCCCGTGCTCACTCTCGAAGGTGCACAACTTGAACAGGTAGATAGTTTCGTCTACCTTGGGAGCTGTGTTTCTGCTGACGGCACTATCAACAAAGAAGTTTCTTTTCGTATCGCTAAAGCTCGATCAGTATTTGTCAATTTAATGCACTTGTGGCGTCGTCGCGACGTCTCATTCTCACTAAAGGGCCGCGTTTACAGCGCATCAGTTCGCTCAGTATTGTTGTATGGGTGCGAGTCCTGGCCGATTCGCGTGGAAGACATGCGTCGTCTTTCTGCATTCGATAATGGTTGCTTAAGGAGGATCGCTCGTGTTTGGTGGCAACATCGAGTTAATAATAGTGACGTTCGACATCTCATCTTGGGGAATGCTAGTATTCCCTACAACAAACTGGTTCTGTTGCGCCAGTTAAGATAGCTCGGTCACGTCCTACGCATGGCACCTGATCGTCTACCGTATCGCGTTCTATTCGCTCGTCAAGGACATGGCTGGAAGCGACCGCGTGGTGGTCAGCCTTCCACTTGGCAGCAGCACATGAAATTGCTGACGTCGTGTCTAGCCGCTGTTGGATTCGTACGTCTTCCAGGATGGGGACCTAAAGATGAAGAGTGCCAATGGCTTAGCACTCTTGAAGACATGGCCCGCAACCGGAATCAGTGGAAGAATTGTGTACAGTATTGTATTGATTCACATGTTTAATACTACAAACATTGAAAATCGGCGTGTGAAAAACAAACTAAAAATGTTTTGTTCTACTTTTTGTCAAGATGTTCCATTCTTCCTGCAGCATATTAGCTGAAGTGTGTCGCTCTCCTTCAACTAGCATGCCACGATGATTATGACGCGATGACTTTTGCGTATCTGCTGATCTCCATGGTTTTATGTTGGCTCTGTGTCTAGTTGATAGACTTCTGAGATAAAAAAAGATTGCTGGTGTTCGATGGCAGCACGACATCAGTTATGAGGAAATCCGTCGGCGAGTCTTCAGATCTAACGAACTCCTCCGATCGATTAATAGCATCATCTCACTGCGGAAGCTTCGCATGCCTGCCCAACGGCTCCCAGGACGATCCCTATACGTGAGCACAGGTGTGGCTTGGAAGCGACGAAAAGGAGGGCAATGTGAAACTTGGGTCCAAAGTGTTAAAGCGCAAACGATGAAGCTGGCTGTTGTCAGGCGTTCCCGACTCCCGGGTTGGGGACCAAAGGACCCCAAACACACCTGGTTGCAAACGCTGGAGGATATGGCAAAGGACCGTACGCAATGGCGCACTTGCTGTGAGACTCTTCTATCCTACCAGTTGTCTTCTCTTTCATGCTATCTTCTTCTTATGTGTTGTGGCACTCATCCAATTATATTGTACTTGGTAATGGTTATATATATATATATATATATATATATATATATATATATATATATATATAAACACTTGCCCAGTAAACATTTGGCGGAGCGCCACAACACATGAGTAACAATAACAAAATGGAAGAATTGAGAATCAGCTGAATGAATGGAAAGTTCCATGCGCTGTGTGGGCATTGAGCTTCCCGGTTGCCCAGGCCGAGGAAGAGGTTTGACTTAAGGGACCTTACCCCCTAAACACCTGACCCGCAAGGCAGCGGGGTGATTCACGAAGAGTGTTGACAGCCACGTGGCTCATTCGCCTTCTTTGTGTTCAGTAGCAGTCCACAGAGAACGCAGTGGCCAGCAAGGTTGTTCATCCGCCCTCCGTTATATACTTACCCCCAGTTACAGGAGTGAGTGGTCAGTGGCCCTATTAGCCGGTCATATTGACTTTGGCACAGCACCATGCCAGCTCTTGTGGTAATTGATGGAGAACATTGTGACCAGCCGAGAACTCCCTACGCTGTGAGACGCTGCCGCTGATTGTCCGCGACTGCTTATTCATCACGCATGCAAGGCGAACGAGACTTGTACGCAGTTGCCTCCATGAGGAAGGCATACCCCAATCCGTAACTCGAGGACGCGCTCGATAGTGTACAGTTCCGCTGCGGGGTGTCCCGATGATAGGCATCTCGAAACCGTGTCACATTTTTGTGCTGCGGCCTCCGATTAGTCTATCATAAAAGAGGGTGTACAATTGGTGTGCGCTCGTTTTGAAATCCTCAAGTATCGAAAAGCTAGGTCCGTGAAGCCACATTGGTTCGACAGAGGGTATATTCAATAGGCTCGATGGCAACGCGCGTTGTGGAATAACTTTTAGTGGGCAGACATCTTTTTTCAAAATCCGGTACAAGTGTCTCACGATGACCAAGAAAGGAGAAGATTGGGTCACCTAATCGCGCCTGGTAAATCGCGAGTGCGAACGTTCACAGTTTCACGAAGTGACCAGCGATCAGTACAAGTGCCTCATTTACGTTTGCGGCATACAAGCAGCCAAAGATGCAGGCATACGAAAAAGAATACAGAGCAAGATTGAACAGAATCCTGACATCACATTGCAGCTAGTGACCGGTAAGTGCGAGAGAATGACGAACCTGAAGCATGATACATCAATGATTCAGCATTTGTCCAGAACGAACGAGCATGATCCCATTTGAGCAGTCAACCGGACTCCCCAACCGCACCAAATCACGTGAGTCCATCCATACCAAACCTCCCTCTGCTTGTTGGTTTTGTAGAGAATAGCATTTTGCTCGACACTGTCCATTTAAGAATCACGTTTGCAACCGATGCGGCAGAAGAGGTCATAGAGAGTCGTGTTGTTTGCCACGTGATCCTACTTTGCCCATAAAGAAGCGCAACAATGCCACACCGTTCAGACGGCCCAATGGGATCAGAACGATCACTGTGACTTTCAAGGTTGATAGCATCAACAGGCGTTAGTACATCATGGTGGAAATCAATGGCAGGTAAGTCATGTTACAATTTGACGCTGCTTCAGATATCACTCTGATCTCCAGCAACACGTGGCGCAAGCTGAGGCGGCCAACACTCGTACAAACGCCCATACGGCACGGAATGCTTCCGGTGGTACGTTAAAATTGCTTGGTGAATTGAACTGTCAAGTTAATTTTCTAGGCCAACAAATCCACACAACGTACTTTATGACAGACCAACCGGGGTTAGATTTGCTGGGACTCGATTGGATGGACGGGTTGAACTTGCTCGAGCAGTCGGTCAGCAGTATATGCCAGCATTTGCAAGTCAAACAAGCTACGCAGATGCCAACGATGAACCCTGAATTGCGCAACCAAATTGCAGATCTGAAGCGACGTCATGAAACATTGTTCACACCCGGTCTAGGATGCTGTCGCTTAACCAGGGCGGAGTTGATCCCCAAATCAGATGCCAGACCAATCTTCAGACCGAGGCGCCCGGTGCCGTACGCAACTCAACCTTTAGTGGAAGCTTAGCTAAATCGTTTGCAATCCGAAGGTATAATCGAACGGATCCGCTATTCAGAATGAGCGATACTGATTGTGGTGGTAAAGAAAGCAAATGGTAAGGTCCGTATCTGTGCTGATTTTTCAACAAGACTGAATTCTGTGCTGGAGACGCATCAGTACCCATTGCCTGTACCAGAGAACTTGTTTTCCAAATTCAACGGTGACAAATGCTTCGCAAAACTTGACCTACCTGACGCTTACTTGAAAGTTTCAGTTGCTGAGGAATGCAGAACATTACAAACGCTTCACACGCACCTCGGGCTTTTCCAGTACAACCGGCCGCCATTTGGAGTGAATACCCTACCGGCCATTTTCCGGCAAATTATGGATGCCCTGCTGAACGATATCCCCAATACTGCGGTTTACCTGAATGATGTATTGATTATGGGCGCAGACTCTCATGACTTGCTGCGCACGCTGGAGAGTGCTTTCACCTTTGGAAGAAGCTGGATTTCGGTTTCGGGTTGAGAAATATGAGTTCATTTTAGTGTTAAATTCATCGGGTTTATCATAGATCAACATGGCCGGCGCTCAGCTCTCGCCATGTTTGAAGCTATCAAACAAATGCAACCTCCGAAAGATGTCGCAGAGCTACGCTCATTCCTCCGTCTCGTGAGCCATTACAGTGTTTCCCCATCAAACCTTCATCAAACAAGAGGTCCGCTGAACCAGTTGCTGACGGGAGATAACTTTTGGCAATGGACGAGGGAATGCCAGCAATCTTTTGACGCAGTTAAAGCAGCACTCCTGATCTGCTCTTGACTCATTTCAATCTGAACTTGGAAATCATCGTTGCCTCGGATGCTTCACATTACGGTACCAGCGCCGTTATTTCCCACCTTTTTGAACTGAGGAGAGAAAACTATTGCACACGCAGCACGCTCCCTGACCTCACCTGAGAAGCACTGACAATCGTTTTCCTTATGAAGCGGTTCCACAAGATGCTCTATGGCAGGCATTTCACCCTCCTGATTGTGCACACACCATGGCCCTCGATATTCGTTTCAAAGAAAGAAATTCCCGTTTTTACCGCGAATCGGTTACAAAGATGGGCGGTTATACTGTTCTAAAAATGTCATACAATCATTTCCCTTCAAAAATGTTAACAAAGCAAGAACAACGAACATTTCTGCGGAATAATCTAAATTTAGTATATTTCGTGTATTCTCTTCAGTCACTTACATACAACGGGTGAAAATTTCAAATGATTGCGAGTAATAGGTCAACAACAGAAATCGATGGATACTTGCGTTGGCTAGCCTGTCTTGCCTCATCAAGGCAAAGCAAGAGTGGCCAAAAACTCAAGTTGTTTACATAGATTAGGCCTTAAACGCCGGATGGCGGAAGCCTCAGCAAAACGCCACAACTTGGGGTTGCTCTGTCTGTTGATGACCTTGAATGATTCGTGGCGATTCTGGCACATCGCGCAGTCAAATAAGTGCCGGGCAACGGAGCGGGCGAGTAATGTTGCGCCACAGAGAGCAAGGTTACGCGGGACGTGTTCTGAAATCCGAGTGGACAGCCTCCTCTCTGTCCGGCCAATGGACATGCTACCGCAAGTGCAGTTAAACTAGTGAACACATGAGGCGGTGACAGTATAGTGCCGCTTGTCCAAATTGAATTCATGTAGTAGCTTTTTGGTTCTGTGGAGCAACACAAGCTCAGCTGTATAGTAACATCTCTTTATGGCATGACGTAAGCGACAGCAGTACCGCTTGTCATTCTCTTCCCCTTTGTAAGGCAGTGTAATGAATACCTACTTCTTTGAAGTCTCAGTTCATTCTTCATGTGGCCTGCTTTTCTCCCCATACCTTGCAATGAACTTGGCAGGGCCCCCATGTTCACGTAGGATGGATGCGATACCCTGTAGTTTTTCAAATGTTTCATCTGAACAGATACTGCGGGCTCTCACAAAGATGCATGAACCAGAGAGCGCTTGTAGCTCGTGGGGCAGTAGCTGTCTAGTTTAGTTATTGCCCCGTCCAGCTCGGTTTGTGATAAATTGATCTCAGGAGCAACTCATCTGATCTTCTTTCCAAAGCTGCATCCAAGAAGTGGAACTTTCCTGATGTTTCCTTTTTCATGGTGAGCTCGATCTCTGGATGACATTCATTAAACCTTTTGAGTATGCGTTCCGCTTGTTGGGCTTTGTCAACCACCACAAAGATGTCATCAATAAATTGAGCGTACAAGTGAGCTTCCTGTATAGGGTGACACAATTTCGTGTTCCCTAGATGAGCTACGAAGATGTCAGCCAAAAATGGGCCAAGGGGACTGCCCATCGCTACACCCTCGATCTGCCGATGGCGAGTTCTATTGAAACAAAAGTGAACATCTTTCCTATAGATACGAATTAAGCTCTTTAATCGATGTGGTGGGAACCACACTCTATCTGCATAACTGCCTATGATGTTCAGCATCTCTTCCAACGGGACATTTGTAAATTAAGAACATACATCAAAAGATACTATTCGCTTGCCGCTCACGTTTAGATTCCGAATCATTTCAACGAACTCAAATGAGGAAGGTTTGGATAGTTTAAGCAACTTGAAAATTCCCATGTAGAGTTAGAAAAGAACACAAGACCATAGGTGAACAATTGTTTTCGATGATTCTCTTCAGACCATTACAATCACATTTAAGGATAAAATAAGGAACTGAAATCGACCCATTTGCTCAAATTGCATAGTTCCTTAACGGTTCATTGAGCGAGGCTAAAAGTTGGCCTTTGACCTGACAGGTCGATTGCATAGTACCGAGCTTGCTCTGTGGCAGTCGACCTCAGCATCGTTCGTTCTAGCTGGCCAGGGAAGCTGTAAGGCATGGATCGACTTCTTTTGCGAGCATAAAGAAGGTTGAAACAACCAGAAGCAAATCGATTCAGCTGTCGCGAGCGCACGGAGACGCAAACCTCTTGATTGATGCTGAGGGACCCTGTAAATTATCCTGAAGGCGGGCTTTAGATCAAGGTGGTGCCCAGTGTCGATACTCTGAGCCACAACGACGCTGCTAATGGCCCCAGTTCCTCCTTGACGCAACCAGCGTGGGCAGGGCTTGTTCACGCGTTTAGACAAGTACCGTGCTGTTCGACTGATATAAGTAGCGTCACAAGCGCACTTGAACTGATAAATAACCATAGATGAGGTCAGCAATGGCAGCATATCCTTATTGCATGTTCTTGCTCTGTTAAGATTTTGCTATTGGCGTACGATTTGGGTGTGCCATATCGAGCTGCGCAGCAAATCGGCCAAGCGGATGCCCTGTCTTGTTTTATCAATTCATACACAAAGGTGAACGATTATTGTATGATTACAGCCATCACGTTCGAGTCAGAAGTCTGGCGAATCCTGATCGATAATTTAAGAAGATTACCAGTGACAACTGTAACTATTCGCGCGGATACTTCCCGAGACAGAGCTTGCAAACAGGCCCCAAAGGTGTTATCCCTGCTGACTTGCGGCGTTTCTTCAACTGACGTGGGTCACTTTCCGTCGTGGACAGTTGTTTGATGTTTGGAGACCGAGTCGTGGCGCCAAAGAAATTGAACAGGCAACTCTTACAACAGTTTCCTATCAGGCATCCAGGTACCAACCGTAGGGAAGCCTCTGTACGCAGTTTTGTTTATTGGCTCGGAACAAATTCAGAAATTGAGCAATTCTTCCAAATAAGTGAATCCTGTCAGTTGGCGGCGAAAGCCCTTCGCAAGTGCCTTTGGCAATCTTTGCCTAAAGCAGCGAAGCCATGGCAGCGAATCCACTTAGATTATGCATGACCAATCGCCAGTCAATCCTATCTTGTTTTCGTGGACTCTTTCTCCAAGTGGACCGATGTGCTCCCCATGCAAACTGCGACTGCCAGCACACGATCAACCAGCTAGATAAACTGTTCCAGTATTCCGGCCTGCCAAAGATAATAGTGACAGACAACGGTACACAATTCACTTCAACTTTCTTTCGCGAGTGGTGCAAGGAGAAAGGAATTCAGAAGATGTTCTCACCACCCTATCATCCGCAATCAAATGGACAGTCGAAACGGTTCGTGGATACCTTTAAACGTGCTCTTTGTACAGCGGAACAAAACAAGGTCCCGAAGGACGCGATCTAGTCTTTCCTGTGCATGTATCGGAATGCGCCAAACCCAAACGCCCAAAACGGAAAAGCCCCCGCCAAAATTTTGTTTGGACGGAAGATCCGGACATTGTATTATAATCTTGTGCCATGAAGAAAAGAAAAGCATTGCACTTGTCAGGTAGAGGAAAATCTGACAGACCGGGCCCTGTTATTTCAAAATTAATGACCTAGTGTACGCGCAAGATTTCCGAGGACCGAGGTGGTCGCCAGAAAGAGTAATCCGCAGCGAGAGTCGAGTAATTTACGCTCTAATAGTAGGAAATGAGAAATGGGTCAGGCACGCCAATCAGCTAAGGTCGAATCACGGAAAGATTTAAAGTTCCCCAGAACCGCCATCCTTACCGTGGGACAACCTGCTAGACACGTTTGCTTTGGAAGGGGAAGCTGAGCGACTACGTAGATCACAACAGAACCTGCAAACGTCAGATGGTACACCATGCATGCCGGCCCGAAAGCGGAGACGACCACAATGGCTACAAGTTGACCCCAAGGCGAAAAGCCATGAACAAAATCGACTTCGAACAGTACGCAAGCAGATTCAATTCGAAAAGGGAGGTAATCGGAGGCCGCAGCGTAAGAATGTGACACGGTTTCGAGACGCCTATCATCGGGACACTGGTTGCTGTTCGACCAGCGGACTGAGTCACGCCGGAAGCCGATGAAATCCGTTTATCATCACACGGGTTGCTACCTGAGTGGCGGTAACATGGCTAAGTCACGCGGCGAGCTGGTGAAATCAGACCGTTAGCACGAAAGAGGTTGCTAAATGACAGGGCGCAAGCAGGTTTGAAATCTGTCCAGGGCAAGTGGCTTGATTCGGATCAGGAACTTACAACAGGAGATGATAGATTGTGACCTATAAAATGAACCGTGTCTTTTGCCTAATATACTTCGGTCTAGCAGATTTCGCTGTCCTGTTTCCTTCCCGGCTGGTCTATCAGTGGCAGGGAGCATAGGGAAAGCGGCGTTAAAACACAGACCAACAGGCTTCAACAGATGAATCCTGCGGCAGCGATCAGTCTACTTTACTGGCGGCTCGATTGAGTCACTCTAAGTCGGTCTTCCAATAATTGTAAGACGACTCCGGCTTACGCGAGTAGAGCAGCAACAGCTCTATGCTGGCTAACACCATCGAGTGTTCACTAGCTGCCAGAGGTTCCAGGACCTGAATTTCATACACATGTTTCTCGCAACTCGTTAGCAGTAGGTCCAGACATGATGGAGCGGAATGCGGTGTAACGCGCGTCGGATGGCAGACATGTTGTGCTGCCCCAGTTTCAAATACCATCTCCGCAAGCTGCGCCTTGATTTCACAGTGCCCTGGGAGAAGTTGAACCTCAAGCCACAGTATTGGAGGAAAGTTAAAATCACCCATAAGCAAGAAGCGAGACCGACTCATGCTGTTTCTGACATGCGACAACCAATCCAAGGTCGACTCCGCGGGCTACCATAAGCGGCACCCACAAACAGTTCACCCTATCTTAGGCGGATCGTGCACCATAACTGTTCGCACAGGCCATCTTCGCTGCGGTGAGTGTGTACCAGTTTCCCGCACAACGAGGACCGAATATATAACAGCACGCCGCCTCGATCGTTTGATAGTCTGTCTCACCGGAAGCACGAGTAGCCACTGATCTGGACTTCCTGGGTAGTGAGCTCAGGATTTAACCAGGTTTCCACCAGTCCTAGTACCTGCGGACGACGAGAGGCAACGAAGCGAAATACATCGTCACGATTTTTCATTAAACTACAATCTTTTGTGAGGGCTACTCACAGACCGCAGTAGAAACCGACGGACGCGCACGAAGCGTCATTGACCTGTTGATCCGGGTTCGGCGGACCCGGGGAACTACCCGAAAATTTACAATGTGATTGGTTTCTCCACTATCAGTCCACCGCTTCAGCCCCATGATAACAGACTTCAGTTTCTCTCTGTCCGACGGATCCAAATCGAGACGAATATGAAATTTTAGACCTCTTAACCTATCGAGGCTGGATAGTATCAGTCTCGGACTCATTTCATCAAGAAACGTGACTCGCAGAAGCAGGAACTTACCCACCTCTCTCCAAGACGGGTGATGTGCTTCAACCGCTTCTCCTGTTCTTTCACGTCGAGAAGCCTATCAAACAGGCTCTGCAGAAAATCCACGTCGTGTTCATAACGAGCCTGAGGACTAGCACCCGTCGACTAAGGCGCGTGAAATATCATAAGCTTACGACGCCGCTGATTGTTGGTAGTTGTCCTTTCCTATTTGCTTCGCTGCATTCTCCATTGGCCTTCATCGCCTGCACCATCGCACACCGGTATGTTAGTGTCCGTAGGACTCAACGCAGACACGCCAGCTGAGGCTCCAGCAAGGTGGACATCGCTCTGGAGAGGCTGCAGCCGGTGGGCAGGTGGACTCGTTCGAACATAGAGGTAACTGAGTTTCCGCTAACTTGGATGCACTCACAGAGCTCCTCCCTATGGAACGTTCTGCCTGTCTTGTAGGCTTTTGGTGACTACGCAGTGGCTTCGCATTGCTCGCACAATACTTGGACAAAGTTATGCTGAATTTCACGTAGTAGTTTAAACTGATCTAGAGATAAACTGATACACGAAATGTGGAAATCCAGACGACACATATAGCATGTAACAGCAATGGCTCTATGCCCAACTATTTTGCAACAAGTGTCACAGGGAATGAGCTTCATCATTACGGATAGCTTAGCACATGAGACGGTCAAGGTGATAAAGTGACGATAAGTACACGATACAAATACCAAAGTAAAATATATGTACACGACACTAATATGCAATAAACAAATTCGGAATCGCAAAGGAAAATGAACTGGACAAGAATAAACACAAAATGTATGCACTGTACAGTGTAATGAACGATACAAACTGGCCTGTCAAATAGAGCGAGAAAAGCCGTCCTGCGAGCCCCGCAGGGAGGAAATGCTTCTCGAAAGAAAACCTACGGTCACTTTGCGAAGAGTGGACGCCAATTTTACTGACGATTTTGTAGAGCCCATAGCGTACATCAACATCAACGGAAGACAAGCGCGTTTGCAGATCGATACGACCTGAGGCATCACGGTCATATCAGAAAGGCTGTGGATGATTGTTGGATCGCCAAATTCCAAGCCTACCAGTCAGCAGGCGAGAAGTGCATCAGATGCCGAGTTGAAATTGCTTGGTCAGACCGACTGTGAGTGCCGTTATGCCGACTTTACCGCATGGGGAACGATTTTTCTCACCAGCCACTAGAATTTGAATCTTCTGGGTCTGGATTGGATCGAGTGTTTCAATCTGCTTGATATTCCGATCGATGAGCTTTGTGCAAGTGTCCAGATACACTAGTTAACAGCTCCTAAAGCGAGCCATCGAGCGCCTACGAGAGAAACATGCAGCATTCTTTCGCGAAGGCCTCGGTAAGTGCACCAAAGTACAAGCTTCACTGCCTATTAAACCCGATGGTGTTCCAGTGTTTCGTACTAGACACCCTGTACCTTACGTAGCAACATCAATTGTTGACCAGGAGCTGGATCGCTTAGAGAGAGCTGGCGTAATCCTTTCGGTGAACTACACATCTTGTGCGGCACCCATTGTCGTGATCACAAACCCAAACGGTCAGATCCGAATATGAGCCGATTTCTTGATGGGTCTAAATGCTGCATTAAATGCCCATCAATACCATTTACCGCTTCCAGATTATTTGTTCGCGACATTGAATGGAGATAAGTATTTCGCGAAACTGGATCTCTCCCATGTATACTTGCAGACCGAGGTACATGGAGCTACATGAGAATTACTCACCATTAATACGCACCAGGGTTTGTACCATTACCACCGCCTCCCGTTTGGAGTCAAGTCGGCACCAGCCATATTCCAGCAGAATATTGACACAATGCTAACAGATGTCATTGGAGCATCTGCATACCTGGACAAATTCATTGTTTAAAGCAATTAATTCCCTTCATCAATTTGAAAAGCACGGAGAGAAGGCTGGTAGATGCAGGCATTTCGTATTGTCTCATCAGTACCATTAACATTAACCGATATGCATAGATATAGCTAACAGTGGATGCAACCAGACAAGCTTAAGGTGCAAAACGAATGACGGAAGTTCACACCTACGTCCAAAGCAGCTTTAGGCTGACACGATTGTTTCTGAACACACAAGGCTGGTTTAATCCGGCTTATAGTGACAGTCTCAGCAAACCGAAAGAAGCGGGGATTAGTGTAACACCACTTTAGACGTTGAGCCCAGCTCTAGCTGGTAACTCGAGTCTAATAGCTGTTTCCCTATCGAGGAAGCCGGCGGTCTGTGCGAACATGGAATCTGGCGAGGGTAGGCAATCTGAGCAACTTCACGTTGAACCCATCTTGGTACATGTTCCTTTATTCGGGAAGTCAGCGTTCTATTAGTTCTGTCTGTGTAACTTTTTCCACAGTCACATACAAATTGGTATAAACAGTGTGAGTTGGCCTCAATAAGCTGAGCTTCCTTCGTTGGAGGTATGGGCAAATTTCGGGTTCGATTGATGATGACAGCTTGTGCAGCATAGTAACTTCCTTGTGTAGCCGAAATTATACGCTTAGTTGTTTTCAGCGTGGCTAAGTCACCTATGAAAGATAACTCGATATACACTTTCTTCTTGGCTGCCGTGTGCACCAAGTCCTTTGGCCCTCGCGGTTGACTGTGTTTCTCGATAAATCTTCGAGGGTAGCCGTTCGCCATTAGTGTTGTTGTAATTAACACTAGTTCATCGTCTAGACAGTCGGCCGAACAAATTCATCTGTCACGACTAACTAGAGTCTTCACAAGTGTCCGTTTGTACCGCACTGGTGTGAATCTGGTGAGGTGCAGGTACTAACCGAACCAAGTTGATTTTCGGTAAATGGACCTCTTAATCAATCCATCATTTCTGCGACTTATGAATATGTCCAGGTATGGCAGACAATTGTTCTGTTCTATTTCGCATATAACCCGTAAGTTAGCATGAGCACCATTGAGCTGTTCTACCAAATGTGTGAGCTGCTGCTCCGACGAACAGAAAGCCAAGATATCATCGACATATCGTTTGTAGTAGGGCACTTGGGCTATTTCCGTAGAAATGCTTCTTTCTACCATTAGCATGAAGAAATCAGCGAGCACAGGACCTAATGGGCTAAGGAATGCAGCATCGGTATCAGCTGCAGATGTTCCCCAAAGCATGATTGCTGGTCGACTTGGAGTACTTATATAGACGTTAGATATGTCTTGTTCCGTGCTGCCACGATACTAACATTTCCGACTTCAGTGAAGCACCCACCATTGGGGATTTACACTTGCCAGCTGAACTTTCACTACTAAGTGGGACTATCCTCTCGACTAGGAACGTCAGTCGTGATTAGTGAACATGTCGACCCTTGGCCGATAGGATAAGGCGTCTGTTCTGCAAACCGGAGGTCGCGGGTCCGAGCCTGCGCAGGGGACCGAGTGACCCTCGCAGCATCCTTGGCCCACGTGCGACTGGTGGTGGTTGCGTGGCAGCGAAACGTCAGTACGGCGTATCGGCGTACTGCTGATGCCCCTATTAGTGAACATGGTGAATGAGCCGAATGTTCACCCGAGCCGACTTCCATGTGTCATGAAAAAGCTTATGGAAGTCGTTTACCCCACTGAATTGGTAACATCATCAATACAACTTCAGGGAAATGGTTTACCTACGTTTCTGACGCTTTTCTTCCCGATAAGAAGTCATCTTATTCACTAACCATTCCTTTGTCCCGTCGACCTGAGTCGATTGCTGGTTTGACCCGCTGCGCTTTGGATACGGTTTCCAACTCCTGGCGCTGTTTGACCGAGTTCTGTCCCGAGTACCGAAATTCAATGAACTCCCACACTTTCCAACCCCTTGCTCTTCCTATTATCTTGCCATTCTCTGGATCAAATTGGTTATTTTCGACATCCATGCGCATTGACATTAGCAAGTCCTGCTCATGCAATCGGATGACCAGACTATGCCCCTGTAACCTCGTGCTAAGCCCTTTCTTGCACGGCCTGAGGTCGATGGGACAAGGAGGCATCATTGAGAATGCTGAAAGTATTGACATGTCTGAAAATACAGGCAAGTCAGGAGAGTTGGTTAGTCATGTTCCTGAAGGTGCACCACTCTTACCTAACCTTATGACCAAACGTCTGCAACCAGATTACCGAACTCGGAGAACACCCGTGCACATATTCACGAAATGGTGTATTTCTTGTAGTACCGAAACATCGTGCCCACAAAGGCATGGTGCATATTTACACGTGCTAAATGCTTACGCATGCGAACCTGTAGATGTTTTGGATCTATGCGGGGATACAATTGGGGCATTTTTGTGAAAATGTCCCATCGGTGTTTTCACCGTAATTTTCCACCAGTTCACGGGCATTCTCAGTTGGTTCGTTACGGCCCATATCGGGCGGGGTGGGGGGACCATAATGGCAGCGGGTTCATGAACGGGGACAAAAGTTGGAGCCGTCGAGCCAAATCATACAAGTAATCTAAAATCGTGGATGAACGCTAGAATTAAACGATTACAGAAATGCGATGCACGTTGAGTGGATTGGGATGACGGAGAATGTTAGAATTCATACATTTATGTGGCTCCTCATGAGTGATTAGAGTTACAACTGCGTTAGCCGTTTCATGTGAAGGATTGTGCTCAGAGAGAGAAGTTAAGGCGGGGTGAAGTGCCTAAACTTGTCCGATTAGCATGATTGAACAAGATGTATTGTGTGTTACTGAGCGATTGAGAGGGTAGGTGTGTTCAGTAGCTCTCCTTTCAGTCTCGCTGACTAGGGTGCTACACTTATTGTAATCGATGGCTCGGCTACATGTTGCGCATGTCAGCCCACCGACTCCTGCGATGTGCATTATTTGCGCACCGAGGTTGTGGATGGAAGATGAGGAAGGGCGGCCAAGCAATGTCTTGATTGAGAGAAGTGGAGGTCCTTACTACGATGTTGGCTTCGGTTGGAGCCTCTCGGCTCCCTGGTCGGGGTCCAAAAGACGACGAACAGGTTAGACTGGATACACTTGCTGACATGGCTAGGAGCCGGCCTCAGTGGCGTTCGTGTTGTGAGTTTCTTTGTCCCTGTCCTTCCAACCGCGATCTCATTTTTCCGTATAATACAAGTTTTACATAATAAACTGTTTTTGCTGCATAGTAGCCGGCTGGTAGCTATTCGGAATAATGCCCATCTGTTTCTGGTAGCTCAACTGGCATGCATGTGTTGTATGTTTTTCTTCTATGTATTTAGGCACGGTAGCTTAGGCGTTTTCCTTCTCTAGCTAAGGTGTAGAATGATAATGATGGCTACACTTAGTAAGCTCAAAACCCGTTGCCTCCTATGGCTGGCTGACTTAGAGCATAATGTTGGAATGGGTTCGGTCGACCCTTAGCCATTGACCAGTTGTTTGTTAACTGGTTTGAAAACTATGGAAATGTGACCTTACTAGGGCGTATCGGAACACTAATTTTGATCCACGTAACGCCCTTGGTGTTCTAGAAGCGAACTGAATCATAATCCTACGACTTCTCTAATAGCTGATTCACCTAGTCACATTTCATCCTTAGCCTACTCTTCTGGTTACAATGCTACTTCGCCTCCTAAGCAATACTCATTGTTAGGCTTGCTTACATCGAATGTATGTATCACCTGAGTACTCATCAAAGCGCTGGTTGCCTTTTGATTTTGATCTTGGTGTTTGTTTTGTCATCTCACTTTCTTCCAACATCCTAATCTCACCTTCCGGTGTCTGCTTTCCACTCGTTTCATCACGATGGTTGTGGGCTCCTTACTTAGCTGAGTGTCCTCGCACACCGTCTACTTTATGTTGGCACATAAAAATTCCGTTTTACAGGATACGCGGACGTTGTTGGCTTGTTACTCAGGCATGGCGCCGATGTGAATGTTCGCGCTTCGGACGATTCCACACCGCTTATATGTGCAGCCGATAATGTAAGTCACTGTCATTGTGCTTTCTTGCGCCTGTTATCTAGCATTGTTGTGGTTTGATTTTGAAAACATCTGGTGAATATTCACGCTTGAAGTCCCATATCCCGATCATCTTTGATTGCTTTATCATGCAGCTCGGTGGCACAACAGGATTATCCTGGAATGTTAAGCGTACCTCAGTAGTGCTCTTTGGTTCACATCTGTTATCTGGCTAATTTCCTTTGTGATATTTCTTGTTTTACTGTTCCGGAAAAGGCTCCACGCTAAAGTTTGCAGATGAGTTGGTGAAGAGAACTGGTAATGGTGATGAGCGTCATCATATCTATTGTGGAACCCTTACCTTAACTACTTCGTGTTGTCAGCATGGGTTTCTTGGTGATGAGCGTGAAAAAAAATAAAATACCCTCGATTGCGGTTTTTCATTTTGTGCTGTTCCACTCAGCTACGATACGTGTGTCCTCACCGAATAACGGATTGCCAATTTGGAATTTTCGGTTACATTCATGAGTATAATTGATCAGTTCTTTCAGTTAGGTTTTCACTTTCTATGTTTCGAGCTCCTGTTTTATTTTTTTGCACCTAGGCAGTTATGGGGCCGGAGTGCTTTGTCACATGTTCGAAAGTATCTCCGTGTTGCTACTCTATAATATCCTCACTGGTTATGCGCGCACTTAGTGGCTATTTTTCGGTTCGGTGGTACTCCAATGCATAATGTGCTAAATTTCTTCATCTCTACTTTCGAGCTAAAGACTACTTTGGTTTGAGTCATCGCGATAAATTGACTTGACAGCGATGGAAAGCAGAGAACGGATAGGAATCAAGCGAATGAGCGCAAAATCCAAATCGGTTGGAGATTGAACATACTTTAGAAATTGACAGATTAACCGTTTAAAGCAAGGGGTTGATTACAAAAGCTCGACAGAATTTTTGACTTCACCATGCTTAGTTTGTCTGTAACATTTTATATGGCGTATCCGAGTATTCCTATCTACTTAGACAGTAGGGAGCACCATAATCCGATCTTTGAAAAAGTTTGCTGACTGCCTCTTTCATGTCATCGGTTGGCCACTCTGGAGTTTCACGCAGCTGAACGCAGTGTCTGAAAAATGCACGCTAAAATAAGCGACTGATCGAGATAAGAATAACACAACGTGGTCAACATCAAGGTGTGTCTCATCTCTGGCCACCAGTCGCCATCCCCTGCAGGCTTTTCTCCTTTTCCGTTCCCTTTCGTTCTCAAGTTTTCCCCTCTCACGTAAACTAGTGAGAAGCCACTCTGTCAGACGCACCACTAAGCAACTTAAATCACTCTTGGTTCATCTAAAGTGCCCATTGGGCGGATTCGCGTCGCGCGAGTGTTTCAAACCTTTGGTCGTATTCCACAATGGGCCTTTCAACACACTGTCAGGTTGGCCGTTAGGCTACATTCACTACTCGCTTTCGGGACTCAATGGAGGTTACTAGATCGAGTCCGAAGGCAAGATGCCTCTTCGTTATTTCCATCTATGCTGCTATTAAGTGTTTTTCCCAGATCATCGAAGATGAATGCTATAGACACTTCTTCCAAAATTCACAAGTCCATAAGAGGAAGTCATCGTGGCAGTTGTGGGTATTGATTGCTCATGCTAATCACCTATCGAAATCAGAAGTTCGTCGGCCCTCATGAGAGTCGATTAAGTGAAAGTCAGCCTAGCTTCATACTGTTTATCACCAGTTTGCTCTTTGTCAGGTGCGTCAGCATTATCGTATCCAGGAACTATATATCCTAGTGGTTCTTGGTGACTAGAAAGTTATCTTTACTTCAGTCGACCGCGTGTGTTTGCGGCAAAAGACTCGCCTGAGGGGCTCGTGTTCATCCTGAAACCTCCTTGCCGCATGAGAGGCTACAGAAATGTACCCACTGAATTCTTTGTTTAGGATCCTCGTCAGATTTTCGATCTTAATCACAATTTGTGTCTAACTCCTGATCCCTACGTCAGAAGCACAGTTTCTGCTCGCTAATTCCTTTTAGTTATTGCAAGCTACCTTCTAGTCACTGGGTTCCACGGCGACTGTTTGTCGCATCTCGGTTTTCGCGTTTCGATGTACCTACTCCACTGCGCTTACCTGAACCCGTCATTTTACCTTCAAACCTGTTGACTGATGTACTTTCGTAATGCTGTCCCCTTAGTCATCTCTTTTAACAATGCTGCGGTGTTTTTCATCATATACTGTTGGTAGCCGGATAATGACTACTTCTCTTTATTACTTACTAGGGTCACTGGAACGTTCTGGCTGTTTTATTGAACGCAGGTGCAAGCATGAACCTTTTGACTCGGATGGGCGAAACAGCCTTGGCCCGAGTAAGTGACTATTTTCACTATTTCATTATACTACGTTTATATGCGAATCGCATCGCTCTTCCTCCACTTTAGATTTACTGTTGTGGCATGTTGCACTGAGAGACGAGTTTAAGGTGTCGATCGGGATAAAACGACCGAGAATGTTCTATTGCGGGTAGACTGCAATCGTGGTGCCACGGGATGTTGCCATTGAATACGGAATTTCGGTCGTATGCGCTGTGGTCGAGATAGTAACGAATTATTGTCCTTTCTGTCTCTTCTTCACTGGAAGTCTAACTGAACGACTGACTGAGTATTTCGGTGCAAACGCTATGCAAGTGCTTCTGAGTGTTGTGACACAGGACACCAAGCCATGCGACTTGTAAACCAAAGTTCAAGGCCATACCGCACAAATGGGCGTACTCGCTGTTGGTTTTCAGCATTGTCGAAGTTGACTCATCTAACTAAGTATCACCTTGTATCAGCTTTTGTGACTGTCGCGCACATCCATAGGGCCTACTTGTCTTTACAAAATTTAAATCACTTATAGGACAGATAATTGTTATAGCTATAACAGTAATTCATCAGCCTATCGATCCGTGTCGTGTACGACTACTCTGCGGCTAGTCTCAGTGTCTAGCCAAAATCTGCTTAGAAAATCGACAAAGCGGCTGTATCCGATCATCAGTATTTGCTAACTATTACTCATACCTAGTGCGAGCAATAACGAAGTCCTCCTGTTCATACCTGGTGGATGACCCTTTGGGACCACAGGAGCATCTGTTAAGTCCGAATCATGATACTTATCATATCATATCTTTCCTATGATTACCGGTCGGCCATCTCGGCGTTTATACATTCATAGTGAACCTCCTTTTTGAGAAAAACCAAAAGATGGCTAGATTAGGATGTGTTGTCTCCCTAAATGGGAGCACCGTGCTCCTCAAGGTCCTCCATCTTTCATGTCCATGACGACTAGAAAGTGATTGAAGCGTAGCCGGCTGCTGTTTGGGTTCACATGCATCTGTGATATACTCGGCCTGTCAGACTTAGTTGTCTTGTCCACTTACAATACTTTTTACATTATCCTGTGTGAGCATAGTTATTGTCTTATGCGTCCGCTTTGTACTCTTTCTATTCAGGCCACTCGACGTGGCTGGGTCCATTGCTCCAGGCTGCTTCTGACTTATGGAGCTAATCCACATCCCATGGCTACAGATGGTAATCCACTTGTCGTTTCTCCTCTGCATCTTGCCCGCCAGATGCACCAGACTATTATAGAAGAAGATATTCTAACTCAGGCCATTACGTAAGTCTCTGTGATTTTCTCGGTTTTCTTCGTAG
Organism: Dicrocoelium dendriticum; assembly: GCA_944474145.2. Lineage (NCBI taxonomy): Eukaryota > Metazoa > Platyhelminthes > Trematoda > Plagiorchiida > Dicrocoeliidae > Dicrocoelium > Dicrocoelium dendriticum. The sequence goes on from OX104065.1 coordinate 52,990,714, forward strand.
TCACTTGGCCAACTCATCAAGTTCCATGCTATTAGGCGCATATCCACAGTCATTTAGCAGAGATAGTGGATAAGAGAGATATCGGGAACATCATTCGACCCAGTGAATTTGTCGAATGCGCCCTTATCTTATCTCTGAAATACACTCGTACTGTCTAATTCTCACTAGTAAGTAGTCACTGATGTCTGAATGTATTCTTGCTGCTTCACTTCTTACTGGACTTACGCAAATGAACAATATGCCGACCACAAATGCCACGTTGTCACTGTTGAAGGGTAACTTGGCGCCTTTTCATTCGTTAACTTCCTGATACTCTGTTCCCACTCCACCGCGAACAACACCGCTGGGCTCCAGTTTCGATTATTTCAATCGTTTGTATGCAGTTTCATCATAAACAACAGCAGTACATCAGCCATTTGGTTGATACTTCGCTGCTGTACAACCACGGTGACTGTCTGTGCATGTCTGCCGTTGTACGCAATTCACACTTGCGTCATCATTTGGCGGCCAATATGACACTTATGTCGTTTGGGCGATACACCTAACAAATCATACTTGTCATCATCATCACTACACATTAGAAAAGGTGAGAAACAAACTTTAGGTAGCAGTGCCTGAATCTAAAAGATAAAATCTATGGAAACCGATCTACTAACCATTGCAGAGTGCGAAAACCAAAAATTAAGTAAAATAGTCCTAACTGTCCTATTAGCCATGCAGCGTGAGCTCGTTGGAGGGGAGGGACAAAGAAACCCACAACATAAACTCCAATGAGTTCTGCTTTTCGCCATGCCAACTAGTATATCCAATCAAATGTATTCATCGTACGTCGGACCACAGCCTCCGTCGCAACGAGACTGGACCTTAACGTGGTGCGACGGTTTGCGTACCTCCTTGACCCATAGAACTATACTGGCTGGTGCCTGCGGGCACCTTCAGGTTGGTCAATGGTGAGACGTCAGACAAACTCAGTCTCCTGGTCCTCCAGGTTGGGGGTTTGAAATGGGATGGCGTCCATTTCTGTAAAACTAAATCATTGCCACCTCCCCGTTGCCTTGCGGACAGGCTTTTGAGCCAAAGGCTTTGGATGAGGACCCTAGTCGTCCTCCTGTCTAAGTCTGGGCGCCCTGACAATATCTCAGCCCACATACAACCATGACTTTTTCTTCAAAAATAAACTTCATCCTGCATCGGCCGTCGCGCAGATTATCAAGGGTCGCCTTATCTGCTGCATACAGCAGGGCGGATAAGCGAAAATATGCTACTGCTGGCGCCTCCCTTCTTTCTTTTCCACCTTTTTCTCTTACTCCCATCCCGACCCCCATTACTAATCTTCCTTCTATAATTCCCAGCTTAATTGACAGCAACCGAAGTGCTACTGGAGTAGAACCATCTGCAGCCACCATCCCACAGCACCTATCGGCAAAAGTTCCTTATAAGGCCACGCTGTCCCGTTTTCATGGCGACATTCAACGTCCGCACTCTAAGACGAACAGGTCAGCAGACTGCACTCGCACGCACCTTGGACACACTGGGTGTTGATGTGTGTTGTGTATCCGAAACTAGGATCAATGACCCTAACGGGGTTATTGAATTGACTGCACCAGGCTTATCCTCTCGTTATTGGTGGCACACATCCGGAGACGCCGATGCGGCACTCACAGGTCAAGCTGGTGTAGGTATCATTCTCAGCTCCAAGGCTGTCATCGTTGGTTGATTGGATTCAGGTGAACAGCCGTTTATGTGCAGCACGTTTGATGACATCAGCCAGGGTTGATTCACGAAGCAGTACAATACGATGTTTGTTTTTGATTTCCGCTTATGTTCCCACTGACTGCAGTTCTAATGCTGTCAAGGACATATTCCATGACGAACTGAACGCGCTACTGCGCAGTGCTAATAGTTCAGATATTATAGTACTTGCAGGGGATATGAACGCACAAGTAGGGCGTCTGAGCTCTTCAGAAGCTCAGCTGGGTGGTAATTGTGGGCTTAACTCCGAACGGACTGACAACGGTGAGCGTCTGCTGCAACTGTGTGCGGAGCGCCAGTTGTTTCTTACTAGCACTGCTTTTAGACACAGTGTGCGCCGACGTGCCACTTGGCGTCCTCCTGTAGCTGGCCAGCGATGGACCCAAATTGACCACATAGCCATAAGTTACAGATGGCGTGATTCCATCCTGGATTGCCGCTCGTACTGGAGTACCTGTGTCGACTCTGATCATGCATTGGGATGCTGTCGTTTCTCCAGGAACTTTATCGGGAGGCGCACCAAGCGTCTCCCCCGATTGGCAACGGAGAGATTGTCTCAGTCCTCGGTCAGGCAAGCCTATCAAGAAGCACTGCATACCGAACTCCCGCTGTCTTGCCCTAATGACACTGAGCTTCAGTGGAATAGGATCACAGCCGTCATGCACGACGCAGGATCATCTGTTTGTGGCACTATCCATCGTCACCGCACCAGTCACTGGATATCCGAGAGGTCCGTGAACCTTTCGGATGCTAGAAGACACCTCCCGGCTGGTTCTGAACACAATGTGACCAGACGGGCTATTAGGCGTGAACTAAAGCGGAGCCTATGTGCTGACAAGGGAGCCTAGTGGACCAGTCGGGCACAAGAAATGGAGGAGGCAGGAGCGATAGGCAATTACTGCAAGCTCTTCCACCTGATCCCTGGAAACTGGGGGTCAGTGAGACTATCATTGACCGCGCGGGTGCGCTGATACACAATAAGGAGCGTCGTGTGGCTCGTTGGGCGGAACACTTTCAAGATCAGCTGGCCCCCTGCTCCCGGATCTCTTCCTACTCAGGTGATGCAGGACGAGCCATGGACGGTTAGTTTAGAGCCTCCGTCGGAGGCCGAGGTCCGAAACGCGATCACAGCCCTCAATCGTTTTCGTACCGCTGGCCCGGATTCCCTCCCATCTGCACTATTTAAGCATGGATGTGAGGTCCTCTGCATAGCACTGACCTTATTCGAACGTATCTGGAATGAAGAGAGTCTTCCGGCTGGTTGGTACGAATCGATTATAGTGGCAATATACAAGAAGGGCAGTCGCACGGACTGTTCTAACCACAGGGGTATTAGCCTAACGCCAGTTGTGACAAAATTACTGGCCTCGATTATCGTTCGTCGCCTCACTGCAGAACGGGAATCTCGGATTAGAGCAGGCCGGTTTCCGTCCAGGACGTGGCTGTATAGACCATATGTTCACTTTGCGGCAGGCGTTAGAGCAGCGCCACGCATACATCAGACCGACAATAGCTGTGTTCCTTGATTTCAAGAGTGCGTTCGATTCAGTCGATCGATCGATTCTGTTCGAAATACTTGCGCGGAAAGGTGTTCCCACGAGATATGTGAACATCCTTCGTGCTCTATACTCGAACACTACAGGCCGCCTTCGGGTCTATGGTGCCCTATCGGATAGCTTTCCGACCACAAGTGGCGTTCGTCAGGGTTGTCCGATTTCCCCGTTTTTGTTCAATTTCGTCGTGGATTCTATCATGGAGTGTTCCCTTGCGGAATCTCACGATGTAGGCATTGAAGTGCTGTCTAGTGAAAGGTTAGTTGATCTAGATTATGCGGACGATATCGTCTTGCTTTTCGACAATGTTGTGGCGGCACAATCAACCCTGAATAGCCTCTCTGTAGTGGCCCCATTATTTGGTATGCACTTAGCACCTTCAAAGTGTTGCTGCAGGACCACCATCCACTTTATAACCGATTGACCCTTACTAACGAGGAACTCGAGGTGGTTGATCAATTCACTTATCTTGGCAGCTGTATCAGCAATGATGGACACATAGAAACTGACGTCAGCTCACGCGTTGCAAGGGCCAGAGCTGCCTTCTTGAACCTGCGTCATCTTTGGCGACAGAAGGGAGTTTCCCTCCGTCTGAAAGGCCGTGTATACAAGGCCACAGTGAGGGCCGTTCTGCTTTATGGCAGTGAGACACCCCTTCTGTCTGAAGATCTGAGGTGCTTTAAAGTCTTTGATCATCCTTGTCTGCGAAGCATTTCTGGTGTCGGATGGCACCAGCGTGTCTACAACGATGATGTGCGTAGACGAGTACTAGGTGGTGATGATCATGCTAGCTCCCTAGAACAACAGCTTGCACTGAATAAGTTGCGTTGGCTCGGGCACGTGCTACGTATGCCTGGTCACCGCTTACCTAGGAGGACCTTGTTTAGTCTGTCAAGTGAAGGGTGGCGCAAAGCTGGAGGTGGACAGCAGTTGACTTGGCAGCAGGAAATGAAGTTATTGATGATGAACCTGGGTGCCGTTCGTCCGTCTCGGCTTCCTTGCTAGAGTCCACGTGACTCACCTTGTGCTTGGCTCGAGACTTTACAGGACATGGCTCGCAACCGTCTCTTACTCGGATTGTCTGTTTAAAGTGTGTTTGGTGCTGAGTTATCTGCGGGGTAATGGCTGATTATGACGCGGGGCAGTGAAAGCCGCAAGGAAGCTGTCTCGCCGATGCCGCCTTATCTTTGCACGATAGCCAGCTGTTTGTAACGGTATGTTGTCTACGCAAGGTGTAGGCGTCTTGATCCAGAATGTTTGCTTAGGGTATTAATGTTCTTTATTTAGGTTGTATGGCAGAGAAGCATCAGTTCAAATGACTGAGGTACTGCTGTTGTTGATGATGTTGGACGATGTTGAATGTTGCAGTCAGGAGACACCAACCGACGCCAGCATAAAAGCGAGGGACTTCATTCCTCTTGATTAAATCTTTGCTTGGCTTCCCGTTTTTCCATCCACACCCGCGGCGTGCAAACTGTGCATATCGCGGTAGTCGGTGGACTTGCATGCGCAACACGTGCTCCACCCATCGAACTTTGGTGTTTGATATAATGGTGCTGAGTGGTTCACTCGCCTTTCCTGCCTAAAATACGCTACACTGAACAAGTTATTCTTGAGCCTTTTCCATACCGTGTTATCGTGCTTTTGCAATATTACGTGAGCAGCCGTTGTCATTGAATATCCTTCACTAGCAATTAAAAACCGAACCGCATTTTGTTTGTGCACATTCTTTGTCTGTTGCTCGGTGTTCTACTGATCAGGGTTCATTTCTTTTCGGCCACATTTCCTGTTTCACTACTTGATACGATTGGATAATAACTGATTATTCCGTCCTTATTAGTTTCGATGTAGTTGTATACGGATTCTTTCCCCGCTATCAAATAAACGATCATGGTCTTCGTGCCCTTCAGGCTATTGTCCTTAATGAGATTTGCACTTTCTTCACCAAAGACCGAGACGTTTCTTGGAATTCTTCATTCGCCACATTCATGTCACTGAATTGGTCATTCGGTTATTTCCTCTGGATTTGGATGCCATATCCAGTTCCAAGTCGCAGGACCTCTAACACTGGCCACCAGCGATAAGCACTCAGTGTACTCTCGGAAGATAGATTCACTCCGCAGACTGGATACAGTGTGGAGGAGATGTGTTGTTACCACCCGTTTTTACATATTCCTGCTGAAGATCCACCTCCGTGTTCACTATACCGACAGACTATACGTCTCAATGTCTAAACTGTGTTCAGTTGTCCGTAGCGACGTGTAAGATTACATCTTCCTCCTTGGGAGCCGTGGATAAAGGCGCTCACTGTACGCTGCACCATCGACTTTTATTGTAGACTTACGATGTTGGCCCCGATCATGGTGTGTGGACGTAGAACTGACTGGCGTGCACACCTAATTGTGCGGTTTTACGGACTTAGAAGCAGCGTTGACTGACTGTCTCCATATCTGGCACGTACAAGTGGCGAGACAATCCATTTTGCCGCTCATTTGACGACCCTGACGACGGATCTCATCTGACATTTGTGACAGCTATTTCCGGAGTGAAATCCGCTTCCTTCCATTCCACAGTTCTCAGAGCCAATGCTATTTGTTTACCTTGGTTCGTTATTATTCCAACCATTGGGTCTGGCAGTATGTGTTCCAAATCTAGGGAGTGTGATGTTCGCTGCTCAGTGGGTCTTACTAGTCTCCCATCCATTTCCCCCCATGAGTGTGGATGTTGTCTGAGCAAGCGTGTTGTTATTGGACTCACTATAAGCGATTTCCAAGCTAACTGACACGTAGTGTTGGCGCATTCAGTGCGCCGCAGTACGATATATTGAAAGAAAAGAAAAACTGGAATTGTACCAAATACCAGTTAGTAACAAATGGTATTATGCTGTTCGTTGGTGGGATCGTGGTTGGAGTGAGAGGCTAAGCGAGAGGAGGGGGGACAAATAATTTCACAGCACAAACCTAATTGAGTTCGACTGTTGGCCATGTCGACAAGTGTATCCAACCCAACGTGTTCATCGCCTTTCGGACTCAAACCAGGTAGTCGAGAGGCACCAACCGAGGACACTTTCAAAGCGAGAACCGTCATTCATCACTAAGTCATCCCTTGGCCCACCATCATCCTCTTTCATCCACAATTCGATCGCGCAAACAGCGCCCGTCGCGGGAGTCGGTGAGCTGGCATGCGCAACACGTGAACCAGTCATCGGAATCTGATGCAAGATGTAATAGCGCTGAGAGGTCTGCTTACTGTCACTTCAACATAAACAGGTACGAACGCGCTCATTGCTCACCTTGCGTTCCCTCCAAGTGTAAACTAAACTGCGACGGCACCGGCGGTGGATCGTAATTACCCTCTTCTTCTGTCGATCTAATGGGCCAGTTCCACCACCGTACAGTTGAGTTGAACGGACGGCTAAATTGTAGACTATACTTTTCAGCGTTAGAGTGATGTCACACGGGCACTCAACGTGCGGAGGTCGCGCAAACGCGTCTTGAATTTTCGCTATGCGATTTGTATCACCTATTCCTAAGGCGTTGGTATAGCAATCTCTTGTGAACTGAGCGTTACCGTAAAAAGAAAGGTTAGCTTACTGAGATAGTGGGCCCATAACAGCTGGGATCAGGGTAGCTTTTGGTTTTATTGTGTGCGGAATTTGGTGCTCATCGCATTGGACTAAGAAAAGGAAGAAAGACATCAGCAGTACGCAGGTACACCATACCGACGCATCGCTACCACTAGTCGCGCGTGGGCTAAGGATACTGCGAGGGTCACTTGGTCCCTTACGCGGACTGAAACCCGAGACCTCGGATTACAAGACAGGATTAGGATCTAATCGGCCACAGGCTGGCTCGCGTCGGACTGGTCATATGTGACTTGATAGCACCTCACGCACCTGCGTGGTGGGATTTTCTTTGATAGCGAGCCTAGTGCAGCTTTCTTAAGACACATCTACTAATGCGCTAAAACTGTGATTGCTAAGCATCAGCACTACTTTTCGCCCATCATCATCAACAGCAGTACATCAGTCATTTGAACTGATGCTTCGCTGCCATACAACCATGAAGACCTGTGAAATAAAGAATAAGAAGAGGGAGAGAAGGGGGACTTACCTGAAAACCTTAATGCCCTTAGCAAACATTCAGGGTCAAGGCACCTACACCTTGTGTAGACAACATTCCGTCACAAACAGCTGGCTATCGTGCAAAGATAAGGCAGCATCGACGAGACAGCTTCCTTGCGGCTTTCACTGCCACGCGTCATAATCAGCCATTACCCCGCAGATAACTCAGCACCAAACACACTTTAAACAGACAATCCGAGTAAGAGACGGTTGCGAGCCATGTCCTGTAAAGTCTCGAGCCAAGCACAAGGTGAGTCACGTGGACTCCAACCCGGAAGGCGAGACGGACCAGCGGCACCCAGTTTGGTCGTCAGTGACTTCATTTCCTGCTGCCAAGTCAACTTCTGTCCACCTCGAGCCTTGCGCCATCCGACACCTGGTAGACTGAACAAGGCCCTCCTAGGTAAGCGGTGACCAGGCATACGTAGCACGTGCCCCAGCCAACGTAACTTATTCAGTGCTATCTGTTGTTCTAGGGAGCTAGCATGATCATCACCACCTAGTACTCGTCTACGCACATCATCGTTGCAGACACGCTGGTGCCATCCGACACCAGAAATGCTTCGCAGACAAGGATGATCAAAGACTTTAAAGCACCTCAGATCTTCAGACAGAAGGGGTGTCTCACTGCCATAAAGCAGAACGGCCCTCACTGTGGCCTTGTATACACGGCCTTTCAGACGGAGGGAAACTCCCTTCTGTCGCCAAAGATGACGCAGGTTCAAGATGGCAGCTCTGGCCTTTGCAATGCGTGAGCTCACGTCAGTTTATATGCGCCTATCATTGCTGATACAGCTGCCAAGATAAGTGAATTGATCAACCACCTCGAGTTCCTCGTTAGTAAGGGTCAATCGGTTATAAAGTGGATGGTGGTCCTGCAGCAACACTTTGCACTTTGAAGGTGCTAAGTGCATACCAAATAATGGGGCCACTACAGAGAGGCTATTCAGGGTTGATTGTGCCGCCACAACATTGTCGAAAAGCAAGACGATATCGTCCGCATAATCTAGATCAACTAACCTTTCACTAGACAGCACTTCAATGCCTACATCGTGAGATTCCGCAAGGGAACACTCCATGATAGAATCCACGACGAAATTGAACAAAAACGGGGAAATCGGACAACCCTGACGAACGCCACTTGTGGTCGGAAAGCTATCCGATAGGGCACCATAGACCCGAAGGCGGCCTGTAGTGTTCGAGTATAGAGCACGAAGGATGTTCACATATCTCGTGGGAACACCTTTCCGCGCAAGTATTTCGAACAGAATCGATCGATCGACTGAATCGAACGCACTCTTGAAATCAAGGAACACAGCTATTGTCGGTCTGATGTATGCGTGGCGCTGCTCTAACGCCTGCCGCAAAGTGAACATATGGTCTATACAGCCACGTCCTGGACGGAAACCGGCCTGCTCTAATCCGAGATTCCCGTTCTGCAGTGAGGCGACGAACGATAATCGAGGCCAGTAATTTTGTCACAACTGGCGTTAGGCTAATACCCCTGTGGTTAGAACAGTCCGTGCGACTGCCCTTCTTGTATATTGCCACTATAATCGATTCGTACCAACCAGCCGGAAGACTCTCTTCATTCCAGATACGTTCGAATAAGGTCAGTGCTATGCAGAGGACCTCACATCCATGCTTAAATAGTGCAGATGGGAGGGAATCCGGGCCAGCGGTACGAAAACGATTGAGGGCTGTGATCGCGTTTCGGACCTCGGCCTCCGACGGAGGCTCTAAACTAACCGTCCATGGCTCGTCCTGCATCACCTGAGTAGGAAGAGGTCCAGGAGCAGGGGGCCAGCTGAACTGATGTTCAATTGCTCAGCCTAACGAGCCATACGGCGCTCCTTATTGTGTATCAGCGCACCCGCGCTTTCCCTGATTGTCTCACTGACGCCTGGTTTCCTCGGACCAGTGGTGCGTATTAGCTGGAAGAGCTTCCGGTAATTGCCTACTGCTCCTGCCTCCTCCATTCCTTGAGCCCGACTGGTCCACCAGGCTTCCTTGTCAGCACATAGGCTCCGCTTTAGTTCACGCCTAATAGCCCGTCTGGTCACATTGTGTTCAGAACCAGCCGGGAGGTGCCTTCTAGCTTCCAAAAGGTTCACGGACCTCTCGGATATCCAGTGACTGGTGCGGTGACGATGGATAGTGCTACAAGCAGCTTCTCCTGCGTCGTGCATAGTGGCCGAGATCCTATTCCACTGAAGCTCAGTATCATTAGGACAAGACAGCGAGAGTTCGCTATGTAGTGCTTCTTGATAGACTTGCCTGACAGAGGGCTGGGACAATTTCTCCGTTGCCAATCGGGGGAGACGCTTCTTGCGCCTTCCGGTAAAGTTCATGGAGAAACGACAGCGCACCAAGGCATGGTCAGAGTCGACACAGGTACTCCAGTACGAGCGGCAATCCAGAATGGAACCGCGCCACATGTAACCTATGGCTATCTGGTCAATTTGGGTCCATCGCTGACCAGCTACAGGTGGACGCCAAGTGGCACGTCGGCGCACACTGTGTCTAAAAGCAGTGCTAGTAAGAAACAACTGGCGCTCCGCACACAGTTGCAGCAGACGCTCACCGTTGTCAGTCCGTTCGGAGTTTAGCCCACAATTACCACCCAGCTGAGCTTCTGAAGAGCTCAGACGCCCTACTTGTGCGTTCATATCCCCTGCAAGTACTATAATATCTGAACTATTAGCACTGCGTAGCAGCGTGTTCATTTCGTGATAGAAAGTGTCCTTGACTGCATTAGAACTGCAGTCAGTGGAAGAATAAGCAGAAATCACAAACAAACAGCGTTTTGTACTACTTCGCGAATTCACCTTAGCTGATGTCGTCAAACGGGCTGCACATGAACGGCTGTTCACCTGAATCCAATCAACCAACGATGACAGCCTTGGAGCTGAGAATGATACCTACACCAGCTTGACCCGTGAGTGCCGCATCGGCGTCTCCGGATGCGTGCAACCAATAACGAGAGGATAAGCCTGGTGCAGTCAATTCAATAACCCCGTTAGGGTCATTGATCCTAGTTTCGGACACACAACACACATCAACACCCAGTGTGTCCAAGGTGCGTGCGAGTGCAGCCTGCTGACCTGTTCGTCTTAGAGTGCGGACGTTGAATGTCGCCATGGAAACGGGACAGCGTGGCCTTATAAGGAAATTTTGCCGATAGGCGTCCGATAGGTGCTGTGAAATGGTGGCTGCAGATGGTTCTACTCCAGTAGCACTTCGGTTGCTGTCAATTAAGCTGGGAATTATAGAAGGAAGGTTAGTAATGGAGGTCGGGATGGGAGTAAGAGAAAAAGGTGGAAAAGAAAGAAGGGAGGCGCCAGCAGTAGCATGTTTTCGCTTATCCGCCCTGCTGTATGCAGCAGATAAGGCGACCCTTGTTAATCTGCGCGACGGCCGATGCAGGATGAAGTTAATGTTTGAAGAAAAAGCCATGGTTGTATGTGGGCTGGGATACTGCCAGGGCGCCCAGACCTAGACAGGAGAACGATTAGGGTCCTCATCCAAAGCCTTTGGCTCAAAAGCCTGTCCGCAAGGCAACGGGGAGGTGGCAATGATTTAGTTTTACAGAAATGGACGCCATGCCATTTCAAACCCCCAACCTGGAGGACCAGGAGACTGAGTTTGTCTGACCTCTCACCATTGACCAACCTGGTAGGAGTAGCTCTCAAGATGCTCGGAGGCATCACCCAGTATAGCTCAATGGGTCAATGAGGTACGCAAACCGTCGCACCACGTTAAGGTCCAGTCTCGTTGCGACGGTACTTTTCGCCCAACCACTCATCGCTAACTCTAACGCGGTTTCCTTCACACAAGAAGGAACAATCGAAGTCGAACACCCCTTAGAAATGGAGAGAAACGCCTGTGGTCGGTATGTGGTGCGTGTGACGCTGATCTAGTACTTCGTGCGGCGCGAGGCTGTGATCCATACAGTCCCTTCACGGTCGGGCACCAGTCTGCTGTTGAGTTTATATCACCATAGTTATTGCAGGTGCTACTAAGCGAATGGGTTAATCTCCATATAGACCATACCCACAGCCATAAACAGCGTGGACATAACAAAGCCGACCGAGTGGTTAAGCCTTCTGGATCGTAATCCTAAGGACACCGATTCGAGCCTGTGTAGGTGTGAGCGACCTCTCAGCCCACATGCGACTGGTGGTGGTCGCTTGGCAACGAATCGGCGACACAACGTACCGGCATACAGGGTCCGGATTACCAGCACAGTAGTGTGGCCACGTTTCTAGCCTAAAGGTCAAATAATCGAACTTGCATCATCTAAGCGCGAAGCGCCTCAAAAGCAGGAGGCTAAAATATGTTCCTGCAAGTGCCCTGCGAGGCAGTCTGCACTTTTCGTCAGTAACTAGAATACCGACACTGACTCGGATTGTCCCAATGCATACCGACTTCTTTGTCCTATTGGCTGAATTATTCAGAGGAAAGCGCAATAGCTATTCTCCGTCTCCTACTTATCCCAGGCTTTCGGTACCCGACGTGTATCTAGCTCACTTCTCTCGTTGCCTGGCGAACACCATGCATCCTATTAATTCACAGATATATGGTTGATTATCAATGGTATATGGATCGACTATAACGAATATGAATGTAGTGTGTGGAATCCCCCACAATCGTTCAGCATCTATGGAAACTTTCTGGGGACCACCGTAGCTCGAAGTGTGATTCCTCTCTGTACTCATCGGTTCACACGGTACTGACAGACGACGAGTATCACGCAGCTGCTCCCACTCTCCTTGTGAGGTTTCTTGATTTGCGGGGCAAGCTGAACGATGAGGTGACGCCGTAAAATCTTCACTGGTGGCATACTGCTGTTTCAAAGTTCGATCTATTCTGTATTATGCCTCTTGACTGCGTTCTTTTAGCCCAGTTGGACTCATGCGGGAGGGTACTGTTGGCGTCCATAGTGATTAGCCGTACCATACCTAAGTTATCATCTTCACCACATGACAGGCGATTTCATACACGCATATGAGAGTCTCAATTCGAACAACACTTCATCGATGACATTTTGTTTCAGGATGGAAAATATACTTTTACAGTTGGTAAAGGCAACATTACCGAAGCACATTTATCTCATGGAACCCGGTCATCTCGTTGATACCAAGACCTCCAGTTTTTTTCCGGTGCAGTTGTTATCTGACAGGGAATTGTCACCGTTCGTATTGTACTTCAAAACTCCTCCGGGATACGAGAAAACCGAAATGGATAGTGGCCAGAAAATGAGGTCCTCGAGTACTTCGAATGAGCTTATCCTCATATACATCGTCCGTGCCCAGTTGCTGGTAAGCCATGTTTTTCGCGACCATCGTTACGGGTACTGGTAAAGCAATCATCTTGCATCACTTAATGCTTATGCAATCGACTTCATGTAAAGTAACCAGGCTCACTCATCATTATACGTAGCCTTACCGATAGTACGCTTTGATCAGTATCTCAAACCGAAAGCCGGTCTCTATCGCAATTCATTACCACCTAATTAGTAAACGTGGTAAATGTGTAGTCTACATACAAACTGGCATCTTATATGCTCTGCACTGGTGGTGGTTACACTGTCATAGACCTTGTACCAACGATACAAAGCCTAAGCTAAGTACATCGTATGAAAACTAAACTAGAAACTATGAACAAATAAACCTAGACTTAACGCACGGTCTGGGCAGAAGAATAAAACGAAGTATCCTGTAACCGTGGTTCTATAAGGCATATTAAATACAGTACATGACTTACGAATAGGTTTTGCAATCGTAGTGCAAGAGGGCAGAAATTGTACAGCGTGCGGCGGCGTGCGAGTATTTGGGCAGTGTCACAGTAACATAATAATATGAATGACCTTGAAACGTCAAGGATATGTCAGTGATCGAGTGAAAGGAATAAATATACGATATGGTAACCGATTGTAGGACACAGTAAAACAATGTAAAATGAGCAGAATAATCAGGGAATAGAGATACCGTGTCCTCATGTAAGCAATCCAGGTTGGGGATACATCAAAGTTCCTTTTGGACTTTACACTCCCCCGGCGGTTTCGTATTCCGGACGATGGCTTCCACATCATCAGTCTCTTCTTCCTGGTACGCTTCTAGTAGGCATAGCTGTCTGACGTCTCTTCTCAATACACCTTTGCTTGTCCTCACCAGTGCTTGTCGAACTAATTGGTCTTTGCTCTTGAAAACTTCCTCCACGACACCCTTAGGCCACAGACCTCTTGATGTGCGTAAATCACAAACTAAAACTAAATCGCCCTGACTAAGATCTCGAATTTTAGTTAACCATTTCTGCCTATTCTTCAGTGTCGGTGGATATACTCTGGTCCATCTACGCCAAAACATATCGGACAGACGTCTTACCTGCCTCCACCTTCTGCTCAATTTGATTGGTAAGTTGATCGGCGGGTATTCAAGCGACTTATCATTTGCGAGCGTTAATAGTTGCCGAGGCGATATAGCATCTTGCGAATCCGGGGAGTCGGGTACCGCTACCAAAGGCCTGTCATTCAATATCCTTTCGATCTCGGTGAGTGTCGTTACAAGTACCTCTTCGGTCACAACCTCGCCGTCGAGAATGTTACGTATTAATTCACGAGTCGATCGAACTAATCGTTCCCAAAGACCGCGATGGCTAGCACATGGAGGACTGGACTGGGCAATCAACCCCTCTAGCCAACATAGCCTTTGTGATCTTCGTCTGATCCAGCTGCTTCAGAAGATTGCGTAATTCTTCTTCAGCTCCATGAAAATTCTGTCCATTATCGCTGTACATTACAGTCGACCATCCGCGTCTAGTTGAAAACCTCGAAAACGCACACAAGAACGAATCGGTATCCATAGAGTGGGAAACCTCTATGTGAACAGCCCGTGTAGTCAAGCCACTGAACAAACAGCCATATCCCTTTTCATGTACGCGGCCACGTTTCACTCTCAGCGGTCCAAAATAGTCAATCCCCACTGCAGTGAACGCTGCTTGGTGGGTCAGACATTGGTCTGTTATCAGTGGTGCCATCAGCTGACTCAGTGGTTTCGCATGGTTGACGCGGCATTCGGCACATTTGAAAAGCGCGCGTCTTATGGATGAAAACCCACCCACGATCCAGTAGCGTCGATGAAGATCGTACGAAGTGTGCTGCGCATCAGTGTCCACTGATGTAGTGGTAGTGAAGTATAAGAAGGCGAGTGACAAAGTGGCGACCGGGAAGTAAAATCGGATGCCTCGCGTCGTACGGTACCGAGAGTTGATCCAGCCTTCCGCCCACCCGAAGTATCCCATTAATGAGGAAGGGCTTGAGTCGTCTTAATCTGCATGACCTCAGTTTTAAATTTCGAACTGCTATGTCGGGTTCGTTGTACGTAAGGAGGCGCATCTCCTCCGCAAAAACTTCTGACTGCGCCAGCTTAACTATCTGAAGTGTAGCTTGTCGAATTTCAGCACTTTATATCTCACCTGGTTGGTTAGGTGCAACGCGTCTCGGGTATTTGGCGACGAAATAAGATTTGAATCGCAAGAAGGTAACGAAATATTTGCGCAGAGAAGTCCATGTCGGGCAAGCCTTAAAGTCATTACTCCAGTGCTCCTCCAAAGTGACCAAGAAAACGTGACCAACCTCGGGTCGTAACTATTCAGGCGGTAAATCACCCAGATTCGCCGGATGCATAGGCCATGAGGAATGGGGCTGAAGGAGAAATTGTGGCCCATGTAACCATTGGTTTGTTTCCTTCTTAAGCGACATCGCGAGTCCACGTGAGGCTATATCATCCGGGTTCTGCTTCGAATATACGTAGCGCCACTGGGTGGGGTATTGTTGTATAATGATAATCCGGTTGGCAACATACGTCGGGAAACGCCCATTAACACTTCGAAGAAGCTTTAGAACTACCATCGAGTCTGTCCAGAACGTTGTGCTACAATGGAGTGCCATCTCCTCTCTGACTTTCGTTGGCATGCACACGTTCAGTACGGCAGCAGTGAGCTCCAACCTCGGTGTCGACACAGTTCTAATGGGACTGACACGTGATTTACTAATAATCAGGAAACCACTAACGTTACCTTCATCAATCTCGCAACGCAAATATAGAGCAGCACTGTAACCAGCATCAGACGCATCCGAAAAACAATGCACCTGCACAGAAGATATACTGCATCCGAACAGAATTAACACCAAATAAACAATCGTCGACATAAAAACAGTTCTCTGTTGTTTCTTTAACCTTTGGGATTCACAATAACTGTCAACAATAGCTTGTCGTAACGAAAAGTTAGCACAGCTTGATGACGAAGTAGCGCCAAACGGATGTACAGTCATGCGATATTCAGTAGGGGGTGAACAAAGATTGCTGTTCTTCCACCACAGGAACCTCAAACAACTTGGATCCTTAATAGGAACCTTGACCTGATGAAACATCGCTTCAATGTCGGACGCGACGTCGATTGGATGGAACCTGAACCGCAAAAGTATCCCCACTAGACTGACATATCGGGACTAGGTAAAAGTTGTTGATTGAGAGAAGTTCCACGGTATGAAGCTTGACAATCGAAGACCACTCGCACTTTACCGGGATTACGTGGATGCGATACCGAGTGGTAGGTTTCTCCTTTAACTTACTGTTCCTGTAATGGAGCAAATTCAGCATATCCTTTAAATATATATTCTTCCACTGCTTTAGTGTATGCTTGGCGCAGTGCGGCATACTTCGACAAACGTTTCTTCAACATGACAAGCCTCATCACTGCGAATTGTCGGTTATCTGGTAACCGAGATCTCCCGACTTGTCATTGTAAGGCAATCTGGTAGTGGGCGCCAACCTTTCTTTTAGTAGCTTCCATTAGTTTTAATGCGGGTCCGTCGTTCACATACATGGTTAGTCGTGGACTATCTAGTCCGTCAAATTCCCTTTCATACATTTGCTCTAGTAGTTGATGAAGATCAATGGTATCGCAGCGAAATGAGTTGATCCTCCGTATTCGATCAACTGTTTGTGATGTGGATTGATCCCTCATAAGCTCGTGCTGTTTGTTCGATCCCAGTACGATCCAGCCCAGTGGAGTTTTAACAGCATACGGATCATCATGATCCCCACGTCTCTGATCTAATGCCCAGTGTAGGTATGGGTTATCGCAACGAGTCAAAAGCTCAACTCTTCCTTCCAGGTCCGGTAACCGTAGATAGGAGAGGTGGGACCATCTGTCGAAATCGTTGTTCCTGTTTCTTGTTCCAAGTTTTTCAGGGAGACGACTGACTGATCGAATCAAGTTGGACCGCCTCATCGCCATCTATAGATCGAACAGTTACACTAACCAACTGGGACTCTACTTGGCATCGGCCAGTAACGGTGCTAATGTTAAGTGTCTTCACGGACCCTTGAACCCCGATAACTTTTAGTAATGTTGAATCAATCAGTGAAGTATCTGATCCATTATCTATTATCTATGTTCGAATGGTGCCAGCAGGCCCAGAAACAAGCACAGGCAACAAGCCAAGTGATACAACAGAACGTTCGACGTGACTGAGAGCAAAACTAGATCCTTCGGTGTTTGCTGTTCCGAAGTTGCTTCGATCAGCATGGAGTAGCGGGTGGAGAGCGGACTTGAACCCAAAGAATCCAAGTGTTTCTTTTTCTCCGTTGTGTACCCGGTGTTTCGTCTTGACAGACATGGGTTACATCCCTTACGGGAGAAAATTCAACCCATGCTTGATTCGACGACACCGCGTAACATACCTGAACTGCAGTCATTCCTTGGATTGGTGACTCATTACAGTCGCCTTTTGCCCAACCTAGCTCTACGCTCGCGACCATGTATGCATTACTACGTAAGAATAGCTTATGGCTATGATCACCAGAAGAAAAATGCGTAGGTTGCTATCAAGTTGGCCTTATCTCAGGCTCTTTCGCTGCTTCACTTTAACCCGAAGAGACCGATTAATCTCCGGAACGACGCATCACCCACAGGGCTCGGAGCCGTGCCAGTTCACAAAATGAACAATGCCAAACGACCCATAGCTTTTGCATCCAGGAACTTGGCACCTGCGTGAGTAATTACACCCAGCTAGACACGGAAGTCTTAGCGGTTATCTTTGGAGTTAATAAATTTCACGCGTGCCTTTTTGGGACGGACCTTTGAAACTTTTACAGACCACAAATCTGTACTAACTTAGATCGGCTAGGATATGGGCATCCACCAGATGGCATCCTCTCGTATGCCACCTTGGACTTTACTGCATTCTGCCTACCACTACAAAATCTCGTATGTTTCAGGCAACCTAACGGAGTCGTCATCGCTCTGAGCCGCTCGCCGTACTGAAACCCTCTGACTGGTTCATTCGCTTCAACATTTAGATGGAAATTCGGTGCTAAACGCAGATATCCGTACGGAACATACTGCTTGCCATGATCAAGCATATAGTACCCCAGGGATGGCCTGTTAAATGTGAGCCGCAAATGCTGCCATACTTCACTCGATACCCCGAGCTTAGTCTTGAATGTGGATGTCTGGTCTGAGGATCCACAGCGATCGTACCATCCCGATTGCGACCAGATGTTCTACAACAGCTACACGAGAATGAAAGGAATTGTGCAACCCTTTTTGTGGTGGCCCACTATTGACAGACGAGTTAATGCGACACTGCCAAGTCTGTCAAAGCACATAAAAAGCGCCTCTGCGGTAACACGGCCTACGGAAATGTCCCAGTAAACCATGGGTGTGTACATGCTGATTTTTACGCCCCATACGACGGGAAGCTGTTTCTTCTGTTGACCGACACTTACTCAAGATGGACCGAAGTTTTCCAGCTAACACGAGCCACGTCAGAGACTACATTTATGTGCGTCCGAAAGTACTTTACAACACACTGGTGACAGACAATTGGTCCGTGTTTACCGGTCTGGAGTTTCAGGGTTTCTGCAAAATAACTGCATGCGTCATGTAAAATCAGCCCCTTACCACCCAGGTTCTACTGGATTAGCTGAAAAGGCGGTCCAGTCAGTCAAGAACGGGGTACAAATATAACTGCTGGCTCCATTTCAAACAAGCTTAGACAAATTTGTTTTTGGTTGTCGCTCCACATCGATCGAAATGACTGGTAAGGGCCCCAGTGAACTAAAGTTCTGGCAGACATGGCTAAACTTGCTGTTTTCTGATCAGCTGCTACGTGTCGAGGCCGAGAATGACCAGATGACGGAGGATCGACAGCTCAGTGAGAACGAACTGCCTTATGTCAAGTTGCTTAATGAAACGAACTGGAAGTCTGGATATTTGCGTGAAGTTGCAAGACAAACTAAGGAAGCGGGTTTTCCAGACGGCAGGGTAGTCATTCGGCACAAAACCACGCTTTGTCTCGGTTCCATCAGCCGATACACCCGCCCACTGAGTTAGAGACTGCAATGTCGCCGCTCAGGCCGATTACGCAGATCAGTCGATCGATACCAGGCCAGCTGGCATAGTTCCAACTAAAAGGGGGAGGAAAAGGTATCTGCGCCAGCTGTGTTCACCTTTCCAGTCGATCTCGCCGAAGTCTGTGCATGTCAGTTTAACGCCATGCGAACCATTGATTGAAGTATATATATATATATATATATATATATATATATATATATATATATATATATATATATATATATATATATATATATATACGCTTTTGTTGATTCGACGATGTGTTTCGCATGTATGTTATAGCGTTTCATGTATCGAAGTCTCTGCAGATTCCGTTGTGTTAAGCCGCCGAAACCGCCCACATCAGACGCTATCTGAAGTGGATCGATCAGGAAGCCAGTTGCGCTGGCGCATTTTCCTTACATTTGCCCGGTTTTTCATCAGCCTTTCTAACGGCTTTTCTATCAGTTGCTTTTGCCACCTCGATTCGATGCATCGAATCATTGTGCATCGGTGCTCCAAAAGTGGGGAATTCATTTATCGATGATATGAGACCACAGGCAGCTAAATCACCCGTGACCTCTTCTCAATCACTCCCTGGACGATGTGTGTCCGCCACCAGCCCGGTTTACACGTTTTATCGTTTGCTCTTTATCCGCAGGACGGACAGCTCACTAGCTGGCTGAATGGACCCGAGTTTTGCTCCTTAAAGCTGAGTTTTAATGGCACTCGTCGGAACTGCAAGCGACTACCTACAGCCCCGGAATACACCGGCTTGTTTGTGTTCTCTGTTACTTCAACCATCAAAAGCGGTGGTTTGAACACCCTCTGTGTGGAAACATCCCGGAACCGATCGGCCTTCCAAGCTGATGATCAGGCAAAGGATTCGCGGGTGAGTTTTAGCTACATCTTCCATTGTGTACACTAGATCATTTTCGGTAACCGAATCTGAATGATGGAGAACTCCAAAAATCCCCATAGTTTAAGGGGATGCTCCTACTTTTGTCTGAAACTCAGGCTGGTGATACCCAATGTTATCGTTACGTCCCCAATGCAATACTCCCCTGAGTAGGATTAAAGGCCGAATAGTGAACAATGGCTGCTGTTCACTTTCACCGTGGTCGGAATGCAACAGTACTTTTAACCATAGCCAACGACGCTTACCTACATCTAGGCGATTTGCTAGCGCTCCTGCACTCATTAGTCGGGAGCGGCGCCATGGCACACGGTTTAGAGCGGTAGGAGCAAACCAAGGGGTGCATCCTATGGATAGTATAATTTGGCTTTCCTCGGCGTCTTTATTCACTCCACTATGCTTGCAGCCTACGATGTTGTGTGGCGTCAAATTAGTGCCCTTCTTTTACAATTTCAGACACCAAATCCATCGCCGCCAATGGTTCTGATCGGCGCCTATCGCGTGCACATAGACGTCACGTCCATAATCCAAGCCTCTGTTGGTCTAACGTTTGGAGGTCCGAACAAACCCACACTGTACATTCCAAAATAATAGAATAAAACCTTATTCGTCCCTCTATATTCTGCTCTAGTGGGTGAGAGAACAAGTTTGCACAACTGGTCGATCAAGTCCATTGTTTTATGGATTTTTAGACCACTTCTCAATTTTCAGCGGGGTTGGTAACAGTCCCCACTGTCCAGCACATACCCCGCTTTTACATGGTGACACGTCTAAATCGCAGTGTCATGTATGTCGCAGCGCTCAGCTTTCTCTAAGCTACATCGTTTTTGGTATCACATGTTATACGCGTGTTACAGACTTAAGAGTACTCTCGTTCCTATTTCGATGCGCATTCAGTAAAGCTCGTCGTCATACTATGATATATTGAGGGTAGATGCAGTAAGGAGGATAGGCAGCAGATGCAGCTCCTCTGAATCTGGTACACTGATGCTCAGTGAAGACAATCTGCTTTAAGCAAGCGCTGTCTTCATGTACAAACCTGACGCCACATTCGAGAATGCGATCTTCCTGCTAGTAGCAGTTACTCGCAAGTTAACATTGGCTTAGGTAAACCATTTTGGACACATATTCCATGAAAACACGATAATAATTATGTACAATGAATTGTAAAGAAAGATTCATGAAAGACGAGGAAAATCATTTAACTGGAGCACTCGAGGTTGACGACTGAGTTTTAGCAAGCTTATAACCACGCTGGCGGACGCATGCGAGCAGATTTTGCGCGGTAACTGGACACAGGATGCTTTCGATGATAGCTGGAAGATAAACGGAAAAATGGCTTCTATGTTTTTGTTGGTACAACACGTTTGCTTAAGGCTGATTTCAAACAATAAGCAAATATGTGGACGAACTGATTCTCGTTTACTTACACTATCAGCCAAGATGAAAACATGGTTTATCATCACTGCTAATGAAGATTAGGCAACACCGATTTCTCCGGATTCGACCGCCACTGCGATTGCGAACACCATCTGCACCTTGAGAAGGGCCATGGGGGTCTGCGCTACACACACGCCTCCGAAAGTCAAGGTCAGTAGACTGACAAGGACATGCAAACATTTCAACTGTTTCAGCACGATAGATAGATAGCACTGCGAGTATGGGAGGAACCAATTCCCAGCAGTTAACAGTTATCTGTACCCTCTTAAGTGGCATAAAATCCACCGATAAGTTTTAACGTCATCGAACAACGTACTTCCATTTTACGCCTCGCTTCCAAGTGATATTTCTCCTATTTCGGTGGTCTAAGATCTCGTAGTACTTTCCAGACCGA
This sequence comes from Dicrocoelium dendriticum, assembly GCA_944474145.2. NCBI lineage: Eukaryota > Metazoa > Platyhelminthes > Trematoda > Plagiorchiida > Dicrocoeliidae > Dicrocoelium > Dicrocoelium dendriticum. Next base: position 53,012,295 of record OX104065.1, read on the forward strand.
TTTTTTGTTTGGTTTCTTTTTATACCTTACTGTCGTGTCAGCGGCCTTAGTAGTCAAAATAACCGTCGCGTTTTAGTGTTCAGATCATAGTTGCTTAGTCTAACTGAAGGAACATTATGAATGCGCCTATGTTGTTAGGGTTTTAGCCAGTTTGGATACCGGGCAATTTGACATTACCAATCAGAGTTCGTCCTTTCTACAGTGCTATGGGCTCCACACTAAGACAGTTTGCTCAGTTTGAATCGCCGTCTCCCTCAGTTTTTAAGTCTTCGCTGCAACGGTGTTACTAACAACGCTGGCTAGATGTCTAAAGCAGTTTGCATAAAGCCATCCGGTCATTCTGAGAGCCACTATCTTCGCCATCCAGAATTTTTGAAGGGTTGCTCGCATTGAAATTGAGGAGCTATCTTGCTCACGAAGTAGCTTTTCAATTTTGTTTTCTGTAGATTTTGCAATATTGTACAAAAAAGGTGGAAGCCCCTGTAGTTCTGTGACTAATTTTACCTTAAAGCCGAACCCATGACCACCAGCGGCTTGCACCGCCAGTCAGCAAGTTATGCCACGGGGAACAGCTTCGGACCGTCATGATCTACAAACCAACTGTGATATAGCGCGTCTTATCGGATCCTGATGGATCCGATGGATGCACACTACTGATGATGCCCAACAGGCTGAAACTGCAGTCTAGTGCTTTTCCGGGCATGTGAAAGACTGTTTGATTTGGAAGCTGGCTGTGACGAACCTCAATTATCTATCGAGCTACACTGATTTTCTTACGATAGCAACACAGTCAACTACTGAACACCTGAGATGGCAACTAACACTGTCCGTTTTACTCGGTCTCTACTCCGGATAAAGAAATAAAAATAACACCTGGGAATGATGCTTACCGACGCCAGAAGTGTGATGATTCGGTTCCGTCTTGTCAGTCCGAATCCTGAGCACTTTCCACCCCACTCCGGGGACCACTGCGCATTCTACTATCTTGTCATCCAAATACTTGTCCTTTGGTCCGACATGAGCCAGTCTTGCAGAAGGCACGTTCAACCCACCAAGGTACAAGTGTCCAACATAGCCAGGTATTTCCCTGAAGAAAGCCAACGCAAAGCGTAATTATAACGGATAAACAGAACTGTAATTATGAGCTTATTGATTTCTGGCCGGTTCACACACTGTTACGAAGGACATATCACCGAGTAGGATAAATTAATGAGGAAGACAAATGACAAACGTACCCGAGTTTCGCTTCATGAACAATCTTGCAGCGAAAATCGATGGTGTTCAGATGGGGCGGTTTCCACTTTAATGTTTGCGGACAGGTACCCAGAACATAGTAATCCTCTGGTCCGCAGGGTTGAAAGATGAGACCGTCAGTTACGTGGTCAATGCGCTGCGCGAATTCAGGCTTTAGTAGCTGCAAAGAAGAAAATTGCCACCGTAGTCTAAAGAGTTTCATCATCGCTTCTTTGTCAAAGAAATAAATGTGAAATGTCTCTGTCACTGAGTGTTCGAATACCTTCAATTTGGAGGGTTCCTACTACAGTCTAACTTACTATGGCGACCACCTGTTTATGGTGATCAGCCAAAAATATCCCTAAACTTTTCTCCCATGATTAATGTCCCTATGCATGAACCTGTCTGTGGGGACCACTATTTGTCGGTCCTTTGAGCGGTCGCATTAGACAAGTTAGACTGTATCATATACTCATGAAACCTGATAATCTGCAATAATTGCCCGTTACTCCCGCCTCCTCCATTTCTTGAGCCATTTCGGTCTACCAGGCTTCCTTGTCTGCACGCAGACTCCGCTTTAGTTTGTGCCTAAGAGTCCGTCTGGTCTGCTCAGAGACAGCCGGGAGATTTCTTCTGAATTCTAACAGGTTCACTGACCTCTCAGAAATTTAGTGACTGGTGCGATGTGGCATTACAGTGCCACAAGCGGTGGCTGTTGCACCGTACATGGCAGCCGAAATTCTATCCCATTGAAGATCAGTGGCGAGAGGTACGCAGGGCATCTTGATATTCTTGTTCGACCAAAAGATAGGATAACTCTTCAATTTCCAATCGGATAAGGCGCTTAGTTCGGCTCCCGATGAAGTTCGTAGAAAAAACGACAGCGTAGCAAAGCATGACTAGACTCGATGCAAGCATTCCAGAACAACCGACAGTCCAAGATGGAACCACGCTATATATGGGTCCATTTCTGGCCATGCATAGCGGGACGCCAAGTGGTGCTTTAACGTGCACTGTACCTAAAAGCGGTGCAACTAAAGACATCCGGTGCTTCGCGCACAGCTTCTGAAGGGCTCAAACGAACTACTTACACATTCATATCCCCTGTAAGAGCAATGATATCTGAACCGGTAACGCTGCGAAGCAGCGTGTTCTGCCAGGTGATAGATTTCTTGACTTCGAGTACGCCGACGACACTGTGTTCATCTGTGACAACTCCAGAACGTGCCAAATTGCACTGGACAAATTAGCCTTGGTTGTCAGTCGTTTCGAGCTACACTTTGCACCCTCGAAACGCAAAGTCCTTCTCTATGATTGTCAGGAACCCACATCTGCGCTGATCCTTGGTGATGATCAGCTGATGTCGTCCAGAGATTCAAGTATCTAGGTCAAACATTCCCAATCTATATTGGGCCGTGGCCTCTTTTTAAGCCTTCCCATTTCTCATCCCCCCACCCTTGATCATCACAATTTAAGCAACCCGCAACGCCCGAGAGACGTAAATCTGTGATTTCCGGTGGTCATATTGGTATCTTTTGTTTGGGTGACTAAATTTTTATTGTTGGTATCATCGAGCTTTTCCTCACAAACCTCATTTTGACTTTCCCAGCCTCAAGCTAACATTCATTGTGCGGCAACATCGTCACTCGTCTGTAATTAAACATAGGACATGATTATTATTAGAAATATTACTTTTTTATTGTTGAATTTTAACCTTAAGGCATGTCATTCATTAAGAGGTGTAGTAACTTCGTAACAATATGTTTGCCGAGATATTAATGCGAGCGTTGAGCCTGATGTCTTTGAGCAAGTTTGCTTATGTCCGGCTCCAGACTTGACAGCAAAAATCGAAGATCTCTTGTTGTGATGTGATCTATTTCTACATTTTGTTTAAGAAACCACTCTGCTAAATCATTCAACCAAGTACGCGGATGGAAAAGCAAGAAAAGATATTTCAGCTATTTCCCACAGTCCGGAGTACCTGTCAGGGGCAACACCCTTTATACAAAAACCTCGTTGATATATTGCGTGAATTTGGATCTTGCTGGTGTGTCACTTTGAGACTTCACTGCGCTTTAACTCCAACATCGCAGGGCTGGATCAGAAATCCAAACCAGGATTTACATGTCAATCAGGTCATAAAACATGCCTTCCATTTCTTTTCGGAGTTGTTGTAAATGACTGTCATAAACAATCAAGTGTTCATCCATCAGCTCCTGCGAGAATTGGAAACTAAAAATTTCTGACATCCGGTGTTTCCAGCATACAGTTCCAGCTTTTTAAGAAAACTGACAGCGGCTCACTTGCTCGAGATGAGATTATTCAAGTTGCCCTGAAGGGTTTTATTTAATAAGTTGAGTTCTTCAAAAACATCAGCCAGATAAAACACCTCTGGCTTAGCTGTTAACAGTTTTCGTTCATAATCAGCTCCAGAAACAGCTGTGGCGATGGTGTCCCAGGGTGCAACAAAACGGCTAGACAGTTGCCCTTTGAGAGCCATCTAACCTCTGTGTGAAAACAATAGAGCCAGCGAACCTTCACTGTTCTCCTCACACAATTGCTGGAAAAGCCGATCTTGAAGGGGGGTGCGATTTGATATTGTTGACCACTGTTATAACAGTTGACAGTGAATCGTTTAAGCAACCTCTTAAATCCTTGGCCGCTAGGTGCTCTCGATGAATCATATTGAATTGCGTGAAAAATTCTCAGATGGGCAATAAATTCTTCGTATCTCCCGACCATTGCGGCAGTACCATCTGCTGCATATGCAACTGTGTTCTGTATCGGAATGGAATTTTTAGTCAGACAGCTATTGATTACCTCAAATATAGACTGGCCCTTTGTGTGAGTTTTAATTCTCCTGGCAAACAGCATCTCTTCCACTAATTCATTATCATTGAAGAATCCAAAGTACGTCACTAGAAGAGCGTCGTTATCAGGGAAATTGGATTCATCTACTTGTAACGGGAACTTTTTAGACTGTAGTAATGCAACTAAGGTACTTTCTATGTCCTGTTCGCCTAGATACAGTCGGAATGGCTTGAACTACTTGTGAATATATGTTCATCATGTCAGACAGTATTATTGATACTGAAAGGAAGATACTTTTTCCAACACTATGTAAAGCGCAATTTTTGGCAATTTACTTGCTGACTTCATGAGACGCCTCAAGTCCATTTGCAATGTTTCTGCCCTGTCAGAAACCATTACCCTTAAATTGGTCTCTTTTCGAAACTATCCCGTAGCTTTTTAAAAAATTCTCATACTTTCTGCTTTTGTTCTTCTGAGCACTTTCCAAATGATTTTTCAGTTTACTTGTTCGCATACTTCATTTTAAAGTGCTTTGGCATATTGAGGTGATGCGACAGTATTACCGAAACTTCCGAAATATACCACTGTAAATTGTTAATATGTAATATAATATTGCTTTATTTTTACTACACATTTATATCATGGGTATCAAATAACATCATTCGACAAGGCTAAACACACAAGTAGTATGAATAATTGGTGGCACTAAATTTATTCTTGCTTGACCGTGAGTTTAAACGAAAATCCGTTTGGCAAGCATACTTGCAACATCTGTTGGTCGCTACAATGTTGAAATGTAAAAGTGTAGAAACACTGTTAGAGGCAACCCAAACGTTGATTCGGAGGATGACTGAAAATGCAGTGAATAGTTAAAATGACTGAAGAAAACTTATTGATAAAAGCCAATGAAGAAAACACATGGAACTCAGAAAATGAAAATGCACATTGGACACACATGCATTGCAGGACGGTTGTAGCGAACAGAGACAACAGGTAAAATTAAGAATAGAATAGACAAACACGGAAGAAAATGCCGGATAGGTGTTTCGGTGTTGCTCTTCCAAAGACTGACACTCCGTAATCGTTTGGACTGGTCTGATGGAGACAGCCTGAGCTGGGGTGGAACGGAGCTCAGTCGATGACTTGATCACTATGCCACTAAACTCCTTAAGCAATGCTTGGCACAGCGATAAGGGATTCAGATTTGCTTTTGGAGTGCCCGCCGTGTGGTTTGATTGCGACATGCAATTTCTATTGAGACTTCGAAGTAGACCTCGTTCATTCCGAGCGCAAGGACCGTATTCGAAATGGGGGTGTTTGGGTGTTGCTCGTCTAAACACTGATACCCTGTGACTGGTTTCGTCCTCGTTTGGACTGATAAGATGGAGATAGCCTGAGCTGTGATGGAACTCAGGGGCTTGGTTAAAGGCCGACGCCTTGATCACTATGCCCCTTAGATGCTTGAGTATCGCTCGGCACAGCAGTAAGGCGTCAGCTTTAATCACTAACCCCAGAGTCCCACCCCAGCTCAAGTTATCTCCATCTGATGAGTCCAAACGAGGACGAAACAGGTTACAAGGTGTCAGGGTTAAGCAGCAGCACCGAACCAGCCCAAATTCGGATACGGTCATTGTGATCGTAATCACGGAGGTCGACTTTAAAGTGAACTGCGTGTCGCAATCCAAACACACGGTGAGTACTCCAAATCCAACTTTGAAAGTGCCGGGTAGTTCAAGAATTCGGCACGAGAGAATCAACAACGAAACTAATAACGTGCATCGGGCCAGCGCCCAATGCGCGCTGGCAAGGCATTTGATTATCATGAGTATTAGGAGACTTATCCTCATGTACATATTGTTATTTTTACCAAACGAAGGTGCCCTTTAATTTGAAAACTTCAGCCAAGAAAGCGTTATAACGCGTACTAGCTGTTTCGACTTAGTCGAAACTAACGAACGTTCTCCAGAGATACTACCTCGCGCGCGCCGAGTACCCATTCCAATTCGGAACATTGCGGACTAACGTGACAGCCGCCAGACGTGCGCGCAATCTGGCAATGAAGACGAAAAATTGATAACCTAGCCATACTGAGCTGAAACTCAACAAGAAAGACTGCCCAGCACATGAGTTGTCACACAGTGGTAGTGTCCTGAGGAAAACTCAGTTAGTGTGGCTTTGTGCAGTAACTGCTACCGTGTTCCGATGAGAGTTCGCTAGGTTCACTGAGGCTTGTCTTGAGCAGAGCTCAGTTGGTTCACTGTGGATAGACATAAAGTCCTGAGGACGAATCGGTTGTTGGTTGCGCAGTGTAAGTCACCGTATGGCGATTGTATGGTTGAAGTGAGCTATTTGAAATCTGCGCAATGGAAGGCCTGCCCACGTCTGGATTTACACCTTCGTAAACAGCCAATTGCGCGCGTAATCCATTTCACTGACCGGTAGTTACTAGGGGAGATTAGTGCGCAGAGAAAATATCAGAAAACTTTTTAAATGAATCCTGGTACCTATCACACCCACTTTTCATAGCATGGCCCACTGTGGCCCCCATCGCTCCCCTAAAAAATTTTCTCATCCCAGAGTCTTCTTGAATTCTCTATGGCCTCCAAGGAGGCCATATGGTTTCCGTTGAGAATTGCTGATATAGACAGCTATATCAGCGTCAGCAAAATTGTAGATCATATCACACCGCATTGCGAAAGCTCGAGATGCTTTCGCAAAGCTACGCCAGCGCGACGTCACTCACTCTGAAGGGCAGATTTTACAGTACAGCCATCCATTCAACTTTCCTTATACGGATACGAAACATGGCTCATCAAGTCGACAAAATTAAGGCTTGTTACCTTGAACCATCGCTGCCTTCGCAGCTTAGTTCATGTCTGGTGGGAACACCGCGTGAGCAATGAGCGTGTTCGGCGTCGCCTATTTGGTGCAAAAAGAACGAGTGAGCAGATCAGCACCGTTATTTCACGTACCAGGCTCCGATAGCTGGGCCACATGTTACGCATGCCGGCCCACCAACTTCCGAGAGATGCGTTGTTTGCGCGCCTGAGGAAAGAAGAGGAAGGGAGTCCAACTGATGACTTGGTCAAGAGAAATGAAGTCCCTCACTTCAAAGTTGGTGTCTCCTGACCGCTAGGCTGTGGTCTGAAGGACGATGAGCACGTCTGGTTTTATACATGGCAAGGTGCCGACCTTAGTGGCGTTTGCGTTGTGAGTTTCTCTGTCCCTCCCCATCCCGCTTATCTTCCTCTTCCAGCCATGATCTCCCTCTTGAATCATGATATGTTATTAGACAGCGTGTTGCCTGTTTTTTGCATTCCATGTTGATAAGTATATTGCTTTTTCTTGTTTTATCTTTACATACTGTGGTACAATAGTTAGGTGTATTTTTTTCAGCTGACTTGTAATGATGATGATACAACATTCGAGGTAGGCAAAGGAAGGGACGCCGATGGTCGTGCGTGACATCCATTCTACTGGTTAGCTATGTTGAAATTGTGCATTGAAATTGTGCAAAAAAAACCCAGAAACCTTGAAACTGGGCGCTTTTATGCGGGTTAAGGGAGCGACACTATAAGTGCAAACACGTGCCAACCTGACTGGATATTTGTTCGGTGTCAAATAAACCATTGATTACAAGACTCGCAAAGAGTGGATACTGCCGCTACCGAGGAAATTGTGTTTCATGGAATTGAGCAATGAAACATCGTAACAGAAACCAAAACTCATGATTGTGAAGTTGGACCGTATGTTTAATTGCGGCGTAGCCCTGATGTAGTAACGTGAAATAGCTTCCGTGACAGATGAGCAGCAATAAACGTTTTAGCGAATGTTGACCTCGTCAACTGGAAGAAGAATCTTAGACTTCGTTCAAACAATGTGCGGTCGTTGCTCACAACTTCGGGACTGTGTACTTAAGTGACATTTGTGCACTCTTTACTCATTCTGTTTTTAAAATGGTAAAATTCTCATCTTTACTGATGATGTTTATATCACATTTGTGGTGGATAGTGTAAAATGCTGAGAATGCATCCATCTGGGTGCTTAAAGCTTTTCTTGACCTGACTTGAATATGTAAACAGGGAACCACTTACTTTGGGTTAGCTTAATGGAGTGAGATTATGAACCGAGGGCATAACCAGACAGAAAAATTCTAGATGATGAAAAAGTGGAGGATTTATGTATATACAAGGCATTGACGAAACAGTCTCCGAACGCACTCACTTCTTCAGTTTGATTGAGCGGACGAAACGTCTTCCTCCTGACGGAGAAAGACTGAGCACTAAAATCGACCAACCCCAGATGTCCCGCAGTATTCCTGGGCCATATTACTTGTTTATCAATCGCCTGATATCGATCGAAAAAGGGACATCGACCAATGGGATGACCATTGAGTGTGATCATATCATACACGAGGAACCGGGGAATACCATCTGTCGGTGTCTCATGGGGATTTGGGGGAGGTTTGGAGGGGTCGAAACAGATGACCATTTCACCGTCAAGCAATGTGTGAAATAGGTGGCCGTTTGGACAGGACAAGAACTCTGATGTTTTAGAGGTGTTTGATGACTTTTCGGCGTTGCTGACCCAAGAGACTGTTGGAAAATGTAATACATCGGCCTTGTATACAAAGTTGCCACGATCGAGTAGGTAGACTTGGCCGGGCCCAGTGATTAGAAGCAGATAACGGACGCCATCCGCTTTGTGTGAGACACAGTAGTCAAAATTTACAAGAGCTTCTATATTTCGCAGCGAAATGGAAACAGGTTGACTGCCTTTGAAACGCAAAGGGTGAGCGCGGCGTTTGTGGGAGCTCTCTGGGCTATCGGGCTTCGGTTTTTCGGCATTTTCTGAGTCACTCTCGGTTTGGTGACCATCCGCATAAACAAGTTGACCGTCCATCAGTAGGCAACCACCAGTTTTTAAAAGCCTGTCTGCTAACTCACGAGCTTCATGAGCGTCTGGACAGTCTTGATCCAAAACACTCACGCGAGATAGTCCCTCTATGAGCTTCGGGGTCCCCTTTGGAGGGGGAGGAAAGGAACGACTATGAAAAACAGTAGTTGAATCGGAACAACGGTCCAACAGGTCATCGTTACGAGCCATCTTAGCATCCAGAGGACCGTCCACTGCATCCTCGTCTGACGCACGAGTCCGTTTCACATTTTCGTTTGAAAGTGAATCATCCTCTGTTGTTGTGAATAAGGAAAAGAAGACAAATGGGCAGTATTGGCATGGAAACATGTCTTATTTGATGCCAAAATTAAAAGTGTTGTCGTGGATCAGGTGGCTTGCGCAACAGTATTAGGTTCTAGAGGATCAAAGTGACCGCAAGGGACTTCGGCAGAAAACTGTATGAACAGTTAGGATCGTGTTGCGAGACTGGTACACAAGATTTAGAAGCACTTCAGACAAGTCATCCTGAGGCTATACTGTCACCGAAACAGGATGAAAAGAAGAGGATGCAAAAATACACGAACAACCGATTCATTTTAATAAATTGATATCCGATCTACAATTGTTATTTTGTACCATACATGGATATTGGGATCCACCGATCTTAGACCACAGCATAAGCGGCATAACAACTAAGAGACCTCAGGGACAAGCAACAGTCGGTAGCCCTAGGCATCTAGGCAACAAAATCACAGGTGTGGGAATATACGGTAGCTTCGTTTCTCTTGAGAAAATGACGCAAGAAGCGTGCGTGTGGTGATGCGGCTATGAGTGCAAAGTGTGAAGGCTCATGAATGTACTGGACTAGCAGTCACGGGATCAGCAGTTCCGCGACAACAGCAGACGACTGTTGCTGATGAAGGCGTGATTAAGAATCAAGACGTGGGTGGAGTTATAGCGCATCAACGCATGCCCGTTAATAGGTTAGAAATCAGAGGCAACAATGCAAACGCGCGGGATTTTTTGACAGAAAAGCATTAGTACAGAACGATCTGCACTAAGGCTTCAGAAAGAAAAAATTGCAAAAAAATTACTTGTAGTTCTGAGTGTGGGTGTCCTTGTATTGATATGGTTGGCGGCATCCAGTTTCGGATTTGCCTGTCACTGTGGCCAGCCACAGGACGCCTGCGCCCACAGAAGGACCATGAATGGCTTGCGCTGCACCACCCACACACCCCATATCCAGTGTAAACCCGAAGCAATAAGACCGGGAGGCATGTGGATGGGGGCCACGTTTCATCAACAGAGCCAGCCCATACACCTTCATAGGCAAACACAAGCACGCTGTATTTGGGGAATCAAGCGCACACAAGGCGCTGGCTGGACCGTAGTCCGTTTCACACTGAATGCATAGAACCACTCTTCGAGCCTAGCACCGCCACCAGAACCGTGCACTCCGGCCCCTCCAGCAAAGACCAGCTGTCTCTTTGAGCCAGTATGGACGAGATAGTGGACAACAGACAGGTAGGCACCTTGTCAACATGCACATCAAGGGCAGTCACACCAGGGATGTCAAACAACAGGCAATCACTTGAAATGACGAGATGAAATAAAATAAATCGAATAATGCATGTAGATACGGTGACAACTCTTCACTAAATGAGCATATGAAATAATTTGGTTACGAACAAATCTGCGATAAGTTCAAGACGTCAAAAAATATATTTTAAGAAAATGCCACAAACGTGAAAATGTCATCGAAGTTAACTACAATTAGCTTAATAGACGTGTGCAAGTTTATAGAAGATAGTTTAGGTAGACATTAACATGAGATAAAAGAGCATAAGGATAATATAGCAAACCCACCACTTGAAATAAAGAGATCCAGCATGCATGCAAGTGGTTAGTAAATCGAACGCAGCGTACCTACAAACGCTGTGCATGTTATGTCTACGTTCTCTGCAGGACTCGTCGTCGTTTCGGCGTTGGCCCCGAATGGCCTCACACATGGCTCACTAGGCATGTCCGACTCACGCACTCGCGTACGCATGTGCTACAGCACCATGCGCTCGATGTCGATGGAGTACAACCCATCGGTGATTGCCGCTTCTTGTCTGCGTGTATGAGGTTTTTCTCCCGCACTTCGGCAACTGCCTTCGTGATCAGATCGCGCCATGCACGCCGATCAACTCTTTCGATTCCCATCATCTGCAATCAAGATTAGAATGTGAGAAGCTCACTTTGATCATGTCCTGGTAACGAAGCTTCGTTTTCCCCACATGCCGCTTCCAAACACAGCTGACCATATAATAGCTGCTTCGGTATCCGCGTCGAATCCATACACCCCACATGACCGAGCCACCATATAAGAGAGAACAAATCGATTGAAAGGGAAACGATTGTTAGAGTAGAAGTCTCACAGCAAGTGCGCCATTGCGTAGGGTTCTTGGCCATATCCAGTACCGTTTGCAGCCAGATGCGCACGGTATGCTTTGGTCTCCAATCCGGGAATCGGGAATGTCCATCAACAGCCAGCTTTGACGTTTGCGAATTGTCGCATTGGATCCAAGTTTTGCAGTGACCTCCCTGTCTTCGCTTGCATCTCAACCTGCACTCGCAAATAGGGCACCTCGAGGCAGCCGTTGGACAGGAATGCGAAGCACATGCCCAAGCCATTAAAGCCTCCGCAGTGAAATGGTGTTTTCAAACGGTCGGTGGAGTTTGTCGGATTAGAAGACTTATCGACGGATTTCCTCATTACTGATGTGTTGCTGTCATCCAACACCAGCAATGCTCCGCAGGCAACGGTGCTGGGAGATATAGCCGTTGAACATTACTTTTGAGAGCAGGCCAAGTCTCGCAGCCGTACAGCAGAACCGCTCGTACTGCAGCATTGTAGACTGGTCCATTGAGAGCAAGGCTGAGGTCACGACGAGGCCACAGATGACGAATGTTAGCAAAAGCTACTCTAGCCATGGAGACACGCAAAATGTCATCCGTCAAACCGCCAACAGAACTCCAAGGTAAATGAATTTGTCGGCCACTTCTGGTGGATGTCCCGAAAGGGTGAGAGGAGATGCACTTGGTCAGTCTAGCAACAGGACCTAACATTTGGAATGAGCAGGAATCAATCCAAATCGGGAGGCAGACCTCTCTAGTCTAAGCACATGCTGGGCGGTCTGATAAGACTCGCAAATCACAGCAATGTTATCTGCGTACTTTAAGTCCAGAAGGCGGTCACCCAGGAACAGTTCGACGTCATAGCACTCAGAGTTTTTCAGGATAGTATCCAGGATCTCGTTCATGGCGAAGTTGGACAAGGGTGAAGTGGTTCTGCAACCCTGTCTAACACCACCCGTGATGCTGAAGGCGGGGGGAATTTTCAGTAGACTCGCACGCGGCCCGAAATTTGACGATAAATGGTACGGAGAATGCTGATGTAATTCCCAGGTAATCCCCTCCTCAGTAAGTAGTCCAAAAGAGCCACTCTGGCTCGAATGGCCAAGAATATGACTATGGTTGGTCGACTGAACGTATGATGATGTTCAAGTATCTGGCGGATCATAAAGATGTGATCGACACAACTGCGACCCGGGCGAAATCCAGCTTGCTGTTCACGCAAGTGCTGTTCCTGTGAGCAGCTGAGCCTCCGCAGGAGTAAGGCATAGAGCAGTTTGGATGCAACACAAATGAGACTGATCCCACGATTATTAGAACAAACGGCTCGGTCTCCTTTTTGTAGATACGACGTCCGCTAATGTCCAGTCGGATGGGATGGTTACAGTAGTCCAAATCTGATGAAAGAGGGATGTCAGATCACGGGTGAGAGCAGGACCTCCATATTTAAAAAGAGCAGAAGGAAGTTCATTTAAGGCCAGGTGATTTATGGCGCCTTATCAGGCGAAGCTCACGGTAAATCTCAGACCCAGTCGATGGAGGAACACCCACGCATCAGGGAACACTGTGAATCCCTGAAATGGACTCGGTTGTGCTGGTGGTCAATTGAACTGACCTTCAAAGTGCTCTGTTCATCGTACCGGACGACGATGATGACTGTGAATTAGGTCGCCATTTTCACGCAAAGCCTCACTCGCTGTTGACCTTTTGCCTCTCGTGGACGAAATCTACTGGAAGAGTTTGCGGGAGTTTCCCGAGGGCGCCGCCCGCTCCATCACAACGACGCGTTGTGTCTACCAGACTTTGCGATCCTTTCTGTGTAGCTGTCTGAGCTCGGCACCTGTGCTTCTGTGTAGTACGTTTTACTCAACTCCGGCGGGAATTGCTCGAGGGCTTTCCATTAACTGAAGAGACTGCGCGGGGATCCAATGACTAGCAACCCGTCTAGTGAAGCCACAGAGCAAGGTAGCGGACTTTCGTAAGGTGCTCTGAATATGGGCCGTGTGTCTCGACGTCGGAGGATAGAGGACGCAAGTTAGAGTCTAACGTGGTCAGAAGTGCGCCGAGAGCATTTGGGGCAACGAGCTTGTCTGTGTCAAGCCGTTTTCGGGTGCCTCTAAAACGCAGAGCGACCTTAGCACACATGAGTGCATGATCCTGTCAAGTGTACCAAATTGACTTGCAGTTCGTTGAACAGCCTCGCCGACGGTAACTAATAGCCATATGGTCCATCCGCTCCCAAGCATCACCAGCCGTCTGTCGCCAGGTGGCTGGTGGGCGCCTGGAACGCCGGATATTGGTGCTCGTAAGGAACAAGCCGTGGCCAGCACACAGTTGAATGATTAGATCGCCGGTGTCCTTTCTGTGAGTCCCGTGACTGTGCTGACTCCCAAGTTCGCGTTCATGAACTTCTGATCTGCCGACTTGCGCACTTAGGTCTCCGGCAAATACCACGATGTCCATGCGGCGTTTCTTGCGGAGGACGCCGGTGAGCTGGCGATAGAACTCAAGTTTAGCTGCATCCTGACTGCAGACCGTAGGAGCACAAGTCGCTACAAAGAATAAGCAACGCATACTGGTCCCGTGGCTAGAAGATCGCACTGCACTTTCCAAAAGGACTGCACAGAGACGGCTGTTGACCGGGAATCAGTCGATGACCGCTGCCTCAGCACGTGCGCTTAACGTGACTTTTACGTTGGCGCAGCCAGAGACTGCAGTTGTTGCATATTTAAATAAGCGCAAGGTGAATGTGCTATCGGAACCTGAAGATGGTGAGAAAAATTGCAGCGTTGTGCTGGAGTCCTGTAAACGGTGGCGAGAGTTTCTAAGGTGCGCGGAAGAGCAGCTTGTGATCTAACCTGCAGCATACGCGTTCGAACATTGAGCGCAGTTAGCATGAATAGCGAGCGGCGTGCAACGAAAGTCTTGCGGCTGAAATTGGATTGTGTGCGATCGGTTTTGACAGGGACATTGAAGAGGCCAGAAGTATCTTTCTTTACAATGCGCTATTGGAGACTCGAAAAGGGAGTGGGTTACCAAGAATAGGAGGGTTGAATAAACGTGGAACGAAGAAGCCGGTTCGTGGTGTGATAAAATGAAGTATAGTATGTCCGGCTGCCAGCATCTCGGCCAGAGAGCAAGAATCGTGAGCAGAAAGTTGTAAATCCATCATTTAATATATTTTGTGGGCATATAGCTTCCAGGTTGCGCAGACCGAGGAAGAGGGTTGGCTTATGGGGTCTTCGGTTATAAGGACTTGACCCGCAAGGCAGCGTCGCGATTTCAGGGAATCGCGCCCATTCGGCGCCGGTTACCAATCGCTCGGTACATACGCCATTCATTTGGTAGGCTGCCAAACCGCGGCCCAATACTCCCAGACATTCAGCGTCCAGCGTAAGGCGATGGCGATTCACATCCGCCACGTCGCAGTATTGTTTAACGGACATATATGGCCGGTGGTCGAAATGATTGCACGCCTAGCTTGCAATCAATGGTTTATTACGGGTAAAAAAAGCATTGCTTAACAAGTTCCGTGGGATGGAAATTATTGCGAAAAGTGAATCGCATGATAAAGTGAAATGCGTTTTGGTGGACTCACCATAGACTTATGTCGAATAGCGGAGATGTTCGCGTATTAAACGTATAAATCCATTGGTTGGGAATTTGGTAAGTCACCGTTTGATTGTATTTTGTAGCCCCTGTCTAAGAATCCTTAGGTCCCCGGTTCGGATCTGCGTAGGAGCAAGCGTCCTCGCGATTTACTCAGCGCGACCAGTGGTGATCACGCGGCAGCGAAGCGTCGGTACAATGTGCCGGCGTATTGTTGGTGACTCTCTTTCTTGTTCTTTTATAGGGAAAACGTACAGCAGTTGAGCCAAGCCACTTCCCTTGCTTACCTGAGAACGGACGATAACGTCACTCCCCTTCTCAAGACAGACGCTTCACAATCCGCCGTTTTGCAACAGTTAGTGGGTAGCGAGATTCAACCCCTGTCCTTCTCTCTTGGAAACTACAACCTGTCCAGACTAGGTAAAATACGTTCGGTCGCGAGCTCCTTGCCATGTGCCTGGCTGCAAAGCATTTGCATCACACCCTGAGGGTCGACGTTTTGTCATGACGGATTATAAGTCTCTTGTGTATGTTTTTCGTGTAGTTTCTGACCGTTACTATCCTAACGAGACTTTGTGTTAACATTCGCTATATTGATGGTCCTAACAACCTTGTCACTGACGCATTATTCCGTGCTCACATCCATCAGTTTTCACGCTCACTTATTATTCTTGACGAAATGTTTGCTGCCCAAGTCAGTGAAGCAGAAGTAACACAGGTTCGACTGAACGCTACATTATAATTCTTACAGTTGCTCGTGCTCAATCATGAAGCAAGAATATATTGCGATATTTCCACCGTTTTCTTCCACAGTCCTACCGACGAGTGCTTTTTGACTATCTCCATGGATTGTCGCACCCCAGTATTCGATCTACTGTGAAACTAATTACCGACCGTTACATCTGGCCCAATATTCGCACAAACGTTCCACAATGGGCCAAAAACTGTCTTAATTGTCACAGCAGCATAGCACACTGTCACAACTGGTAATTTTTCACTCCCTGAAGCATGATTCGAACACATTCACTTTGATATAATAGAACCGTTATCCGCTTCGAACGATTGCACTTATCTGCTGACTTGTGTTGATATTTTTACTTCTTTCCCACATGTGATTCCCTTACGATATATTGTCGCTGTAACTGTTGCTCGTATTTTCGTTGAATCGTGGATTCATTGGTTCGGTGTAGCAGCCACTGTCACCACTGACAGAGGATCTCAATTCTGTTCCACCTTTTCGTGACTTGAGTTGATTACTTGGTTGTACTGACTTCCACACGACCGCATATCATCATGCTGCCATTGGTCTTGTCGAAAGATTTCATCAACAACTGAAAGCCGCCGTTACAGCTATTTCGCCTGATGCCTGTTGGTTTGAACGTCTTCCAGCTATTCTTCTTAGTATTTTCAATACCGCCAAAGAAGACACCGGATGATGCCCAGCCGAACTTGTTTTTGGCACAAGACTTGGCACAGACTTCCAGATGAGATAATACTTGGCTCACGAGTCATCGATGAATTGAATTCTGCGTCATATGCTGAGCGTTTGAAGTAGCACTTTCGATCCCTTAGACCGATACTTCCTCGACTAAGCAAGCGCAGCAATGAATCCAACCAGACTTACACAGCTGTTCATTCGTCTTTCTCCGCATCGATGCTGTCCGAAGACCATTATCACCACTTTATGAAGGTCCATTCAAGGTCTTATCGCAGAAATCGAGGTACTTCGTTTTGAATAAGGATGGATCCAAAGAGTCCGTATGCATCGATCGTCAAAAACCCGCATACATCGAGCCAGCGGTGGATAGTACAGAACCAATGTCAAGCATTCACAACACTCTTGTTCCTAGGCTCTTGCCCACTAACAAACGCCTGACCGATTCCCAGACGTGGGAAGCTGTGCCCCCAACAAACAATCCTATGCACACACGTTCAGGTCGTGTTGTTTCCTTCCCCTAAAAACTAGCACAGTTTGTCCCACAAACGTCATGTCGAGCATTGCTTACCAGCGCAAGCTAAAGGGGGAGTTTTGTAGTGGTTGTGAATACACTATATTTTATCTTTCGTTTGATCGCTTCCGTTTCTGGCAATATTTCCCATTTGTTTAAATTAAAGGATTTTGAACACGCATCTTCAAAGCGCTCGCGTCGTGCTGGCTTCGTCTGCTGTTGCTTGTACTGTCGCCGTAACTACGAATCGCCATACGGCATCGGACTAAACGTATCTGAAGGAAAAACTATAACGCAGTTGTGCCTAAGGTCGTATTTTGTCTCGGGAATAAAACTTTCTAGGTGACGTCCCACTACAAACGCTTGTCAGGCGAAAACCCGAAACGTGCTGGAATACTGCCGCCGAACATTGTTTGGAACGGGTAGATTTCGAACCACTCAGCTGGCACCACGTGGAGGTAGTTGGGCAAGCCAGGCGCAGCTGAGTTGATTGTCATAGAACATTTCAGTTAAGCTTAAGAACCATGGTCCGAGCACCGAAGTGCGGTGGATCCAGTTGCTACCACTCACATCACAAGAATAAAAATAAATAACAACGGCAAGATAGTGGGTTGGATGCAAATAGGGTGTACAGAAAATGGAAGCGAAAACGCGTTAGGATAATTAGAATAGAATGAAAATTAACAAAAAAAGTGCAAGAAACCGAATGCAAAAATCTGGCATGAGGAGTAAGTGCCTTTCTTTTAATTCGAATCAGTTATTCTCCCCATTTTTAAGGAACGCCCTCGCACTTCATGTGTAAATCATCGCGGGATTAGTCTTAACTCGGTTGCCACCAAGCTATTGGTATCCAATCTGCTCCGTATACTATCCCCAATACGTGAATCATCCTACCGTGAACAACAAGCTGGTTTCCGTCCTGACCGCGGATGCGTGGATCAAATCCTTACGCTCCGCCAACTCCTCGAACATCGAAATGAGAAGACGAATATTGGCAGATGCTAGCATTTCGTATTATCTCGTCAGTACCAATACAATAACAGGGAAATTCTTTTATATGTCTTACAGGGCACAGTCAAACCAATCAAATTTATTGTTGTGATCATTGTTATCAGATTACGTCCACGGCAACCGCAGGTTGACAACTAATTGCTTTTGGACACACAAAGCTGGTCTAATTCGGCTTATCGCGACGGCCTCGGCAAATCGTAAAAGGCGTGCATTAGTATGACGTAACAAGATCCGGAAAGCTGATAAGGGATTGACCTGGTGACGAGTCGCCAAGATGTGCCTGCCTATGGAGGACGCTGGTGGCTTACGCGAACACGTATCATCGGAGGTGGATTGGGTAACTTCACGCTGAACCCAGTTTGGTAGGTGTTCCTTCACTCGGGAATCTAAAACCCGTTCGGTCCTGCCGATGTAACTGATACCGCAGTCACACACGAATTGGTAGACACAATGGGATTTGGCGCCCACGGGTTCATCTTCCTTTACTGAAGGTAACGGCAACTTTCGGGTTCTGTTGATGATTACCGCCTCCGCAGCACAGTATGTACGCTGAATGGCCGAGACAATCCGTTTGGTTATCCTTTTCGTTGCAGTGTCACCCTTGAATGGGAGCTCAATGTACACCTTCTTCTTAGGGGCTGTCAACACCATCTCCTTGGGCGGTCTAACTTGGCTATGTTTGACTATGAATCGCTTTGGGTAGCCATTCTCCATAAGTGTCTTAGTGATCAGCTCTAACTCTTCAGCCAGGCAGTCGTTGGAGCAGATACGTCTGGCCCGAGTGAATAATGTTTTTACTAGCGCGCGCTTGTGTGCCATCGGTGAGAAGCTAGTGAAGTGTAGATATTGGCCGGACCACGTTGGCTTCCGGTATACAGATCGCTTAATCAGCCCATTATCCTGTTACTTTGCACGGAGAATGTCGCTTTCCGATTCGACCACAATACGTATCGCCAAATTGACGGAGTAGCTATGGGTAGTCCGTTAGGACCGGTACTGGCTGATTTTTTCATGCTGATGCTTGAGAGGAAACTAAGTGGACAGATTTCTCAGCTGCCGTATTACAAACGATACGTGGATGATATCCTTGTTTTCGGTTCCACAAAGATGCAAATCGAACAACTAGTAGATCAACTTAATAATGTTCACGACAACCTAAATGTGACTATTGAATTCGAATCGAATGGGCGCCTTCCGTACCTCGACATTCTCATGAGTCGCAGGGATAATGGGCTGATTAAGCGATCTGTATACCGGAAGCCAACGTGGTCCGGCCAATATCTACACTTCACTAGCTTCTCACCGATGGCACACAAGCGCGCGCTAGTAAAAACATTATTCACTCGGGCCAGACGTATCTGCTCCAACGACTGCCTGGCTGAAGAGTTAGAGCTGATCACTAAGACACTTATGGAGAATGGCTACCCAAAGCGATTCATAGTCAAACATAGCCAAGTTAGACCGCCCGAGGAGATGGTGTTGACAGCCCCTAAGAAGAAGGTGTACATTGAGCTCCCATTCAAGGGTGACACTGCAACGAAAAGGATAACCAAACGGATTGTCTCGGCCATTCAGCGTACATACTGTGCTGCGGAGGCGGTAATCATCAACAGAACCCGAAAGTTGCCGTTACCTTCAGTAAAGGAAGATGAACCCGTGGGCGCCAAATCCCATTGTGTCTACCAATTCGTGTGTGACTGCGGTATCAGTTACATCGGCAGGACCGAACGGGTTTTAGATTCCCGAGTGAAGGAACACCTACCAAACTGGGTTCAGCGTGAAGTTACCCAATCCACCTCCGATGATACGTGTTCGCGTAAGCCACCAGCGTCCTCCATAGGCAGGCACATCTTGGCGACTCGTCACCAGGTCAATCCCTTATCAGCTTTCCGGATCTTGTTACGTCATACTAATGCACGCCTTTTACGATTTGCCGAGGCCGTCGCGATAAGCCGAATTAGACCAGCTTTGTGTGTCCAAAAGCAATTAGTTGTCAACCTGCGGTTGCCGTGGACGTAATCTGATAACAATGATCACAACAATAAATTTGATTGGTTTGACTGTGCCCTGTAAGACATATAAAAGAATTTCCCTGTTATTGTATTGGTACTGACGAGATAATACGAAATGCTAGCATCTGCCAATATTCGTCTTCTCATTTCGTTGTTCAAACTACTGAAGGGGACTAGCTGTTTTAAATTCCTCGAACATCGCCATGTTTATCACAGACCCACTATCGTTGCATTCCCAGAAATACGTATCGCTTTTGACTCCGTTGATCAACCTGCTTTATGGTGTTGCTTGCTAAAGAACGGGGTGCCAGAGAAATATACCGCCATCTTACGAGCACTTTACCTTCATACCTCCGGCAGAGTGAGGGTCTATGGCAAGCTTTCCTCGCAATTCATTGTCAATAGAGGTGTGCGACAGGGCTGCCCTATGTCCCCATTCCTAGTCAACTTCGCAATCGAAGACGTTCTGTCAAATGCTCTAGAAGATTTCCAACATTTTGTCCTAGAGCTTCTACCGGGTGAGCGCGCGATCGACTTAGATTATGCTGATGATATCGCCTTACTTGGTGACGATCCTCAGGGTCTGAAACTCATTCTGGATCGTTTGGCGGTTGAAGTATCTAAGTATGACATGAGCTTCGCCCCACTGAAGTGTAAAGTACTGCTCAAGGATTGGCTTTCACCTGCTCCCGTGCTCACTCTCGCAGGTGCACAACTTGAACAGGTAGATAGTTTCGTCTAACTTGGGAACTGTGTTTCTGCTGACGGCACTATCAGCAAAGAAGTTTCTCTTCGCATCGCTAAAGACGGTTCAGCATTTTCCAATCTGAGACACGTGGCGTCGTCGCGACGTCTCATTCTTGCTAAAAGGCCGCATTTACAGCGCATCTGTTTGCTCATTGTTGTTTTATGGGAGCCAGTCCTGGCCGATTCGCGTGGAAGACATGCATCGTCTTTCTGCCTTCGATAACGGTTGCTTAAGGAGGATCGCTCGTGTTTGGTGGCAACATCGAGTTAACAGTAATGACGTTCAACGTCGCATCTTGGGGAATGCGAGTATTTCTCTCAACAAACTGGTTTGCTGCGCCAGTTGAGATGGCTCGATCACGTCCTACGCATGCCACCTGATCGTCTACCGTATCGCGCTCTATTCGCTCGTCAAGGACCTGACCGCAGGCGACCGCGTGGTGGTCAGCTATCCACTTGGCGACAGCACATGGAATCGCTGATGTCGTGTCTAGCCGCTGTTGGACCCGTACGTCTTCCAAGATGGCGACCCAAAGATGAGGAATGCCAATGGCCTAACACTATTGAAGACATCGCCCGCAACCAGAATCAGTGAGAATTGTGTACAGAATTGCACTGGTTCAAACATTGAAAAGAAAAAAGAGAAAAATCGGCGTGTGAAAAACAAACTAAAAATGTTTTATCCTACATTTTGTCAAAATGTTCCTTTCTTCTTGCGGCATATTAGCTGAAGTGTGTTGCTCGCCTTCAACTAATATGCCACCATGTTTAGGACGCAGTGACTTCCCCTTATCTGCTAATCTCCACGGCTTTGTTAACTGTGTCCAGTTGATAGACTGTTGTGATTACATACATATATGCTGGCGTGCGATCGGTCGCTCTTTGGTGCTACGCTCTGTGGGTAAACACAGCCTCGACTACGGCATCTTCCCAATGCACGCCGGACAAACATGCTGTCTATATACTTTCCTTTAGGAGCGATTTGTGCGCTCGATCATTCCGTTGGCAGCTGGATTGTACAGGACAGTGCGTAAATGTTTCTCATCGTGAAGTTGTAGGAAATGTCGGAACTCGTAGCTTGTGAACTGCGGTCCGTTGTCCGTCGCAATTTCTTCGGAAAGTCCGAATCTGGCAAACAAATGCTTCAGCCACCTTGTAACGGTTGAAGTGTTCACATTGCCACAAAGGTGAATCTCAGGCCATTTATTGTAAAAGCACGTGGCCATTTTTCTCTGGTGATGCGGTGCAGAATGGAATGGTCCCATTATGTCAGTCGCCACCTTCAACTAAGGTTTCATTGAATAAACGATAGGTTGGATGGGTGCATCGATTAGCTTAGAGCTCTTGTCGGCGTTCTGACAAGCATCGCAAGACCGGACACACACCTCTGCCATTTCAGTCATTTTCGGCCACCAAAAGTATTCTTGCAGTCGGCGCTTCGTTCGTACCATACCCGGATGTCCCTCGTATGCACATCGGATAATTTTTGACGTTAGTCTCTGTGGAGCCACAAATCTTGATCCTCGCATAAGACAGCCATCAATGACCGCTAACTCGTATCGTAAAACATAAAACGCCCGTAGTTCACCACTGAGCTTCGTGCAGTGAGGCCAGCCTTGAAAGAGGTAGCGGAAAACGGCTTGTACGTTTGGGTCACTTTGGTTAGCTTCTTGAAGCTCTTGCTTAGTTACGGCGGAAAGCTCACTCGAATGTAAAGCGGAAACCATGACTTTTTCTTCGTCGTTCTCATTCTTATCGGAATCATCCAATGGAAGACGACGCGATAAGCTGTCATATGGTTTTCGGAGCTAGGGCGGAATGTGATTTAAAAATCATAATTCAGTACACGCACATACTAGCGGTTAATCCGCAGTGGCTTGTGACCATTGGTTCCTCGACTGAGAAGGGTAGTTAAAGCAGCGTGATCTGTACGCAATGAGAGCCTCCGACCAAACAGGAATGGGTGGCATTTTTCACAGGCCCAGACACATGCGAGGGCATCCCTTTCACCGGCGGAGTATGAAACCTCTGTAGGGGATAATTTGCTAGAGGCATATGAAATCACTTTTTTCTCTCCGTACTGCATTTGCAACAGGACCGCTCCTAAACCGATGTTTGACGCATCCGTTGAGACGAACGTAGGGCAGTTTTCTTCGAAAATGACCAGCATTGGTATAGAAACGAGGCGTCATTTAATTGCTTCAAAGGCAGACTGCTGTTCAGACCTCCAATCGAAGATGGTATTTTCCTTTGTCAGCTGTTGTAACGCTTTCTCTTTCCCTCTGCTCTCTGCCACTGACAACTGTTGTACTGCTGCTAGCTGCTCTATGAGACTGCGACTGTATGACTTCTCAGTCACGCGCCCAACCAACCGAAGGTATACAAAAGGCCAGAACTCGGTAGACAGAGAGAGTATATCTACAGGATAGGTTCACTCTATTTATTGGTAACCGAAACATGCTAATTTAGAAGATCAAGGTCGCTCACTATTCCGCGTTTGGCTTTCAGTCAGTATGAGTGAGTTCCACTCCACGGGTTAATGATATTGACGGAATAGTTCGATTCCTTCGATGCGGACTGGTGTTTGCTGGTCGATCAATTCACACTCGATTCCCAAATTCAG
Organism: Dicrocoelium dendriticum; assembly: GCA_944474145.2. NCBI lineage: Eukaryota > Metazoa > Platyhelminthes > Trematoda > Plagiorchiida > Dicrocoeliidae > Dicrocoelium > Dicrocoelium dendriticum. The sequence goes on from OX104065.1 coordinate 53,035,583, forward strand.
CTCCGCTTGCGTCACTATTATCAGCATTCTCAAGGGCTCGGCTAGGTAAACGAAATCAGGTAAATAGCGTAAGTTGTACGAGTAGAGACCAAGAAAATGCGTAACCTCAGATGGATTTTTCGGTATGGGAGCTTCTGTGATAGTCCAAGTAGTAGCTGTGCATTGTTGGATTCCGCCGGATGATAAGATGTACCCAAGAAATTCGAGTTCAGTAGCACAAAATGTACACTTTTCAAGATTAAGCCGAAGATCTAGGCTCTCCAACCGGTGTAATACAGCGCGTAGCCTTGAGTCGTGCTCTTCTCTTGAAGGCCCGAAAACGCAAATATCATCCATGTAAGCGACTTGTCCCGGTAGATTTGCTAATGAATGATTCTTGAACTTCTGCCGAGCTGCCGGAGCAGAGCTGAGTCCCATTGGTAAAACTATATTCTAGAACAGACCGCTCGATGTCAGAAAAGCCGTTAGTGGTCTTGATTATGGTGTCAATCGTATGTGGAAAAAAGACTTCTACAGGTCTAATTTTGAGAAAAACCGTACGCCAGTTATCTGGACTAGCAACTCATCAACTGTGGGAAGAACGACTATCTGACTATTCAACGCCTTTAAGTCATTGCATTTGCGAACAGTGCCGTCTTTCTTTAAGGCATGACCATGGGGTGCACCCATTGGGAACAGTTAATTGGCTCTACCAGGTCGTTGGATATTATCTCCTGTATGGCTTTCTCTACCATCGCACGTCTCGCCCACGGTATAGGACGTGGCTGCGATATAGAAAACGGCCTAGCGTCCTGTTTAAGGCATATGCAGTGAGCGGCAAATGGAATCCGGCCAATCGTCTCAGTAAATAATTTGGGATATAAACCTTTGAGCACGGATGCATTGAGTGCCATGGTACGCATTCGATCGATAGATGGCGTTATGTTAAGAGCGACCATAGCATTTCGCCCCAGCAAGGCTGCGCTGTCTTCAGATGCCAGTTACGCAGCAACGTCGGATGCAACGGACTGTGGATCAAGTTCGGTCATTATATATCCATGGATGCACACAGGGGCCTTGGCGTAAAAGTTAAACTTGTACGAAGGGGGATGCAACGGAATGTGATGTAACCAATTGTCATAAAGGCTAGATGAAATGATTGTTATTGGCGATGCAGAATCTAATTTCATCGCAACTCGCACAGTGGTGTGGGAACCATGGGGCATAACTGTACGAATGTCAGAGGAATGGAGTTTGGGCTCCGTCAAGAATGATTGCCGATTGTCTGGTTGATGACGTTTTCTGACCGCAAAATTAGTTCCCGTAGCAGACGCAGAAAGAGACTCAGTCGATGGTTGTTCAACTAGTGCTACGCGGCGGGAGCAACAACACCGGGTGAAATGGCCCCGCTTACCACAGTTTTTGCAATCCACTGTACGGGCCGGACACATTTGAGAATCTGCTTTGTGACAGGAACTTCCACATCGAAAGCACAAAACAGTCACATTCTGAGATGGCGTAAAATTAGTGTTCCGAATCTTGCTGATATCGAATTATTCTTTGGTGCTGAACAGACATGACTGTTCCAGGGCAGTTGTTTCGAGTCTAGCGACCACCAGGGGTTCTGAGTCCTCTTGTCGCAAACGGCAGAATTTGTAACGCTCAACAAAAACATTAGGTCGAGCGCCCCAAGATCCATCCAGTACATCTAATGCATTTGTGATGTGTCCACTTTTTGTACTTTTAGTGCACTAACAGTGCCTCAGCCTGGAGAAAGCGAAACGAGTTCTTGAGATACGCATCGAAGTCCCAATTTCAACGCCCAATCAGCAGGTACACAAAATTTTCTACAACCTCCAGTGTCTCGTCACCAAGAGTGGGGCAGGTACAGGCATCTGCCAATCTTGAAGAAGTGCTTTGCTCCTGGATGGAGAAAAGCGCATGCCATACTTCCACGCTTCAATCGCCAAGCGGTTAAGTGCAGGTTGGATGAACTGTGGACTGTCTCCCGGCGTAGTCTGAGTCAACTGTTCGACCGCCTGGAAGGAGCTCAACGCCAGCATTAAACGAATCTTCTAGAGCGCTTGTGATGACATCATCAGTGGTAAAATTGAAGAGGAATGGAGAGGTAGGACATCCTTGTCGAACCCCGCCGGCCCGTAGCCCAAAGGTAACAAACTTGTCAAGTAATCTGACGGCGCGGGTTCGAGCCTGCGTAGGAACAGAGCGACCCTCGCAGTATCCTTGGCCCACGTGCAACTGGTGGTGATTGCGCGGCAGCAAGCGTCGGTACTGCGTACTGGTGTACTGCTGATGCCCTTCCTTCCAAAAAAACCAGAAACGAGCTGAGCCCAAGGTCAACCCAGATGATGTCTAACGCACCGGAAAGATATCAATCAACAGACCAGGGTTGATTTGAATCAGGACCGAACGCGCATTCGGACAGTGCAGGTCTTACAGCGTGAATTCTTTCACCTGCGTTGGTTCACGTTCTGTTCTCAGAAAAAACGGTTTTTCGGGTACTCGCCATGCTCGTTCTTCATTGCTGGGGATTGACCTACGCTCTACAGTGTACGACACAACAGAGACTCACAACACCAACGCCATTGAGGTCGGCTCCTCGCCATGTCAGTTAGCGCATCCAAGCAAACGCATTTATTGTCCTTGGGACCCCAGCCCGGCAGTCGAGAAACACAAACCGACGCCAAGTTCGAAGTGAAGGACCTCATTTATCTTGACCAAGTCATCGCTTGGTCTCCCCTCCTCTGAGAGGCATCACCAATAGACCGGAATGCCGTACCAGCGATTCGCTGCAGCGCAGCCACCATCGGTCGCATGTGGGCTAAGGATACTGCGAGGGTCGCCCTGCTCCTACGCAGGCTCGAACCCGCGACGTCAGGTTACAAAACAAGCTTGTTACTTTTAGGCTACGGGCCGGCTCCCCTTCAAGCCCGAGGAGAACAATGTCATTTGCATACTCCAGGTTCGTCAATCGGTCAACTGGAGTAGTCTGAACTAACAGTCATTTCAATCGCAAAATTGAAGAGAGAAGGAGATATAGGACAACCCCGGCGAGCCCCACTTGTTGTGGGGGATTCAGGAGACAGTTTCCCGTCGATCCTTATGCGGTTTCGGGAATCACGGTAGAGATACTGCATACTGGAAAGGAATTTAGCCGGAACGCCCTTCACGGATAGGAAGTGCCACAAATTGGCGCAGTCAACAGAGTCGAAGGCGGCTTTCAAGTTAAGGAGAACCACCATTGCCGGTCGTTTGCAAGTGTCTATCTGCTCTGAAACATAGCGAAGGATAAATATGCGGTCGATGCAACCACGACCAGTGCGGAAGCCAGCTTGGCTTTCAGTGCTTTAGTCCTCACGGGGACCAGTAAGTCGTCGAAGAAACAAGGCAAATGCCCCGATTATTTGCGCAAAAAAGCGCTGCTCCGTCTTGATAGTCACCAGTCCGGAGTCACTTCTTCAGTGCCCCAAGTGGTGTTAAAAATAGGAGCAAGCTCAGTCAACAAAGAGTCACCTCCATCTTACAGCAAAGATGTGGGAATGTCGTCGGGTCCTGGAACCTTGTTTGGCTTCAACAAGGAAAGCTCATGTCGAATCTCTCCTAGAGTGAGGTGTGCATCTACTTCCCACGTAAGCTTAAGTGATTCGGGAAGCGATGGTTTCGCAGCAGGCCTACTGACCCGCTCCTCAAAAGGTTCCGCCCAACGGGCTAGCCGACGAAGCTGAGAATGGATCAACTGTCCATGTTCCTCAGCTATGGTCGCACTTACTGATGGTTTTCTCGGACTCGTGTTCCGGATTAGCTGGAATAACACTCAGCTGTTTTTAATAGCACTGACTTCCATCTCAAGGGCCTTTGTAACCCACCATGGTTCCCGGTCAACTCGAAGGCTCCTTGTCAGACAGTTTAAGGGAGTTAGAGACATGCTGAAACTCAGTGCCCATCGGAAACTGTTTACGCGCTTCGATGGGACGGATCGATGCCACAGTTACGTCACAAGTTGGGTGTACATCATGCGTCAAAGGCATTCTTCATGGCATATTTAAGACGGACCCAGTCAGCGTTCGACTCACCAACCTCATTTGTCACTGAAGATTGACGGGTCAGTTCATTATGATATTGTCGAACTGTACAGGTTAGAAGATAGGCACTTCTTTGAAGCGGGAAGAGTGAGTGCCAGGTGCGCGCACTACAGCATGGTCGGAATCTAGACATGTGCTTCGAATTGACCGACAGTCTTGGACTGATGTGCGCCATATGTTGCTGATGGCAAAATGGGCAATTGGGGTCCAGGTCAGCGAGGAACCCGGTGGGCGCCAGGTGACGCGGCGTGAACGTTTGTGCTGGGAATCAGTGCTGCTAATATAAGGATTGTGGTCGGCGCACGGTTGCAGGAGTCGGTCACCATTGTCTGTTCGGCGTGCAGCGACTCTGAAGCGCCCTCCCAGGTGTTGTTCAGAATATGAAAAACGTCCCACTTGGACCTTCAACTCACCGACAGTACTGTTCGCCATGCGGAGAGGAGATAGGAGCTGTTGATATAAATGGTCTTTGATGCCCCTCCGAACTGGTCAATAGGAGCATAAATAGAGGCGATGAAAAGGCACCTTGTCTTTATACGGTGCTTATTAACCCCAATAGAAGTTCGAGGTTGAACCGCACACATGCGGCTGTTCAAGGGTATCTAATTGAGTAGATTACCTTCAGCATGTCTGCTGCGTGTGATACCAATACCGTAAATACTTTGAGCCATTGACTCGGTATCACCAAAGACGCGAAGAGTGCAGTCATCGTCGTCAGATTCAGAACCAGGGAATAGAAGATTCGTCACAACGCTTTTATCTCGTATGCCTGTTTCGGAGACCCAGCACACATCCATACCGAGAGAGTGAAGAGTGAGATTCAGTGCTACCTTTTGGCCGATCTGACCCAAAGTACGGACACTCAAAGAACCAATGTGAAATGAGACTCGTGGTTTGATGGACGAGTTGCAAGTATCGATGGCAGCAGCAGTATCAAGGGCAGTTTCTTGCTTAAAAGACGGAGAAAATAGTTGAAAGGGGATATAAAATAAGAAGAGGAGCATTTTCGATGGAGTCGAGGGTTCAGATGATGCTATCCGGCTGCCCATTTGAGGTACCCTACATTAAGCCATTGATTCAACAGCATGACCTACAAGGCAGTGTGAAGCAATTCTAAATTGGGTGTGTGGCTGCAGAAACTCGTGGGGATCTGCTCGAGTCCTGTCACACACAGCTTTTGAAGATTTAGAACAATGCACGTGTTTTACGATCGTATTATGTTACGCACCCGCGACTACGGTCAGTGGCAGGTGGGAGTTGGGAGTTATCGTAGAGCAACGGACAATGACAGTGCAATTCACGGCTTAAATGGCTGGAAAACTGATACACTTCTGCAGGGAAGTGCTAAGCAAGTTCACTTAGTGAATCAGAAGAACATGCGAACCGCTGTTATAAATGAGAGTTATCTTAGTTTCTCGGTTGGACGGTGTTCACCCAAATACTTTGAAGCCCGTGAAATGCTTACGGAAGCTAACGGAGATGTACAGCAAAATAAAAACCGTCAAAAAATGTGCAGCGCAAAGGAGCAGAAAGTAATTTTTACACGGTCTTACCAAAATACCATTCAGGAAGAGCAGGAGCCGGAGGACAGTCATCCGCACAGCCATATCGCTCGAATAGGTCTTCTAAGTAGTCTGCTTTGTATATACCAGGTGGACGCGCTTCGGCAAAAATTCGGACAGCAATATCAACCCTAGAGAGATGCAAAGAAAGCAACAAAGACTCACCCGTAATTCAATTCTTCGACTAAGTAGGCGACAATGAGAAATCCAGTTCTGTTGTAACCATGCGTACAATGAACGCCTTGAAATAACAATGTTGTAAAACACAGCACACATGATTTACCAATTTTGCGTTCGCCGGAGTCGCTGTCAATAAATTGATTAACAATCTTTATGAAAAGATCAACTTGTTCTGGAGTAGGAGTCTCTTCGTTTCCCTTGCACTCGATCTTTACGTATTTGCAGTTATTATCTACGACTTCCCGACGGTGATAGAAACGCTTGGACTTAGTCAGATCAACAATCACCCCAAGCTTATACTGTTGAAGTCGAATGAGTAATCATGGTTAAGAGTAAAACGACCTTACCGGTTCCGCCAAGCGGAACATATCGTCCACGTGAAAAATTTGTTCCGGCTGGATAAAATGATCAAATTTGGAGTCTAGAGGAGTTTTGAATGGGATGAAAATATCCAACACCATGTTTCCTATTCTTGGGCAATTCAACCAACGAGGCGGAAGGGCGGCCATCCCTCTATGACCCATTGTGTGGCTGCTGAAAGTGAGACACGCAAAGATCAGTGCGATTAGAACCACGAGACAAAATGTGGGGAAATGCATGTGGTCCAACGACAAGATGTCTATGTAGAGACAAAGAAGACGGAAAATAGCAACGCACAACCAACGGCTCAAATTAAATGTTTGCGAAGATATTGACTGTTACATGTTCAGGTGATGCTATCCAACGCAGAGGACTGAGTAAGTCAACACAAAGGGGGAGATCAAGTCTTTCCATGCATGAGGCTTGCTAAGTAGAAAGAGAAGTAAAGCAACGTCAATATGTTGGGATGTGGTGCCAACACTTCGCTGGCATGTGAATACTAGTAGTCGCGCTAGACAAAGGATACTGTGAAATCGCACGCATCTAGGCAGAACCAAGCCATCGATCTGTGGATTGCAAGGTAGACAACTGAACCACTCGACCATCGGTCGGTTAATTTTCAGAGATAAGGTAGAAATCTGAAACAAGCAAATGGAAATCGAATAGGATGTCAACTCTAAAGCGTTTCCTGACCAATTATGGAAACGCTTAGAGCTTGTGCTTTCTCAAAATATTCCTTTATTCATAAACGAGAGGAACCGCGAATATATATATATATATATATATATATATATATATATATATATATATATATATATATATATATATATATATATATATGGCGAGAGTCCATGCTGCGCTGAGGCTTGTGGTGGCTAGACCCTGACAGATCTTTGACCCTCTGCTTCCAAAGCTGTGCCGTGAGCCCATGTCCTAGATGCCTCTTCCTGGCGACCACTGAGTGGGAGTTGGATTACACCGTTCGTCTAGCTAAGAGCCAGGAAACAATTCCGCGTGAGTCGGCTCACTTGTAGTGACCTGGAGATTGTCCTGTTTGTCTGTGTAAAATATTATTAAAATATATCGTTCTGTACATAGACAACTTAGGAAGCTTGCCTGTTCGCACGATGACTAGGTGTGTTTGAGTCATCCAGACGAATCGCATTCGCCCGCTTCTGGCTTGTTTGCCTAGAAGGGCATTTGCTGCGTCCCAACTAGTGACTATACCTTTCCCCTAGCTAGAACCTTTTTGCGGTGCCTTTAACTAGTGGGATTGTGCCTTTCGACAATAAACATCTATCTCAATCATATATCCGTCTTTTTCCGACCTTTCCTTGAGGCAGGACGAATGAGATATAGCGACCGAACGATTCCCCTATAACTGGTGACCCCGACCGAAAATTTCGTAAGCCATTTGCTAATTTTTCTTTCCAGGTTAGTTCAGTTTCGCAGTACATCGATCCATTTTCATATTTTGGTGCATATTTCGGACTCTATATCGCTTACTTCATATCATTTTTCTGCTACGGATACATCTCACCCAGTCCTCGACGGTCAGGTTGAAATGTAACCATCGCCACTCCGCCCTTTCGCGAAAGCAATCCAAAACATTGGTTTGCTCAGTTGGAGGCACTTTTCAAACTTCGTGGCATTAGATCTCAATCAAATATCTCCACGTCGTTTCCGCGCTTCCTCCGCACGTCGCTGATGATATCGACGATATCTTCGAGTTGCCAGCAGAGAGGAAAACCTACGAGGAAATTAAAACCGTAGTTCTCAAAAGGACAGGTCTTTCAGATTGTCAACGTATCACGAAGCTTCTGAGCGAACGGAGTTAGGTGACCTCAAGCCACCGCGCATCGACAATAAACGTCTATCTCGCCTATATATCCGACTTTTCCTTGAGGCGGGACGAAACTGATATCTAACGACCGAACGACTCCGCTATACACTTACTCATGGCGCACGACCCGCTGCCTATCGGGTGTATACTTTATGGAAGGCTTCGGCTGAGGACCTGAGTCGTTCCCATGTAAAATGTGTGCGCCCATGCAGTATCTTAGTCCACCCTCCCAACTATGAATCACGACAATAGCAATAAATCCATGCTACATCGGCCGTCGCACAGTGGCACTAGGAAAAGGGTCGCCTTGTCTACAGGGGCGGATAAGCGAAAACATGCTACTGCTGGCGCCTCCCTTCTTTCTTTTCCATCTTTTTCTCTTACTCCCATCCTAACCCCCATTACTAACCTTCCTTCTATAATTCCCAGCTTAATTGACAGCAACCGAAGTGCCACTGGAGTAGAACCATCTGCAGCCATCATCCCCCGCACCAATCGGACGCCTATCGGCAAAAGTCCCTTATAAGGCCACGCTGTCCCGTTTCCATGGCGACGTTAAACGTTCGCACTCTGACAAATGAATGGACTGAATCAGGACCAGAAGCTTTGGAAGGGTTTAGCACTTGCAATAGCCCTAAGACGAGTCTCCGTTATGCTGATTTCAGTTAGGCAGGAATCCTCCGGAACTCTTGTGGGCAGCTCAACCTGAGGTAAAGGTCTCACGAGCAAAGACATTAGTATACGGTTCGTTAAGTGTACAAGCCTTATCATAGTCGGTATACACACTGATCCCGTCCGCTCGTAGTAACGCTGGTATAGAAGAGTTTGTGTCGCTGCGCATGTTTAGGTAAGCATAGGACTTTGGACTTGTAGCAACTTCATTGGTCAAATCTCGTACTGAAGACGAGCAGTCTTAAGATGTCACTTACATTTATTTCTAACCGCTCGATAGCTTCCGTAGGTGCTGGTTGATGAAACCGCTTGGTAAGTTCGCCAACATTTAGACCGATTCCGGAGCAGGTATTTACCTGTATAAGCTATCCATTGAGTCTGCGCCCGTGTCTCACTTTTCTTAATAAGTGGAATGTGAGGAGTAGAGATCTCGGTGAGATATGTCTTAAATTGCCCCAAACTGACTCAACAGTGTCAGCCAAGGAGATCGCACAACGCAGAACTGAAGCTTTGTCTCGCATTACGTTAAAGTCTGTCAGCCAAATATGCCTCAGCGGTGGCCTGATAACACTTAGTGAGAGCACATCGAAAGGATATGCAGATATGGTCACTGGCTCCTAGGAGACTGCCGTACATAACATCACTTACGAAATCGCAAAAATGAGATCCAAGGTAGACAGCAGCTGGTTTCTCATGTATCTAGTCGGGTGGTTCACGAAATGATGCAAAGGCAGTTGCAACATTAGCTCGAGAACATAAGGACCGAGGGTGTCCGACACCGAACTGCAAGACAGATCAGCCAAACAGAAGTCAGGGAGGTTGAAGCCTCCCAGTATAAGAAAACTATTTGCAGTCTGAATACTGAACGCTCAGAATAGAGAACAAGTAGATAAAAATATGTGTTTACCCCTCACAGGTGGATCGGGCACGTGGCCGAAATCACGTCGTCGATTTCTGCGCCCTGGCAGCATACCGCAGTTGCACTAGATCTCATCCGGATAAGATACACTCCCGATATGTGTAGTTCGCAAAATGGGCGTCAAGGAACCTCCTAAATTCCAACACCATCATCATCATCAACAGCAGTACATCAGCCATTTGAACTGATGCTTCGCTGCCATACAACCATGAGGACCTATGAAATGAGGAATAGGAAAAGGGAGAGAAGGGGAACTTACTTGAAAACATTAATGCCCTAAGCAAACATTCAGGGCCAAGGTGTCTACACCTTGTGTAGACAACATTCCGTCACAAACATCTGGCTATCGAGCAAAGATAAGGCGGCATCGGCGAGACAGCTTCCTTGCGGCTTTCACTGCCAGGCGTCATAATCAGCCATTACCCCGCAGATAACTCAGCACCAAACACACTTTAAACAGACAATTCGATTAGGAGGAGACGGCAGCAGACGCGCCACTGGTGTCGGTTGCGAGCCATGTCCTGTAAAGTCTCGAGCCAAGCACAAGGTGAGTCACGTGGACTCCAACCCGGAAGGCGAGACGAACCAACGGCACCCAGTTTGGTCGTCAGTGACTTCATTTCCCGCTGCCAAGTCAACTTCTGTCCACCTCGAGCGCTGCGCCATCCTACACCTGGCAGACTGAACAAGACCCTCCTAGGTAAGCGGTGACCAGGCATGCGTAGCACGTGCCCGAGCCAACGTAACTTATTCAGTGCTATCTGTTGTTCTAGGGAGCTAGCATGATCATCACCACCTAGTACTCGCCTACGCACATCATCGTTGCAGACACGCTGGTGCCATTCGACACCAGCAATGCTTCGCAAACAACGATGATCAAAGACTTGAAGGCGCCTCAGATCTTCAGACCGAAGGGGCCAAGTTTCACTATCATAGAGCAGAACCGCCCTCACTGTGGCCTTGTATACACGGCATTTCAGACGGAGAGAAACTCCCTTCTGTCGCAAACGATGACGCAGGTTCAAGAAGGCAGCTCTGGCCTTTGCAATGCGTGAGCTCACGTCAGTTTCTATGCGCCCATCATTGCTGATGCAGCTGCCAAGATAAGTGAATTGATCAACCACCTCGAGTTCCTCGTTAGTAAGGGTCAATCGGTTATAAAGTGGATGGTGGTCCTGCAGCAACACTTTGCACTTTGAAGGTGCGAAGTGCATACCAAATAATGGGACCACTCTGGACAGGCTATCCAGGGTTGATTATGCCACCCCAACATTGTCGAAAAGCAAGACGATATCGTCCGCATAATATAAATCAACTAATCTTTCACTAGGCAGCACTTCAACGCCTACATCGTGAGATTCCGCAAGGGAACACTCCATGATAAAATCTACGACGGACGTGAACAAAAATGGGGAAATCGGACAACCCTGACACAGTAGACCGTGACGCGGCCTGTAGTGTTCGAGTATAGAGCACGAAGGATGTTCACATATTTCGTGGGAACACCTTTCCGCACAAGTATTTCGAACAGAATCGATCGATCGACCGAATCGAACGTACTCTTGAAATCAAGGAACACAGCTATTGTCGGTCTGCGGTATGCGTGGCGCTGCTCTAGCACCTGCCGCAAAGTGAACATATGGTCTATACAGCCACGTCCTGGGCGGAAACCGGACTGCTCTTCCGTAATCCGAGATTCCCGTTCCACAGGGAGACGAACGAACGAGAATCGAAACCAGTAATTTTGTCACAACTGGCGTTAGGCTAATACCCCTGTGGATCGCAAAGTCTGTGCGAATGCCCTTCTTGTATATTGCCACTATAATCGATTCGCTCTAATTAGCCGGCACTCTTCGTTCCAGATACGTTCGAATAGGGAGGTAGGTGCCCTGCAGATGACCTCACCTCGACCCTTAAACAGTACAGGAGGGAATCCGGGCCAGCGGCACGAAAACGATTGACGGCTGTGATCGCCTTTCGGACCTCCGCCTCCGACGGAGGTTCTAAACTAACCGTCCATGGCACGTCCTGCATCACCTGAGTAGGAAGAGGTCCGGGAGCAGGGGGCCAGCTGAACTTATCTTCAAAGTGCTCAGCCCAACGAGCCATACGGCGCTCCTTATTGTGTATCAGCGCACCCGCGCTGTCCCTGATTGTCTCACTGGCGCCTGGTTTTCTGAGACCAGTGGTGCGGATTAGCTGGAAGAGCTTGCGGTAATTGCCTATTGCTCATGCCTCCTCCATTTCTTCAGCCCGACTGGTCCACCAGGCTTCCTTGTCAGTACGCAGGCTCCGCTTTAGTTCACGCCTAATAGCCCGTCTGGTCACATTGTGCTCAGAGCCAGCCGGGTGGTGTCTTCTAGCTTCCAACAGGTTCACTGACCTCTCGGATATCCAGTGGCTGGTGCGGTGACGACTGATAGTGCCACAAACAGATGATCCTGCGTCGTGCATAGCGGCCAAGATCCTATTCCACTGAAGTTTAGTGTCATTAGGACAAGACAGCGAGAGTTCGGCACGCAGTGCGTCTTGATAGGCTTGCCTGACAGAGGGCTGGGACAATTTCTACGTTGCCAATCGGGGGAGACGCTTTGTGCGCCTTCCGGTAAAGTTTATGGAGAAACGACAGCGCACCAAGGCATGATCAGAGTCGACACAGGTACTCCAGTATGAGCGGCAATCCAGAATGGAACCGCGCCACCTGTATCCTATGGCTATGTGGTCAATTTGGGTCCATCGCTGGACAGCTACAGGGCGCCAAGTGGCACTTCGGCGCCCACTGTGTCTAAAAGCAGTGCTAGTAAGAAACAACAGGTGCTCTGCATACAGTTGCAGCAGACGCTCGCCGTTGTCAGTCCGTTCAGCGTTAAGTCCATACTTACCACCCAGCTGAGCTACTGAAGAGCTCAGACGCCCTACTTGTGCGTTCATATCCCCTGCAAGTACTATAATATCTGAACTAGTAGCACTGCGTAGCAGCGTGTGCAGTTCGTGATAGAAAGTGTCCTTGACTGCATTGGAACTGCAGTCGGTGGGAGCATAAACGGAAATCACAAACAAACAGCGTTTTGTTTTACTTCGCGAATTCACCTTAGCTGATGTCGTCAAACGGGCTGCACATAAACGGCTGTTCATCGGAATCCAATCAATCAACGATGACTCAGCATTGAAGCTGAGAATGATACTTACACCAGCTTGACCCGTGAGTGCCGCATCGGCGTCTCCGGAGGCGTGCAACCAATAACGAGAGGATAAGCCGGGTGCAGTCAATTCAATAACCCCGTTAGAGTCATTGATCCTAGTTTCGGACACACAACACACATCAACACCCAGTGTGTCCAAGGTGCGTGCGAGTGCAGTCTGCTGACCTGTTTGTCTTAGAGTGCGGACGTTGAATGTCGCCATGGAAACGGGACAGCGTGGCCTTATAAGGAACTTTCGACGATAGGCGTCCGATAGGTGCTGTGGAATGGTGGCTGTAGATGGTACTACTCCAGTAGCACTTCGGTTGCTGTCAATTAAGCTGGGAATCATAGAAGGAAGGTTAGTAATAGGGGCCGGGATGGGAGTAAGAGAAAAAGGTGGAAAAGAAAGAAGGGAGGCGCCAGCAGTAGCATGTTTTCGCTTATCCGCCCTGCTGTATGCAGCAGATAAGGCGACCCTTGATAATCTGCGCGACGGCCGATGCAGGATGAAGTTAATGTTTGAAGAAAATGTCATGGCTGTATGTGGGCTGGGATACTGCCAGGGCGCCCAGACCTAGACAGGAGGACGATTAGGGTCCTCATCCAAAGCCTTTGGCTCAAAAGCCTGTCCGCAAGGCAGTGGGGTGGCAGTGATTTAGTTTTACAGAAATGGACACCATCCCATTTCAAACCCCCAACCTGGAGGACCAGGAGACTGAGTTTGTCTGACCTCTCACCATTGACCAACCTGGTAGGAGTAGCTCTCAAGGTGCCAGGAGGCATCACCCAGTATAGCTCAATGGGTCAATGAGGTACGCAAACCGTCGCACCACGTTAAGGTCCAGTCTCGTTGCGACGGAAATTGAGGCTGCATTTACCACATACCATTTTGCGTCAATTGTCGTAACAACGCCACCCATCATAATCGCGTTATTCTACATTAAATGTACCTTCCATATGGTGCGATGTGTCCTTTGGAACTGTTTACTCAGGAAAGTTGTGCCCGAAAAGTACGTTAACATCGGAGCGCTTTACGCGCGCAGTCTGGACAGACTGAGGGCCTATGACAAGTCGTTGTCGTCCTTCATTATCTCCAGCAGAATGAAACAAGGATGCCTGCTGTTAACTTTGTCTTACACGTCGTAATCGGCGCAAATATAGAAATTGTGCTCACCGGACTTGACGCAGAAAGAGAACAGACGATCATGAGTCCGGGTAACTTCCGTGACTTTTTCTAAGTGACTGATTTCCGTCCGATATCAGAGTGAAATCGGTGTGTGAGAAACGATTTCGCATCGACTAATGTCTCCGGCAATTTGTTCCAATATTTCACCACTCCACGCTCGAAGCATAGAGAGTGAGCACCAGCATCATTATCAACAGCAGTACATCAGCCATACAACCATTATGACCCATGAAATAAAGAATAATAAGAGGGAGAGAAGGGGGACTTACCTGAAAATTTTAATGCCCTAAGCAAACATTCAGGACCAAGGCGCCTATACCTTGTGTTAACAACATATCGTCACAAACAGCTGACCATCGTGCTTTCTATACACGGTCTTTTAAACGGAGCGATTTTCCCTTCCGTCGCCAAAGATGCCGCAAGTTCAAGAAGGCAGCTCTCGCCGTTGCAATACGTGAGCTCACGTCAGTTTCTATGCGCCCATCATTGCTGATGCAGCTGCCAAGATAAGTGAATTGATCAACCACCTCGAGTTCCTCGTTAGCAACAGTCAAGGGGTCATCAAGTGGCTGGTGGTCCTGCAGCAACACTTTGCACTTTGAAGGTGCGAAGTGCATACCAAATAATGGGACCACTCTGGATAGGCTATTCAGGGTTGATTGTGCCGGTTCAACATTGTCGAAAAGCAAGACGATATCGTCCGCATAATCTAAATCAACTAACCTTTCACTAGGCAGCACTTCAACGCCTACATCGTGAGATTCCGCAAGGGAACACTCCATGATAGAATCCACGAAGAAATTGAACAAAAATGGGGAAATCGGACAACCCTGACGAACGTCACTTGTTGTCGGAAAGCTATCCGACAGGTCACCGTAGACCATGACGCGGCCTGTAGTGTTCGAGTATAGAGCACGAAGGATGTTCACATATTTCGTGGGAACACCTTTCCGCACAAGTATTTCGAACAGAATCGATCGATCGACCGAATCGAACGTACTCTTGAAATCAAGGAACACAGCTACTGTCGGTCCGCGGTATAAATGGCGCCTCTCTAGCACTTGTCGCAAAGTGAATAATTGGTCCATACAGCCACGTTCTGGGCGGAAACCGGACTGCTCCTCCCTAATCCGAGATTCCCGTTCCACAGGGAGACGAACGAACGAGAATCGAAACCAGTAATTTTGTCACAACTGGCGTTAGGCTAATACCCCTGTGGTTCGCACAATCTGTGCGACTGCCCTTTTTGTATATTGCCACTATAATCGATTCGCTCCAATTAGCCGGCACACTCTCTTCGTTCCAGATACGTTCGAATAGGGAGGTCAGTGCTTTGCAGAGGACCTCACCTCCATCCTTAAATAGTGCAGGTGGGAGGGAATCCGTGCCAGCGGCACGAAAACGATTGAGGGCTGTGATCGTGTTTCGGACCTCGGCCTCCGATGGAGGCTCTAAACTAACCGTCCATGGCACGTCCTGCATCACCTGAGTAGGAAGAGGTCCGGGAGCAGGGGGCCAGCTGAACTTATCTTCAAAGTGCTCAGCCCAACGAGCCATACGGCGCTCCTTATTGTGTATCAGCGCACCCGCGCTGTCCCTGATTGTCTCACTGGCGCCTGGTTTTCTGAGACCAGTGGTGCGGATTAGCTGGAAGAGCTTCCGGTAATTGCCCACTGCTCCTGCCTCCTCCATTTCTTGAGCCCGACTGGTCCACCAGGCTTCCTTGTCAGTACGCAGGCTCCGCTTTAGTTCACGCCTAATAGCCCGTCTGGTCACATGGTGTTCAGAACCAGCCGGGAGGTGCCTTCTAGCTTCCAAAAGGTTCACGGACCTCTCGGATATCCAGTGACTGGTGCGATGACGACTGATAGTGCCACAAACAGATGCTCCTGCGTCGTGCATAGTGGCCGAGATCCTATTCCACTGAAGCTCAGCGTCATTAGGACAAGACAGCGAGAGTTCGGCACGCAGTGCTTCTTGATAGGCTTGCCTGACAGAGGGCTGGGACAATTTCTACGTTGCCAATCGGGGGAGACGCTTTGTGCGCCTTCCGGTAAAGTTCATGGAGAAACGACAGCGCACCAAGGCATGGTCAGAGTCGACACCGGTACTCCAGTACGAGCGGCAATCCAGAATGGAACCGCGCCACCTGTAACTTATGGCTATGTGGTCAATTTGGGTCCATCGCTGGCCAGCTACAGGTGGACGCCAAGTGGCACTTCGGTGCCCACTGTGTCTAAAAGCAGTGCTAGTAAGAAACAACTGGTGCTCCGCATACAGTTGCAGCAGACGCTCGCCGTTGTCAGTCCGTTCGGCGTTAAGTCCATACTTACCACCCAGCTGATCTTCTGAAGAGCTCAGACGCCCTACTTGTGCGTTCATATCCCCTGCAAGTACTATAATATCTGAACTAGTAGCACTGCGTCGCAGCGTGTTCAGTTCATGATAGAAAGTGTCCTTGACTGCGTTAGAACTGCAGTCGGTGGGAGCATAAACGGAAATCACAAACAAACAGCGTTTTGTACTACTTCGCGAATTCACCTTAGCTGATGTCGTCAAACGGGCTGCACATAAACGGCTGTTCATCGGAATCCAATCAACCAACGATGACTCAGCCTTGGAGCTGAGAATGATACCTACACCAGCTTGACCCGTGAGTGCCGCATCGGCGTCTCCGGATGCGTGCAACCAATAACGAGAGGATAAGCCGGGTGCAGTCAATTCAATAACCCCGTTAGGGTCATTAATCTTAGTTTCGGACACACAACACACATCAACACCCAGTGTGTCCAAGGTGCGTGCGAGTGCAGCCTGCTGACCTGTTTGTCTTAGAGTGCGGACGTTGAATGTCGCCATGGAAACGGGACAGCGTGGCCTTATAAGGAACATTTGCCGATAGGCGTCCGATAGGTGCTGTGGGATGGTGGCTGCAGACGGTACTACTCCAGTAGCACTTCGGTTGCTGTCAATTAAGCTGGGAATTATAGAAGGAAGGTTCTCACTTGTTCTCACGTTCTCACTTGTATCTTGCTATCCAGGCTTGGAGCCCCTGGTTGCTCAAAGACCAGCGTATGCTTGAAGCCCCACAACGTCAGGCGTCAAAATGAGTGCGAGGTCTCAGACAGATCTATCGCCTTGGTCCCTTCTCCATAAAATACCGACGGCTTCGGGGCGACCTGATCCTCGTATCTGCAATCCTATCCAACCCTGGACACTCCTGCCGCCACTTACTGAAACTGCACCACTCATGCTCCCATTTTCGTGGTCACCCACCCCGGCTCACACATCAGCACAGCCGGGTGAACTGCAGGCGACATTTCTTCGCTCTGCGAGTCTGCCGACCGTGGAACGCCCTGCTTGCCGATGTAATCTCGACATCTGTGGGTGATTTCAAGACTCGCCTGGACCGTCATCTTGCCAACCTGCATCGTAATCTCCCCTAAGACAACTACCTGCAGTCTAAAATACCATACCTCAGATTAGCCCGTCATCTCCCTGCTACTTCTCCCCAGGCTCAACAGCTTGTTCCTCTACTCCAACCCTCCCGATTGACATGGTGTTGGGGACTTTTTTCCTTTATGCGACTCTTTTTCTTACCCAGGCTGATTCAGAGGGCGTGGTGGGGTGTCACGCTTCGAGTCAGCGTACATTCTGTTCAAATGCCACGTAGGTCCGATGAAGATGCAGCTAGCACGCGAATCCAACCCGCTATAAGATTTCATGGCCTTTCCATATGACCCGACCTTACACCTTATGGGTCATGTAAAGCACCAGCATTTTTCCCATGAAATACAATGTCCCACGCCATCAGGACTGAGCAAGCATTCAGGATACGTCTGTTCCCGTAGACTCTGCACTAACCGAGTGCCCACTCGTAACACCCTCTCCAAGTCCATTTGGTCTCGGTTAAGAAACGGTGGAAAGCCTGGATACAGTATTCCAGGTGGGGTCGGACGAATGCCGAGAATAGCTTCACAAACAAATTGGCCGTTAGGATTCCGAAAGAGCGACGGATAAACCACATCATACGAAACTCTCGACAAGCAGCCTTCTTTCAATTGTCTGCAGAATGAAGTGCTGATGCGTGTACGACTCCTAAATCCACCTGCTGAGTGACAACAGGGAGTTCACCACCGCCGACAACATATCGGGTGGGAGGATTAGCAGCTCCGATTCGGAGAACAGAGCACTTGGCCCTATTTATGGGCATCAACCATAAGGCAGACCATTCCCAGATCCTATCCAAGGCATGTTGAATTGCCTCAGGACCTCCCGGAATATATACAAAATTCCAGAGTTTAAGGTCGTCAGCAAACATTAGTGATGACACCCCTAGATCTCCCGGCAAGTCATTTACATAGATCGCGAACCACAATGTCCTCAATACCGAGCCCTGCAGGACGCTACTAAGGACCGTTTGCCTGAGGGAAAGGCTACGCCCCACTTGTACGCACTGTTCCCTTCCCTAAAGGAAGGCAGACACCCATTGAAGGGCGCGACCAGATATCCCGTAATATCTCAACTTTAGTGAGAGCCGAAGATGTGGAACAGTGTCAAAAGCTTTCGTAAAGTACACGAATAGCACGTCTACAGCGTGGCCACTGTCTACCGCTTCGGCCCAGCTTTCACGAGCTACAAGTAGATTAGTCTGACATGAAAATCCCTTGCGGAATCCATGTTGCGCAACACTGAGAAGTTTGAATCTATTCAGGTGGTTCTCCACTGAATCCCTTATCAGCTTTTCAAACAACTTAACTACTACACCTGTTAAGCTGACAGGCCGGTAGTTCGCGGGCAGAGCGCTGTCACCGCCTTTAAAAATCGGACAATGATTGCCTCTTTCCATTCCGAAGGTAGGATGCAACTGTTCAGCGATATCGAAAACAAGCATGTGAGAGGACCACTCAGCTCAGTGGCCAATCCATGCAACAGCTTCCGATGAATTGAATCAGGACCGGAAGCTTTAGAGGGATTAATGTCTTGCAGTAGTTCGAAGACCTGAGTCTCCGTTATGCTAAACTCAGCTAAGCGAGAATCCTCTGGAACTCTTGAAACTAATTCAACCTGTGACAAAGAGGTCTCCCGAGCAAAGACCGCAGTATACTGATCACTAAGTATACAAGCCTTGTCATAGTCAGTTTGCGCACGGGTCCCGTCTGCTCGCAATAACGCTGGTATAGACAGTTTTGCCCCGCTGCGTCTTTTAACGTAAGCAAAAAGCTTCTTGGGATTAGCTGCGACCGAGTCCGCTAAACCCTGCTCGTACTGGGGACGAACAGTTTTGAGATGTTGTTTACATTTATTTCTAATCTCTGGATAACTATCATAGGTACTGGCTCATGGAGCTGCTTGGTAAGTTCGCCAGCATCTAGACCGTTTCTTGAATAGGTACTTGCCTGTGGTATCTATCCATGGAGGCTGTGCCCTTAACCCTCTTTTCCTCATGAGTGGAATATAGGGAGTGGAAACCTCCGTAATGTATGCCTTAAATTTATCCCAGGCTAACTGGACAGAGTCAGCCATCGAGATCCCATAGTTCAGAACTGAAGCCTTAGCTTTCATTGCACTAAACCCCACTCGCAAAATATTCGGAAGTAATTCAACAGCGGTCTCTTGGTGCCTTGAAAGAGCACATCAAAAGAATATGCATGTGTGATCGCTGGACCCTAGAGGTGCACCGTATGAAACGTCAGTCGCGAAGTCGAGGGACTTAGCGAAAAACAAATCTAATGTAGATGGTAGTTGGTTGTCCATATACTTAGTGGGAAAGGCCACGAACTGGTGCAAAGGCACTTGGAGAGTCAGTTCAAGAAAGTCTGCACCGAATGTTCCTGATGCCGAATTGCAAGAAAGATCGGCCCAACAGACTTCCGGGAGGTTGAAATCCCCTGGAACTAAACACTTATTCGCAGACTGAGTGTGAATAAAGTCAAGTATCCCCCTGGAATAACTTCCAGGCCTACTGTATATCACTACAACTGTAAACCGGGTAGAGGAAGTGCACAAAACAGCCGATAGGGCTTCAACAGTCTGATCCGACGACTGGAATGTGCAGGTCCTCAACACATCTAAGTTACAGCTCACATACAGTACAACGCCTCCGCCTTGGCGACCAACGGAGCGATCAGTTCTAAACAGCGTGTAGTGAGGTAAACATACCTCACCGTCCGTGATATCCGGAAAACCACGTTTCAGTGAAAGCAAGTATGTCGGGGCGAGATTTGTCTACAAGTAGACCCAGCTCGTGCACCTTGTTCCTTATACTACGCACGTTGCTAAGTACGTACCTCAAGGAAGTTGGCACGACCATCCCTGGGTCGTGCGCTATCAGGATGGGTTCTGACAGGGCGGAAAATAACTTCCGGCTGACCACCTGGAAGTCCATCAGACAGAGGTCTTGCTCACCAGCCATCCGCCTAGTTTTGAGGTCTTTGATAGCCTCCTTTAACTTCAATCTATCCGCCAGTGGTAGGTCCGGCTGAACGCTGACACCACTACCCTTAAGTATGAATGCAAACCGCAGTAACGAGTTGCGTTCCTCCGGTAAAAAGGACCACGCGAAGTAGTCGGGGTCGTGGATTTGGCGTAGCGATAGGGACGTTCCCCAATCTGGTCAGCTTTCTGACAGTGACACCAGGGAAGCCAGGTGGAAGCAGCTTGCTGACACACAGTTTCAGCTACTTGATGTCATCCAAGATGCGTTCCCTTGGGAGAGCGGCCGCAGGTTCAGTAACGTTACGGAACATAACGCTACTATCCGTGAAAGAGTCGGCACGACGGGCAGTGTTTACCCCACGTGCCTTGGATTCGACACCTATACCAGCTGTTTTCACAACTGGCTGTGGGACTGTCCATGTCTTCACGAACGACGTCGAAGCAACGGTAGCGTAGGTTTTCCGCTCCATTGCCGGCGTCTTACTAGTTCCTGGGTCTCCAAACCTCTTCGAAGTTTTACGGGTAGATCTAGTCCGCTTCTTTTTTGGTTTACTGGATCAGGGGCCGTTGACCTAGTATCGCATTGCGCAGTTACCAGCACTTCGTCAGAACGGGCTGGTTCAGTGGCGGCCGAGACGGTCAGCATCTTCGGAAAGTTCTCCTGAGTACAACCGTCAGACGACTTTACGACTGTCAAAGACGGCGTCCTTTTCAATGCCGTGGCAACTAATTCTCTGGGTTTAGCAGAGGGCTTCTGGTATTTCCGTCCGTCGCAACGAGACTGGACCTTAACGTGGTGCGACGGTTTGCGTACCTCATTGACCCATTGAGCTATACTGGGTGATGCCTCCGAGCATCTTGAGAGCTACTCCTACCAGGTTGGTCAATGGTGAGAGGTCAGACAAACTCAGTCTCCTGGTCCTCCAGGTTGGGGGTTTGAAATGGCATGGCGTCCATTTCTGTAAAACTAAATCACTGCCACCCCGCTGCCTTGCGGATAGGCTTTAGAGCCAAAGGCTTTGGATGAGGACCCTAATCGTCCTCCTGTCTAGGTCTGGGCGCCCTGGCAGTATCCCAGCCCACATACAACCATGACATTTTCTTCAAACATTAACTTCATCCTGCATCGGCCGTCGCGCAGATTATCAAGGGTCGCCTTATCTGCTGCATACAGCAGGGCGGATAAGCGAAAACATGCTACTGCTGGCGCCTCCCTTCTTTCTTTTCCACCTTTTCTCTTACTCCCATCCCGGCCCCTATTACTAACCTTCCTTCTATAATTCCCAGCTTAATTGACAGCAACCGAAGTGCTACTGGAGTAGTGCCGTCTGCAGCCACCATCCCACAGCACCTATCGGACGCCTATCGGCAAAAGTTCCTTATAAGGCCACGCTGTCCCGTTTCCATGGCGACATTCAACGTCCGCACTCTAAGACAAACAGGTCAGCAGGCTGCACTCGCACGCACCTTGGACACACTGGGTGTTGATGTGTGTTGTGTGTCCGAAACTAGGATTAATGACTCTAACGGGGTTATTGAATTGACTGCACCCGGCTTATCCTCTCGTTATTGGTTGCACGCATCCGGAGACGCCGATGCGGCACTCACGGGTCAAGCTGGTGTAGGTATCATTCTCAGCTCCAAGGCTGAGTCATCGTTGGTTGATTGGATTCCGGTGAACAGCCGTTTATGTGCAGCCCGTTTGACGACATCAGCTAAGGTGAATTCGCGAAGTAGTACAAAACGCTGTTTGTTTGTGATTTCTGCTTATGCTCCCACCGACTGCAGTTCTAATGCAGTCAAGGACACTTTCTATCACGAACTGAACACGCTGCTACGCAGTGCTACTAGTTCAGATATTATAGTACTTGCAGGGGATATGAACGCACAAGTAGGGCGTCTGAGCTCTTCAGAAGATCAGCTGGGTGGTAAGTATGGACTTAACGCTGAACGGACTGACAACGGCGAGCGTCTGCTGCAACTGTATGCGGAGCACCAGTTGTTTCTTACTAGCACTGCTTTTAGACACAGTGGGCGCCGAATTGCCACTTGGCGTCCACCTGTAGCTGGTCAGCGATGGACCCAAATTGACCACATAGCCATAAGTTACAGGTGGCGCGGTTCCATTCTGGATTGCCGCTCGTACTGGAGTACCTGTGTCGACTCTGACCATGCCTTGGTACGCTGTCGTTTCTCCATGAACTTTACCGGAAGGCGCACAAAGCGTCTCCCCCGATTGGCAACGGAGAAATTGTCCCAGCCCTCTGTCAGGCAAGCCTATCAAGAAGCACTGCGTGCCGAACTCTCGCTGTCTTGTCCTAATGATACTGAACTTTAGTGGAATAGGATCTCGGCCACTATGCACGACGCAGGAGCATCTGTTTGTGGCACTATCAGTCGTCATCGCACCAGTCACTGGATATCCGAGAGGTCCGTGAACCTTTTGGAAGCTAGAAGGCACCTCCCGGCTGGTTCTGAACACCATGTGACCAGACGGGCTATTAGGCGTGAACTAAAGCGGAGCCTGCGTACTGACAAGGAAGCCTGGTGGACCAGTCGGGCTCAGGAAATGGAGGAAGCAGGAGCAGTGGGCAATTACCGGAAGCTCTTCCAGCTAATCCGCACCACTGGTCTCAGAAAACCAGGCGCCAGTGAGACAATAAGGGACAGCGCGGGTGCGCTGATACACAATAAGGAGCGCCGTATGGCTCGTTGGGCTGAGCACTTTGAACACCAGTTCAGCTGGCCCCTTGCTCCCGGACCTCTTCCTACTCAGGTGATGCAGGACGAGCCATGGACGGTTAGTTTAGAGCCTCCGTCGGAGGCCGAGGTCCGAAAGGCGATCACAGCCCTCAATCGTTTTCGTGCCGCTGGCCCGGATTCCCTCCCACCTGCACTATTTAAGGATGGAGGTGAGGTCCTCTGCAAAGCACTGACCTCCCTATTCGAACGTATCTGGAACGAAGAGAGTGTGCCGGCTAATTGGAGCGAATCGATTATAGTGGCAATATACAAAAAGGGCAGTCGCACAGACTGTGCGAACCACAGGGGTATTAGCCTAACGCCAGTTGTGACAAAATTACTGGCCTCGATTCTCGGTCGTCGCCTCACTGCAGAACGGGAATCTCGGATTAGAGAAGAGCAGGCCGGTTTTCGCCCAGGACGTGGCTGTATAGACCATATATTTACTTTGCGGCAGGTGCTAGAGCAGCGCCACGCATACAGCAGACCGACAATAGCTGTGTTCCTCGATTTCAAGAGTGCGTTCGATTCAGTCGATCGATCGATTCTGTTCGAAATACTTGCGCGGAAAGGTGTTCCCACGAAATATGTGAACATCCTTCGTGCTCTATACTCGAACACTAGAGGCCGCGTCAGGGTCTATGGTGCCTTATCGGATAGCTTTTCGACTACAAGTGGCGTTCGACAGGGTTGCCCGATTTCCCCGTTTTTGTTCAATTTCGTCGTGGATTCTATCATGGAGTGTTCCCTTGCGGAATCTCACGATGTAGGTGTTGAAGTACTGCCTGGTGAAAGGTTAGTTGATCTAGATTATGCGGACGATATCGTGTTGCTTTTCGACAATGTTAATAAATAATAATAATAATAATAATAATAACAATGTTGAGCCGGCACAATCAACCCTGAATAGCCTGTCCAGAGTGGTCCCATTATTTGGTATGCACTTCGCACCTTCAAAGTGCAAAGTGTTGCTGCAGGACCACCAGCCACTCTATGACCCCTTGAAGCTTGCTAACGAGGAACTTGAGGTGGTTGATCAATTCACTTATCTTGGCAGCTGCATCAGCAATGATGGGCGCATAGAAACTGACGTGAGCTCACGCATTGCAAAGGCCAGAGCTGCCTTCTTGAACCTGCGTCATCTTTGGCGACAGAAGGGAGTTTCCCTCCGTCTGAAAGGCCGTGTATACAAGGCCACAGTGAGGGCGGTTCTGCTCTATGGTAGTGAAACTTGGCCCCTTCGGTCTGAAGATCTGAGGCGCCTTCAAGTCTTTGATCATCGTTGTTTGCGAAGCATTGCTGGTGTCGGATGGCATCAGCGTGTCCGCAACGAGGATGTGCGTAGGCGAGTACTAGGTGGTGATGATCATGCTAGCTCCCTAGAACAACAGATAGCACTGAATAAGTTACGTGGGCTCGGGCACGTGCTACGCATGCCTGGTCACCGCTTACCTAGGAGGGCCTGGTTCAGTCTACCAGGTGTCGGATGGCGCAAGGCTCGAGGTGGACAGAAGTTGACTTGGCAGCGGGAAATGAAGTCACTGACGACCAAACTGGGTGCCGCTGGTCCGTCTCGCCTTCCGGGTTGGAGCCCACGTGACTCACCTTGTGCTTGGCTTGAGACTTTACAGGACATGGCTCGCAACCGACACCAGTGGCGCGTCTGCTGCCGTCTCCTCCTAATCGAATTGTCTGTTTAAAGTGTGTTTGGTGCTCAGTTATCTGCGGGGTAATGGCTGATTATGACGCGTGGCAGTGAAAGCCGCAAGGAAGCTGTCTCGCCGATGCCGCCTTATCTTTGCACGATAGCCAGCTGTTTGTGACGGTATGTTGTCTACACAAGGTGTAGGCGCCTTGACCCTGAATGTTTGCTTAGGGCATTAAGGTTTTCAGGTAAGTCCCCCTTCTCTCCCTCTTCTTATTCTTTATTTCATAGGTCCTCATGGTTGTATGGCAGCGAAGCATCAGTTCAAATGGCTGATGTACTGCTGTTGATGATGATGATGATTCTGGTATTTCCGCACCCTACTTTTCTTCACTTTAATCGGCTCATGAAGATAGCCAGCAACGCTACTTGGATTGACCAGTAGGATTTTCGACTTCATGACCGAGTGACAGACCCCAGTGGATGGGTCGTCAGCAATGTTACCGTCTATTGCAGTGTCTTCAATCGAAATATTTAGGGATTTTAAAAACCAAATCCATATTCGCATCGAGCGACGCAGTAGAGACGAGTTTGGCTATCGCCTTCTCAACATCTGCCAACCTTGAAACCAGCGCTGAAAGTTTAGCACCGGTGACAGCCGGGCGCGACGATCTTTGAGCGCAGCATTCAGCATAGCTGAAAAGAAAGTGAACGCTGGATGATAGCATTTTGTACTGGACAGCTTGAGGCCGGTACAGCTTTCGTGATACCAGCGGCAGCAGATGTCACACTGCATACTGCCAGATAAATCTGTTACTGACTCTGAACAATTAACCTGTCCCAAGCTGCAGTAGACTCATCAAACCAGGACCCCATAGGTCCATCCGCCTCGGTGTTTAGCGAGACAGCCATGTTCATGTGGAAAACAGAGTAGAATTACAACACGTATACAATCAACAACAACAGCAGTACATCAGCCATTTGAACTGATGCTTCGCTGCCATACAACCATGAGGCTTACCGGAACGATGCCTATCCGTTGCTGGTAGCTCAGATGGCACGCAACTGTTGTATCTTTTTTTCTTTGTGTATTGTGTTATATGTATGTATGTGTGTTTCTTTCATGTATTGCGGCACAATAGCGGAGGTGTTTTCCCACCTCTAGCTGATGTGCATAATGATGATGATGATGGAATATAGAATAATAAGAGGGAGTGAATGGGGACTTACCTGAAAACCTCAGTGCCCTAAGCAAACATTCAGGGTCAAGGCGCCTAGGCCTTGTGTTGACAACATAACGTCACAAACAGCTGGCTATCGTGCAAAGATAAGGCAAAGATAAGACGTATACAATAGTAAAGCGATCGCAATAAAATGGCAAAAACAGGATGCAAAACGGGGTTAAAACTGGGAACAACCGGAAAAACTGCCAGTAAGCGCCAAAGACGCTTTGGCCAGTAGCACTTCAAGCGCTCCAAGATATCTTAGATCAGAGAAAATTTGACAATTGTCAAATTTCTTTTCAAGTGTTTATTCAAATACTGTTTCCACGTTATTTCAGCTAAAAGGCTCGATCAGTATGGCACGCCAAAAAGTCGAGTTACCGCGTAGTACTCACACGACTCTTTATGCATTGGTATTATTTGCTTATTTCAAGTGAACTTCCTTATTCCGTACCTTGGATTTCTTTTCCTATTCTTTGCTTACTTCACGTGACTGCCACAGCAGGGACTTAGGGGGCAGGAAACGTGGGCATTAACTGATTGGCCAGGGTGCGATACGGGTGTTCCGTTTTAGATCTATCAAGAACACTGACCATCAATTCCTGGCTCAACGATCCATCATCATCATCAACAGCAGTACATCAGCCATTTGAACTGATGCTTCGCTGCCATACAACCATGAGGACCTATGAAATAAAGAATAAGAAGAGGGAGAGAAGGGGGACTTACCCGAAAACCTTAATGCCCTAAGCAAACATTCAGAGTCAAGGCGCCTACACCTTGCGTAGACAACATTCCGTCACAAACAGCTGGCTATCGTGCAAAGATAAGGCGGCATCGGCGAGACAGCTTCCTTGCGGCTTTCACTGCCCCGCGTCATAATCAGCCATTACCCCGCAGATAACTGAGCACCAAACACACTTTAAACAGACAATTCGATTAGGAGGAGACGGCAGCAGACGCGCCACTGGTGTCGGTTGCGAGCCATGTCCTGTAAAGTCTCAAGCCAAGCACAAGGTGAGTCACGTGGACTCCAACCTGGAAGGCGAGATGGACCAACGGCACTCAGTTTAGTTGTCAGTGACTTCAGCTTAAGGATCCACTCAAGATTAAACACTCACGGTATTCTTCTATGGTTCCAGTCCCATCCGAAGGTGAACGAGAGGACTTCTTTATTTTATCACGGCACACAACCGAATCCAGACTGTCTCTGGCGCCGCGCCTTGACGCAAGACGGTAGCATAGGTTTTCTTCTTAGAATAAATGTTAAGTTCACTAGGTGTCAGTGTCACCAGCGATGAGTCGCGAATACGACTGTCGGCCGTATTGCTTGGGTACAGACCGCACGCCGGAAACGAGAGAGGATTTATGGTCACGATCTGCATGAATGGAAATGTTTTATATCTAAGATGTAGGTTGTAACATGGGATTATCGTATTTTTAATAACGTGGTAACCAATAGGTTGCGATCGTGTTGCTTCGGTACAGCCAGTTCGTCGGACACCACAATAGACATGTTCAAGTTAAAGTAGTATCGGAACAGTAGGATAAATCCCCGTGAATGTTCCTTCCGTGACGCGTCGCTGATCCAGGATATTATTCATCCGCGATAACTGGAATCCAGAAGAGTCAGATCAGCGGGCGCAAATCACACCACGGTCAAGTTCAAGTTCAAGTTCAAGTGGTACTGGAACGATAGGATGAATCCCGTAAGTGTTCCTTCTTGAGCGGGTCGTCGATCCAGGAGTTAATAGGGGTGCTCCGACTTCTTGAAAGGTCTAAAAGGAAAACACCCGAAAAACACCCTGGTCCACCAATTTAATGCCCACCTTCCTTACATTAGCTGTCCCAGCTATGTCAGTTACGTGAAGTAAGTAAGAGAGGAAGAATGATCGAAGGTAAGAGAGTAGGGGAAATCAGTTAAAAGAAGAGAATAATACCAATGGCGAGGAAAAGTAAAGAGAAATAGAATCGAAGTATGAAGATGGGAATAAGTCAGGAAAAACGAAAGGTTTCGTGTTGCCACCCAAGGGCGTCTAGTTGACGCTCAAACCCCTTAACCGTAGATTCCTTGACAACATGTTCTGGAAGCAGGTTCCAGCGCTCGATGACTCGACGTGATAACCGTGTCTCCGCTCTAACTCGATCGGACCGCGGTTTGTCCAGCTTCGTACAATGCCCGCGAAGACCAGATAATGTAGCAGGACTAAATAGCCAAGATAAATCAGGGCCAACCTTCCCAGTCAAAATATGGTAGGTTAGGATTCGGACCCCTCTAATCCTTCGACAGTGCATTGACTGCATCCCCAAACTAAGTAGGCGTTCGGGGTACGTTTGCCCTCGTAATCCCTTTACCAACCTAGTACCGACACGCAACACCGTTTCTAGTGCCATTTTGTCCCGGACAAGGCATGGTGGACAGGCCTGGACGCAATATTCTAGGTGGGGTCGCACAAACGCTGAGAAAAGCTTCACAAACACATCAGCGGTAAGGGTCCCAAAAGAACGAAGGATAAACCACAACATCCGGAAACCTTTACTAGCCGCCTTCTTCCAGTTGTCTTCAGAGTGTAGTGTGGAACAGTGGACGACACCTAGATCAACCTGATGAATCACGTGAGGAAGTTCACTCCCATCGAGCACCTAACTTGTGGAGGAAGCAGACGCTCCGATACGCAGCACTGGACACCTTGCCCGGTTTATGGGCAGCAACCATACGAAAGACCATGCTATCCAGAGCCCGTTGAAGAGCCACAGGACCTCCAGGGATATCAACAATATTCCAGAGCTTTAGGTCATCAGCAAATTTGAGCGATGGCACCTCAAGCTCCTCCGGCAGGTCATTCACGTAGACAGAAAAAAGCAGCGGACCTAGGACAGAGCCTTGTGGAACGCCGCTAAGTACAGCTTGTCTAAACGAAAGACAGCTTCCCACACGAATACACTGTTCCCGTCCATCCAGAAAAGCTGACACCCACTGGAGAGCGCGACCAGCTATTCCATACGACCTCAACTTCTGTGAGAGTCGCGAATGGGGGACAGTGTCAACGGCCTTGGCGAAGTCAATGAACACCACATCCACCGCATGTCCACTGTCTACGGCTACAGCCCAACTCTCACGAGCTACCAGCAAGTTCGTCGGACACGAAAATCCTTTGCGAAAACCATGTTGCTCGACGCAAAACAGGTTAAACCTATTTAAATGGTCCTCCACTGTATCCCGTACTAATTTTTCAAGTAACTTAACGTCCACGCTAGTCAAGCTGACAAACCTGTAATTAGCCGGTAGGCCTTGTCACCGCACTTAAAAATCGGACAGACAACAGCCGCCTTCATTCGGTAGGCAAGATACAGCTGTTGAGTGACTTCTGAAACATACAAGTCAGATGTCCACTGAGTTCCACTGCCAATTCATGCAACAATTTTGGATAAACGGAATCTGGCCCAGAAGCCTTAGTTGGATTTACCTCTCTTAGCAACCGGAGAACTTAGGACTCAGTTATAGGAATTTCATCCAGACAACAGTCCTCAGAGACTCTTGAAGCTAACTCTGCATGGCGTATTTGTTTCGCGGACAAAGACGCTTGAGTACTGCTTACCAAGCACGCATGCCTTGTCATAGTCGCTATAGGCATGGGTCCCATCTCCTCGAAGCAATGGTGGTATGGGTGAGTTTGCACCACAGCGCCGTTTAACGTAAGTGAAGAATTTCTTGGGATTTTGCAAAGCAGTATTAGCTAAGCTCTTTTCATACTGAAGCCGGACCAACCTAAGATGTAGCTTGCACTCAATTCGAACCAACCGATACTTGTCAAACGTGCTGCTCGACGGAGCTGTTCGGTATGCTCGCCAGCATCTAGACCGCTTCTTTAGCAGGCTCTTCCCCGCGGAATCTGTCCACGGAGGCTGCGCTCTCGATTCCCTTCTTTTTACCAGTGAGATGTGAGGTGAAGAAATGGCTACGAGGTGAGACTTAAGTTTTTCCCAGGCTATGTGAACAGTATCGGTCTCAGATATCACACAAGGCGATGACCTAGCTTTATCCCGCATCGCTTGGAAGTTCGCGGCCCAAATGTTCGGATACCAACTGGTAGTAGCTTGGCAAGACCTGATAAGAGCACACTGGAAAGACAAGCAAACGTGATGGCTAGCGCCAAGAGGCGAGTCGTATTTAATGTCATTTACATAGCCAAGTGACTTAGCAAAAACAAGATCTAAAACAGACGGCTGCTGATTGCTCATGTACCTAGTGGGGAGGCCCACGAACTGGTGTAGTGGTAGTTGCAGCGTCAAGTCCAGCAGTTCTGTACCGAACGATCCCAGAGTCAAACTGCAAGATAGATCATCCCAACAAACCTCTGGGAGGTTGAAGTCTCCCAGCACCAGACACTTGTTCGCAGAGTGAGTGTGTATAAACTCAATGATTCCATTTGAGGTGCTCATAGGGTTTCTATACACTAACACAACCGTAACCTGAACCGAGGAAACGCAAATCAAGACTGCGAGAGCCTCAACAGATTTGTCGAGAGACTAAAAAAGCGCTGGTCCTCAATACGTCGATGTGATAACTCACATAAAGAACTACACCACCTCCACCACCCCCTTGACAGCCAGTGGAGCCGTCAGCGCGGAACAGTGCGTAGCCAGGCAGATATACTTCGCCATCTGTGATTTCCTCAGACAGCCACGTTTCAGTGAAAACAAGTATATCTGGACGAGATTTGTCTACGAGCAGACCCACCTCGCACATCTTGTTCCTCAGGCTACGCACGCTACTAAGTACTACTTGGAGGGCTTCAGCACGACCAGCCCTGGGTCGTGCGCAATTAGTATAGGTTCTGGCAGGGCGGAAAAGGACCGAGTATAGGTTCTGGCAGGGCGGAAAAGGACCGCCGGCTGACCACCTGAAAACCCACTAATCGGAGACTTTGCTCGCCAGATGCACGCCGGCCTTTTAGGTCTCTGATGGCTTTCTTTACCTTTAACCTATCCGCTAACGGAAGGTCTGGTTGCACACTAACATTGGTACCTTTGAGCTTGAAGGCAAATCTCAGTAAGGCTCTGCGCTCTTCTGGGGTGGAGAGGACCACCCTAAGCAGACGAGGATTTGGTTGACCAACCGGAACGTTCCCCAATCTGATGAGCTTCCTGACTAACGCCAGGGAAACCTGGTGGTAAAAGCCTGGTCACGCAAACTTTAAGCCAACCAAGATCATCAAGCATGCGCTCGGTGGGAAGAGCGTCAGTGGATTCAGTGACGTTTCTGAAAATCACACTGCTCTCTGTGTAAGAATCATCTCGACGAGGTGTATTTAGACCACATGCTCTAACATCCATGCCACCTGATTGTTTGACAGCAATCGGTGGGACCGAAGGCGACGGCACCTCTTGTCTCACTGAGGGAAGTGCAACACTAGGTGGTGTTTCCAAATCAGGCGCTTGTTTCTTGAGCATTTTGTCACCTTCCGGTTTGGGGGCGGACGGGTTGCGCGCTTTCCTTGCCGTCTTACGCTTATTCTTCAATGGCCCAGGAGCCCGAGACTCGCCTTCCATTTGGGGCGGGTCAACAATGCCCTTCCGAGGCATGTGTCAGTTATATCCACGTGAACTGGAGCGTCCGGCAGGATAAACGCGTCATCAAGCATTGGACTGGCAGCAGAAGGAGAGTCCGTTACAGCGTCCACCTTCGCAATATTCAGAGATTTCATAATCCCCTTTAGAGTTGAGCGAGGAAAATGAGGCAAGCTCGGCTAATGCCTTCTCGACAACTGTGAATCTGGATGCTAGTGCTTTGAATTCAGCACAGGTGAAAGCCGGGAGCTTCGCTTTCTGAGCGCAACAATCAGCACATCTAAAAAGATGGCTTTCACTGGATGATAGCATCTTGTACTGATTCGCTCGGAGGCCGGTACAACTTTGTGATACCAACGAGAGCAAACATCACACTGCATACCACCAGATGAATCCGTGACTGGGCTTGAACAGGCAGAATTGCTGCAAGCTACATTTGACTCATCAAACGAAGACGCAAGTGGTGCATCTGCCTCGGTTTTTCGCGAGACTACCATGTTGAAGTGGAAAACAGAGCAGAATGCAAAAACACGTATACAATCGTAAAACGACCACAATAAAAAGGCAAAACAGGGGGTAAAACAGGGTTAAAAAAGGGAACAACCGCAAAATTACCAGTAAGCGTCAGGAAGACGCTTTGGCCAGTAACACTTTAGTCGATCCATGATATCTTGGATCAGAGGAAATTAGACAATCGTCAAATTTCGTGCGTTTATTCAAACACTTTTTTCCACGTTATTTCAACGAAAAAGCTCGATCAGTATGGCACGCCAAAAAATCGAGTTACCGCGTAGCACTCACAGAACAGTGTCAACCAACTAATACCCGCGCGATCTGCATTGGCAGTCCCCGCCGCCCCGGTCACGTGAAATAAGAAAAAAAGCACGAAAGCAATAAGAGCGTCAAGAAAAAATACGTACTAGATTAAATAATTCAATAAGACGAATAAGCTAGGACTTGAAGAGGAATGTTAAGAATTGAAGGCCAAGCGCGTCGAGTCGATGTTCAAACTCTTTCACCGTTGGTGCTAATACCACGTTCTCGGGCAATGCATTCCAGGAATCCACCACTCGGCGGACTCGGACTCCATCTGATAGAGGTTTGTGTAGCTTCAGCGAGTGACCTCAAAGCGATGGAAGCCGAGCCGCTTGGAAAAGCCAGGATAAATCGGGTCTGATTTTACCGGTAAGTATACGATAGGTCAAGACTAGAGCACCTCGATGTTGACGATAGTGCAGCGAGAACATTCCCAGCGCAAGTAGTCTTTCGGGGTAAGTATGGCTCCCCAGTCCATGGACCAATTTGGTTCCAACTCAACACGCTCTCCACTGACATCCTGTCCCTGACTAAGCAAGGTGCACAAGCCTGGATGTAGTATTCCAAGTGTGGCCTGACAAATGCTGAGAATAACTTAACAAACCTAGCGCCCGTGATGGTCCCGAATGCCTTACGGATCAACCTTAATATTCTGAAACCCTTGCAGTAGCTTTCCCCCAGTTCTCACTGGATTTGAGTTCTATAGACAACGTGACGCCTCGGTCTACCAATAGGGTAACATGGTGTAGTTCATTACTGCCAAGCGAAAAACGCGTTTGGGGGCTATTTGGCCCTATTCGTAACCTTGAACACTTTGCATAATTTATGGGTAACTGCCACAGAGCAGCCCAGTCCCAAAGCTTATCGAGGGCCAGTTGCAGAATCTGGGCTCCATCGAAGTCAGACACTATGTGCCAAAGCTTTAGGTCAGCTGCAAACATGAGAGATGGTACCTCTAGCAGTTCGGGCAGCTGGTTGACATACAAGGAAAATAACAACGGGCCAAGCACCGAACGCTGAGGGACCCCACTGAGGACTGACTGACGGAAAGATATATTAGACCCCACACGAACATACATCTCTCCCCCTTCCAGAAACGTGGTGACCCACTTTAGGGCATAACCGGATATTCCATAGGACCGAAGTTTCAAGGAAAGGCGAGAATGTGATACAGTGTCGAACGTCTTGGAGAAGTCAATAAACCCTACATCTACTGCATGACCCCGATCCAAAGCATCCGCCCAACATTCGCGTGCAACTAGCAAATTAGTCATACAGGAATGACTCTTGCGAAAGCAGTGTTACAGTGGACTGCGCAGACCAAACTCCCGCAGATGGTCTCCAAGCACATCTCTGACCAACTTCTCCAATACCTTGACCAGTACTCTTGTCAAACTTACCGGTCTATAATTGGCATGGAGATGCATGTCGCCCTTTTTAGAAATCCGGCGCGCGATAGCGTCCTTCCAGTCCTTGGGAAAGGAGCAGCTGCGAAGCGACAATTGAAATAAACGCGTCACTGGACCAAGTTCAAGTTCAAGTTCAAGTTCAATTGGGACCGGAACAGTAGGAAAATCCCGCGAATGTTCCACCTTCGAAAACATCGTTGATCCAACAGGGAAACCGGTGCCTTGATGTGCCAAAGGAGAGCCAAACCAACACACACGATTCATATGGTCAACCAAACAATGCCCACGTGCCCTGCACTAACAGTCCCCGCTGTGCCGGCCACGTGAAGAATAAACGAAAACAGTAGTGTCAGTAAAGAAAAGAAAACAGAGGAGAAGACAAGCTAATCGAATATCGTAGGCAGTATTAAGATGTAAGTTAAAATGAGTTAAAGAAGCGTAAGCCGTAATAGACGAAGAAAAGTTTAAGACACGAAGGGGAAGACTTTAAACTGCAGACCGAGAGCGTCAAGTCGATGCTCGAACTCTTTCAACATAGCTCACTTGCGAGTTCGTACAGAAGCTTAGGGTGAATATCATCCATCCCAGCCGAATTTAGCAGGATTTAGCCCCTGAAGAAGATGGAGAACTTTTGCCTTCGAAATTGCGACGTGTGTTAAACAGGTGTCCTGGGGGACTCTCATTGCTAGGTCAAGATGCGACAATTGCTCATCCCGAACAAAAGTTCCAGCATACTGCGCACTGAGTAGACATGCTTTTTTGTGATCAATGGTGGCAGTGGCGTCGTCGCTGCCTAATAACACTAGGATAGATGAGCCAATGTTACTACGCCTTTTGACGTAGGCGAAGCATCTTTTGGGATTCGCGGAAGCTGAGTTAGCCAGCTCCATCTCATAGGTAAGTCTAGCAGGTCGCAAAAGACTCTTGCAAGCATTCCGAGCTTCACGATAATGCCGAAAAGTACATTCTGAGAAAACTGTCCGTAGATCCGTCAGCATCTTGCCCGTCTATTCATTAGCTGGTGTACGACTGCGTCCAGCCATGGTGGCTTCGCTTTTATACCCTTCTTTACCAAAAGAGGGATGTGGGGGTGCGACAGGTTAAAGAGGAAAGACTTAAATGTATCCCAAGCCGTCTGTATATCATCATCCGGCAAGAAGATGCATGGGAAACTTACTGCCTTGGCTCTAATAGACGGAAAGTCGGCGTGCCAAATGTTCGGAGTCCGGACCCTGTCTGAATCGTAGTCTCTAATGAGAGCACAAGTGAATGAAAATACGTATGCTCACTGGCTCCCAAAGGGGGGCCGTACTCAAGGTCACTCACAAAGTCAACCGACTTTGCGAAAACTAGGTCCAACAGAGAAGGAGCATGACCCACCATGTACCTGGTTGGTCGATCGACAAATTGAAATAAGGGTACTTCCAGTGTCAAGCCAACAAGCTCGGCAGCTAACCTTGTTGTCGCTGCCTCATAAGATAGGTCATGTTAAGTTACTTCAGGGAAGTTGAAGTCCTCCATTATCAAGCATCTGCTCGCAGAGTGAGTGCGGATGAAGTCAATGTAACGCCTAGAAGCGCTATCAGGGCTCCTATACAGCAGCACCATTTTAAATTGCTTTGATTGGGTACAGACTTAAGCTGCAAGTGTTTCAACAGTTTTATCAGCTGAGTTAAAGGTATGTGTTTTGAATACGTTTACACCACATCTGATATTCGAGGCGACACCACCGCCGCGGCGAGCAGATGGGCGATCTGGTCTTAGTATTGCGTAGCCCGGAACGTGTAATTCACAGTCCATGACGTCAGAAGACAACCAGCTTTCAGTGAACGCGAGTACATAAGGATGGGAGTGGTCTATTAGGGCCCCTACTTCACACATAATGTTTCGCAGGCTACGCACATTACTAAGCACTATGAGAAAACGTTTGGTATGGAGAGCCCCGGGTCGTGTGCTACCAGAATGGGCTCTGATAAGGCGGAAGTGGACGGTCGGCTCACCACCAGAAAATAACCAAACATAAACCTTTCTAGCCAGCTTCGTGACGCGCTTTAGGGTTTTGATGGCTTCCTTAAGCTTTATCTTATCTGTTCAAGTTCGGGCACGACAGGAACGATAGGACAATACCGTGTGTTCCTTCTTGAGCGGTTCGCTCAGCCAGGATATGATGAGGTGGTCAAATATACGGAACGCTTCACGATTTTGCTTGTCATCCTTGCGTAGGGGCATATAGTGTTTGTTGCGCCACAAGTTTAAGTTCAGTTGGAACCAGATGATAGGATAATCACGTGAATGTCAGTTCTTTTGCGTATCGTCGGATCGGGTATTGTTAGGTCTGCTTGGGGTGTTGAAAAGCCTAAAACAGACCGCATCACACCCTATCCAACCAATTACTGCCCACATTTTCCTGCCTAGCAGTTCCTGCCAGGCCGGTTTTTTTGAAGTAAAAGAGTGAAGGGTAAGTTAAGAAAACAGGAGGTGGAATGTCAGCTAAGGAATGATAATACCAAGTTGTGAGAGTAAAGTAAAGTAACCAAGGGAAAGTTGAAGATACAAGTCGTCTAAGAAAATTGGAAGGTTTGGTACTGCCCTCCAAGAGAATCTGACATTCAAAACCCTCAGACGTAGACTGCCAAACGACATGCTCCGGAGGCGAATTGCAACGTTCAATAGCTCGGCGCTACGTCACAATGCACAGCACCGACTATCAGCGTCCTATTATAGTTCAACCAGACCAGG
The DNA here is from genome assembly GCA_944474145.2 of Dicrocoelium dendriticum. Lineage (NCBI taxonomy): Eukaryota > Metazoa > Platyhelminthes > Trematoda > Plagiorchiida > Dicrocoeliidae > Dicrocoelium > Dicrocoelium dendriticum. Next base: position 53,072,152 of record OX104065.1, read on the forward strand.
ATCCCGTTGTACAAGCTTCATACGTCCAGGCATCTCCGAAATCCAGCCCGCCACTCCCCCGACCGGTGGCCGGGGTTGCGAGGTGCGTAAGCCCGATCGGTTCTTCGACAAGTTACAGTGTAACTGCGTTTATGTTTGTGTGTATTGTACATACTTGCCCCGCTTTTGGTCGAATAAGGTTTTGAAAAGCAACAAATATCAAAAACCGAAAAACCACTAAAAATTTCAAAAGCCAAACAATCTAAACTCGCATATCAATCGTTCATCCTTTCTGGATTTTTTGAGCGTATTCTATTTTCTTTTATCTAAACGGCCTAACTCCTCATCAATTGACCGGCCCACACGAGCGATATTTTTGTGGACCGTGACGCGATCAGTGGTCGTTTCCTCGCTGGACGAGTGTCGCTGCCTCGCGACACGAGGGTTTTTTCTTCGTGGGACGACGATTTTTCTCCTTGGGATGTGGGTGGTTTTGGCGCGGGGTAGGGTGCGGCGTGGCGAGAGACCACTACCAAGTACACCGTTTCGCAACAGCGGAAGTTGGAGTATGGCAGCCTTTTTCTGGTCTAGCCAATGTTTTGGTAGTCCTACAAGCACGCCCAAACATCTCGCCGAAATGCACCGTGCCCCGCACTCAATAAATAATATATCACAAAAGCCACATGGGTCTTCGATTTCTGGCAACACCTTCGTTTGCCACCAACGATAGCTCATTCTTACTCTGCATGAGTTTGCCCTTTGAACCTCGATGCAACAGTCTTGCGACATCGAAGGATTTCTATGTTCAGCCTTCTAGGGGAGCTCAGTAGCGCCCAAAAAATAACTGCTAGCTTTCACGTACTATTTCCTTATTGACAAATTTTTCATTATTCTTTCTTGTTTTAATCTTCCTTACAACCGGCTCGACACTCGACAGCTTTGTATGTTTCCGCGCTAAAGTATACTTCCTATGTTGCTTTATCCGTCCGCGCCTTTTGGTAGCCCATCGAATACGTACCGCTGTGTCCGACTCCAAATGCCTTCTGATAAATAAATCAATACACAAATAAATTCTTTATCCTCATGTTATGCGAGCTACGCCTAGGTAGGCATGATCATGTTAAAGGTACAACTGAATTTCGCGAAATGTATTAAACATGGCGCAAGTTGCAACAACTTTGTATTGTATCGGATACCATGTATTTGCATGTACTTGTACTGACATAATCGGGAAGCACGAAAATGGCACGTGTATTCCACGCTGACTTCTCATGTCGGACAAGGGAACGATTCATGTCAAGCTCTTCTTTGTGTGTCCATCTATGTGCCTGCTTTATCAATTCTGCGGTTAATTATGCTTTCCATCATACGCTTTACCTAAGAGTACCTCCGTTATCAAGGAGTTCCAGTAAACACGGATTATGGTAAAAGTACCGACCCACAGACATCCATGTGACCTTAAGCCGAGGCAAGGTTCCGTGACTTCCCATGCCAGGCCGGTCGTAACCCTTGATCACACTTGAACTTTAAAGTGCGAACGACATACGTGCGCTGACTTACTAGGACGTTTAATCTGGCCACACCCCCATAACTGCCTTGGCCTTCCAAGCCATGCAAATCGTAACTGTAGATCATACATCCGTGTTGAAATGCACGGACTTGCAAGGCCCGCCTGTTCCGGCATTAGCAGAGGTACATGGTAAGTACGCGAAATCTTACAGCGGCTAATTATTGACCAGGTATATGAAACCACGAACTGTCAACTGTTCTGTGCTATTTGCGTACAGGGCGAAATATCAAATCGAATGCTGGTACAAGTATAGCTTTATAGTCTATGATAAAACCATAATGCTGTCTGGGACAATGTGCAATACTCTGATATTGCGCCCATTTTTTAACAGGGTACGGATGCATTCAGGTTGTTGAGCCCAGTGCACCTGAGCGACTTAGATATGTACTTCTCCATGGTTTGCACGTCCGGCTGTCGTAAATACTCCATTTCATACATGAGGACAATGGCCTCACATTAAGCTGGCCTCATTTCTCTGATGTCCTGAGAGCTTCTCTGGTAATACGTCATGGGACGACAGTGCACATGTTCACTAACCGCACATTATACAACACATAAGCCTGGCGCAATGGATATAGCAGTGTTACATAGGATGCATGTATCTGGGCAGACAGTACAGTTTGGTATGCTGATAAAACCCACACAACCTAAACGTTTCATCGTAAAAGGCAAACTTCTTGGTGGAAGAAACATTTGCTGGTACTATTTCTGTCAACGAAATCAGCTCAGCTGATCGACATTGCGTGCTTTCACTACCACTTTCATCAAATGTGCACCTTTCACGCGACGAAGGACCGTGGACGAGTGTTGTGCAATTTAATGTTTAGGGACCTAGCATTTATAAGCGTCATTGAGGAAGAACAAGTAGAGTCCACTAGCTTAACGGATAAGGCAGTGAAGTCATTGACAGCTACTTGGCCATCGGCAGAAATTGTAAAATTTGTGTGAAGATGAATGGCTCTAATTAGTTGCGCGTTGACATGTTTGGTTCTAGGATGAACCTGTAGTGGCTCGTCCCCACTGGTTTGAAAAACGCGCACGTTTCGGGGAAAGAGGCAGTGGATCGTGTGGCCTACGTATATGAACCGGCAGCATAAGTTTGGAAAACCTGCATCGCGTAATAACCTGGGCGCCGCAATAAATCCATCGCAGTACGGGAACAGAGTCGCAAGTCATAAGTTCCCAAAGGTTTCACCAATGCCCGTTTGTCTTCGTTCGCATCGATGGTATACACAGGCCACCCGAATGACTTTACGGTGGTCCATTCAAGGTCCCAAAACGTAAGATACGCTTCTCCGTCATCGAAAGCAACTGCAGGCGTGAAACCGTTTCAATCGACCGTCTCAAATTTGCTCAAGTCGAACCAGCGTTGCACGACCCCTCCAGTTTTTCGTCCTCCGCCTAAAGGATCCGAACAATGATGGAGGAAACGCTTTCAGAGGGCAGTACCACAACTGAAAACCCCTGCACGGAGCCCTCCGACTCCACCACGCCCTAAAAGGTTACTAGGTCTCGGCGTGGAGTTCAATGGACGATACGTTTCTTTGAATATTGGCTTAGTATTTTTCCTTCTGACAGTATATTCAGATTTTGCTTCGCATCAGTACGCTTCGAAAACCGCAAAGAACGCAAAACGTTTTGAACTCCAAATATATCGCAAAAAGTTTTGGTTACCAAAAAAGGGTGACAACGTTTTGTAAACAAATAAAAGGTGTTATTTTCTTGAGGTACGCCGCCTATTCGGTAAGTGATTTTTTCGTCCGTTGTTTTCGTCTCTTCTACACGCCTGACTTCCCGTTGCTTCTTTTCTTTTCGTGTTACGAACCGCAGAACACTCACCCGTGGTCAAGCACAAGTGATAGTATGATACGAACGTTCTCCCCCTTTTATTTATCGGCATCTTAAGGCAGGACATGGGCGGGAGCCTATTAGTTTCCGATGGCCTGGTTCTCCTACGGCAGCTGCAGCATGTTTCGCTTTCTTGGTCCCGCAGAAGGCTAGTCTGCGTCGGCCAGTCCTCCCAAAGTTCGAAGGTTCACAAAGGGTCCCTTCTAGGAGGGGGCTATGTTGTGACCTGGAGATTGTCCTGTTTGTTGGTGTAACCTATTATTTAAATATTGTAGTATTATGTACATAGACAAATTAGGAAACGCCCGTTCGCACGATGGCTAGGTGTGTTTGAATCCTCCAGACGAATGACATTCGCGCGGTTCGGAATTGTCCGCCTCGAAGGGAGTTTGTTGCTTCTTGGCTGGAGACTATACCTTCCCCGAGCTGGAACCTTTCTGAGGTGCTCCTAGCTAGCGGGATTGGACGTTACGACAAGAAACTTCTCTCTCGCCCATATATCCGCCTTCTTCCGACTTCCCTTGTGGCGGAAAGAAGCTGATATATAGCGATCAAATGACTCCGCTATACCTTTCTTTTTCGCTTTAAGCTCGCTAGTAATACATTCAAGTTGGCATACATCCGGATCAACACGTTACTGCCTTGTAATTTACCGCGCTAACGTGTACCTTCTGTCCAGCTTCATCCGTCCGCGTCTTCCTGCAGCCCATCGAATACAGTCCGCTGTGTCCGACCCCAATTGCCTTCTGTTATTCGCGCTTACTTTCTCCCACCACCTCGGGCTAGTGTTTACTTGTCCTACAGGTTCGCAGATTTTTCATTTATTGCGCTTGTTTTCTCACTCCGTTTTGCGCTCGGTATTGTACAGAAGTTTTAAATAACCGCTTTTCCGATACATAATTCTTCACTTCCAACGGCGCCCAACTCATCACACACACACGAACAATCGTGGTAACCCCTTTGAAAATCTTAAGGTCCTCACGTTTCGGAGTTACACAGGTTTCCAGCGTATGTTAAAAGTATGACCTTTGTTTAAAAATTTAGTTAAATATTGTTATACATAAATGTGTACATCTTTACTTTGCATAGATTTACAATATGAACTATTAATGCATCAGAATCCCTCATTTTGTACTGTGCGAACTTTTGACTACACTGTCGCAAGCTTGACTTGGAGACATTTTTCCAGCATACTTCCATCCGTTTATTTTCATAGTAAGTTCGCTGTGCGTCGGTGGTAGATTTTCCTGTGCATTGTGTGCTCGACAAACATACTGTACTTGTTTAAATATAAATGTGCTTATGCGTGGGATTCTTTCTTGCTGGATAAGAGATCTCACTAGGTGTAGTCGGAGAAGGGACATTTATCAACACTTGAGAGCTACGGAGTTCCGACAGTATTTAATGTACGCAGGGCGTGCACTGCTTCAACACCTAATGACACCGATATACGATGAAAACGGCTATTTACCTGCTACGCCACTCTGTGCTTGTCAAACCTCACATAGATGTCGTACGTGAAGCATTGAAAGTCTTTGTGGGAAATTAGCACATCTACATGATGCAGAGAAAATGACTCAACGTTCATTCCCTAGTGCATTTAATGCAGGATTTTAAACAAACCGGACTTGTGGATAACTTCTCCGTGTCTCTCATCGAGTCATACCTACCTTTGCTGTAGCATATGCTACACAATGATGTTAATCCTACGGCGCATCTCATGCCTAATTGTATGGAAAGGGCTGCGCAGCCTGCTGACATCCATTCTGTGGATTCCACTACTTTAGGCATGACGTTTGTGGTTTGGGACAATAAGCTGGCATTTACTATAAATGGTTTATTTTACTCTTACTCTATCGAAATCGGGCACATGTTGTTGTAACACATGCGGTCGCGAGTGCCTGAATCAGGCAGGCTTAGTGAGCCATGAGTCAAGCCACTCGGGACCACTACCGTTGCGAAGACGGGTCCTGCAGAGAACGTGAGCAAAACCGGCGCAGTGTTTGTAGGCACGCTGCATTCGGTTTACTAACTGCGTGCTTGCATTTAAGTCTATTTACTTCAGGTGGTTGGTTTTCAATTTTTTCCTGATGCTGTTCTTTTTTATCTAAATGTCTACCTGTACTGTCTTCTATAAACTTCCACAAGTCGCTTAAGCCAATTGTAGTTAATTTCGATAACATTTTCGTGTAGGTGACATTTCCATAAAATATACTTTCTGATCTCGTGAACTTATCTCTGATTCTTTTGTAAACAACTTATTTCTTTTGCTCATTATTTTAAAATTTATATCACAGTTTCCATATGCATTACTCGATTTATTTTTTTGTTATGTTCCTCTTAACTTATCAGCTGCTGCTTGATATCCCCGGTGTGACTGCGCTTGATGTGCACGTTGCCAAGGTGCCTACATATCTATTACCCACTACCACGTCCACACTGGCTCTAGGCGACAGTTGGCTGCTGCTGGAGGGGACGGGGTGCAGAGTCCTTGTGGCCGCGTTAGGATCAAGCAGTGGCTCCATGCACACAGAGTGTAGCGGACTACGGTCCAGTCACCCCCTTGTCTGCGCTTGATTCCCAACTACGACAGGCTTGTTTTTGTCTGTAAAGGAGGGTGGCCGGGTCCATTGATGAAACGTGGCTCCCATCCACATGCATTCCGGTTTTAATCCTTCGGGTTTACACTGGACATCGGGTGTGTGCGTGGTGCAGCGCAAACCACCCATAGTCTCTCTGTAGGCGCAGGCTTCCTGTGGCTGGCCGCAGTGACAAGCAGATCCTAAGCCGGATGCCGCCAAACAGAGGTTACTCAGCTTGTTTTTCCGACAACGTACTTTGGTTGGTAACAACCCTAAGGTGCTTCAACTTGAGCACCAAATGGGCGATGGCAGTGCTTACATATTATGACGGAATTTGAAAAGTGGTGCGACCTCCATAG
>OX104065.1:53078582-53189159 GCA_944474145.2 Dicrocoelium dendriticum
TCAGGCTTCCGCTAGAGCCTTTATGGCTGCGCAGGCAGAAAACTAACCTCATCTTCCTATATAATGCTTTTGAACGATCCACTTGTGAACTCACTAACACCCCCTACAATCGGGCAATATTTTGTATTTTCTTCGTAATGGACAACACTCCATTATCCTTCCTAAAGCCCACAGCAGTAAGCGTGCAAACTTCTATCTCTACAGATACGCGTATGTGTGGAATGGGCTTCCACATACTGTGCGGGCATCTGATAACGTAAACCAATTCCGTTCAGCACTTAATAGGTACCTCACAGTCAGTCATGTTTCCACTCTGTTAAGCAGTAACGGGCTTGAGGCCAAACTGTGGGAAAAAGGACCTGACCACATGTAAGTGTCTTCCCCATCCGACCTCCCTCCTTAACTGCCTTTGAAACACTTTCCCCCGGATCTCTGCCTCAACAAATGAGTGGCAGCAGGCATCTGAGACCATACTTTAACATATCTGCATCTCCTAGCAGCTCTCCTGTCCCATTCGTTATCCTGACCAGACCTTTAACATATTGCGGAAATGCTGGCCTCTATGCAGTATTTAACAACCTTCAAGAATGTTTAGGCTCCGCCAGTTGGATGAACTTACCCCTAACCTTTTTAACTCTCTTCTGGCAACCATTCTTATTTCATCAAGTCTGCTCACAGCCACTCCTTAGTCCCTCCTTTTAGACGTTCACTTATTCATTAGTGTCTGCAATATTTGGGACACCTTCATATGTATAAGTCCGGCTTTCACTAGCTATTCCTGCCTCAGTCTATATTAGCACTATTCACTTAGTACACGAGAGCGAGTTGAGTATCTGTGGGCCGCTGCGCTTTAAGGTCTGATACTCTGACGTATTTAACGAACTTAATTTATACTTGGGCTCCGCCCGTTCGTAGTCTTTTTGCAAACATTGTTAGCTTTCTTATTGCAATCATTCATATCTTATTAGGTCTGCGCATAGCCACACCCTAGCCCTTCTTTGCTTAGACGTTCATTTAATTATTACCCGCCGCAACGTTTAAGACACCTACTTATAATTTAGTCCACTTCTCTCACCTGCCTTTTCCGGCTCTGTCTACCTTAGTATGCATTATTACTGTTTTCTGTCCTTTTTCCATTCAAGCATTTTTGGCTCTCTTCTGTTGACGTGAAACCCTCAGTCAAGTTACTGTATGTTTGCATTCTTCCGTTCTGCTTTGTTTTCTTCATCCAAGCTTGTCTAGCTCTCTTCTAGTGACCCTCCTTTTGGTATCAGTTTAGCGCACAGCCGCTCCTTGATAGATGGTTAGCTTTCACGTACTTGTGTGTGACACCTAATTAGTTGTAGCTCAGCTCTCTCACCAACGTTTCCCAGCTCCAGCCACTTTTGTAATATTCCATTAGCACACTAGTATAATTTTATTATCTGCGTGTCGCTGCGTCTTAGCCCCTATGCTCTGAACTATTTAACAACCATATTGCATGCTTGCGCTTCTCTCATTCGCTGTCCCTTCATCATAAAAACTTTCTTAGCTCTCTTCCGTCCAAGAGCCACAACTCAAATCTCCTGCCAAAAGCCGCTCCATTCTAGGCGTTCATTTATCTATTACTCGCTACTTTTATGACACCTAGTTACACTGTATTCCAGCTCTCTCACTGGCTTTTCCGGCTTGGTCTTCCTTGCTAAATGCTAATCTCTCACTTGCTCATCTGTGACACCTAATTACTTGTAAGTCAGCTCTTTCACTGTCTTCTCCCGGCTCAGTCTTTCTTAGTTATATTCCATTAGTTTCCCAGCATGGCTGGATTATCTTCGAGTCGCTGCGTCTTATCCCTTTATTCTCTAAATCGTTTAACAGTCGTATCTTTTGCTTGCGCTCATTCCGTTTACTGTCCCTCATGCATGAGACCTTCCTTAGCTCTCTTCTGTGGAGCAAACATAATGCATGTGGTATGCGCAAGGCTGCTCCCAACCACTTCTTTCTAGACGTTCGCTTATCAAATACCCGCAACTCGCTAAATGCTTAGCTGTCAAGTACGCGTCTGTGATACCTAAGTAATTGTAGTTCAGCTCTCTCGCTGACTTCTCCCGGCTTATGCTTCCTTAGTTATAATTCGTTAGCCCCCTAGCATGATTTGCTTATCGGCGCGTCGATGAGTCTTAGTCTCTTATGCCCTGAACTATTTAACAACCTCAGTGTATGCTTGCGCCTCTCCCGTTTTCTGTCCGTTCAGCATGAAACCTCTCTTAGCTTTCTACTGTCGTGCAAGCATATCCATGTAGTTGGCGAAAGCTGCTATTTTGCCTCACATTTCTAGATGCTTGTTTATCCCTTCCTCGCAGGAATGTCTAAGACTTTTACCAGCAATCCTCCAGCATTCGGACTAGTCTTCCCCAGCTCTATCCAGCTTGGTACTGTTATCTTAACATCCTGGCTATATATCCTTAACAACCTTAATGTACGCTTGCCTTCCGGCTATTCGCTGCTATTCCATAAATTAACCTTTCTTAGCATTTTAGTTCATCGCTCCTCCCCTCTGATCAGCACACAGACACCCGTTAGCTTCGCATTTCTAGGTGTTCAGTTATCCCTTATCCGCTGCTATTCTTGTGACACTCATGTATGGGTTCAACAGACTCTATAGCTTTTCCTTTATCAGCATACCCTAGTACCATTTTCTTAGCACGCAAGCGTGGCTCGTCCCTCTGCACGACGCTGCGTATACATTTGTTCTGCACCTGCACTGTCTTTTAACTGATGTTTAGTACTTCAGTTCTATCAATTAACCCTTTCTCACCTAGTCAGTACATCCGATTCTTAACCCATCTTTTGTAGGTGTCCTGCTTCCATTTTTGCAGCAAAGTTTCAACATTTACTTAGGTAGAAGGTTAGCTCTCTCACAGGCTTTTCCCATCTCAGTCGACCATAGCACTATTCTCTTAGTACGCTGGTGTCGTCTTTCTACCTAGATCCCCGAACATTTTTCTCCGCGTTTGAGTCCTATCTATACGCTGCTTTACCGCCAATTGACATTTGAATCACTTTCTTCGCAAGCTATTTATATATTCTTTTACTTATTCTGTGATCCATATAGCATTAGGCTAGCTACCAGCGGTTCATCCACCATGAAGTCGCAGCTGGTATTTGAATTATGCTTTCTGTCTTCCCGCGCAATAATTGCATTATAGCAAACCGCTATTGCGTGGGTTGCTTAAAGGCGCAACGCTCTGTATTCCATGTAGCTCGTGTCCATCTACCTATACGGCCCTTTCTTTGGTAGGATGCTCAAGACACTTTCAACACAACCATGTTTACACATTGTACAGCAACTTTCCTCTACGATAAATTTTATACCATAGAACCTTAACAATGGCCGGTTCCACGTCTTTTCTTTGCGGCGTTGGTTTCTCTCACCCATTTTCTTCGTGGTCCGGGAAATCTCGGTGTTCTGGGATTGGACCGGGAAACCGTTTTTGTCCGGGACCGGAAAAATAAACCACAAAGACCGACAAAGAACATGACTGTACAACAAATGGATACAACTGCATTCATTACCACGACCGTTGTCTAATAATAATAGCTGAACACCATGCCATCACACTCCTGTAAAGTATACATAACCTAAACAATCCAGACACAAGAAACTGGTGTTTCGCTCAATTGGACACTCCCAACCACGTCTCTTCGTGACTATTCCATCCTCGATTAACCTCAGCGATTATGGTGGCTTTGATCAAGATATTTGAGCAACTAACAGAGGAAATTGGACGTCATTTGATCGCGGATAACCGAGCGTGAAATCAGTCGGCAAGCTGCCCTACCAGTTGTACATTAGTGTACAAACGGATTGTTGACAGGGTTCCAGGACTTGGTGGGTTTTTGCCTGGCAAGCGTTCTCCCTATATGAAGCCACAAACGTCCGTTTAACAACACTGCGACGTGGCGGAGATGACTCGCTACTGAATAAATTCATTGCCAACAACTACCTACTGGCAAGTCGACCAGAATCATAACTCAATATTTGTTGACACGCTCAAGGTTAGGACACTCCCTACCTACACGTATCGTTTTCACAACACGTATAGTGACTTGACTGCACCAGGCACGCTAGAACCCAACGTATGGTCGTTCATTGTCGACTTTATCCCTCAAGCTTACTTTTACTATTTCTGCAGCCTGTACAACGCTTGGCTTACTGCCGATTACATGCATAGCAACGTGTTTGTTGCGAAACACACTTGCATGTAACTGTTCATCATGCCTGGTTTAGTGTGTGTTTACAAATTCAAGAACAAACTATTTATTTATTTATTATTTATTTACATGCAGATTAAGGCACCTGAGGACGAGCAGAAAGCGATACGACTGCTATGGCGACGAGGTATACGACACAGTTGTCATAAGGAAAGAGGTCAGAACAATATACTGCATAGAAGGCTTGGATAGCACTGTTTAAGTATAGCTCGCAGTGAGGGCAGTAGTCATAGAGCACTGTTTTACTAAGGCACTCCTGTGTGGTTGCATTGCCTTTCCTTCTATATTGTATTAAGTGTTAGGGTAGGACTTTGTCGAGCCGAGCGTCAGCGTAGTGTTGAGGACGTTCAAGGAGTCGATCGCCGGAGAATTTCAGGGACCGGTTTAACGTGACTAAGTACACAAGGAATGCTCCTACTATTCCCACGCTGGACTAGAGGTCGCACCTACTGTGTGTGCTGGTGCGGGTGCGCATTCGCCGCTAACGACCCCTGAACTAGTCGTCCACCTATTCTATGTTGGCATTCCGAGGCGAGCACACTGATTTATGTTGATGGGCATCGTTGTGTGATCATTCCCATACCCATCCCCACGTTGGACGCTTTAAGCCAAAGCATGCACATTGTGTGGAGCGTTATTGCGTCTACGATTGTCACCACTTTTCTGTGCCCCACCTTATGTGTGTGACCGCACAAAGGTGTTGATTCAGCAACCTGTTTAATATGCAGAGAGATATTTGCCCTGGGTTACATTGAGTCCGTTTTATTAGGTAAGGAAACACTCTTGCGTCACCCACGAACCTGTAGGGCCAGGATTTTCAAATTGTCAGTCACTTAACATGAACAAATCTGCAGGTACAAAAGCATCACCCAGTCAATTCCAAGGGAGTGTTGAGGAAAGTAAACTGTTGAAGCCACCATCTGTCGTTCCGAAACATGCACCTCATCTATTCTGAAGTACCTCGGACTCTAATGAAGGAAAAAGTCGAAAAGACCTGATCCAAAATAACTTGTTAAACAAAACCTGCAACTGTAGATGTGTGGCAAACCATGGTCATATTTATCAGTTTTCTCATGACCATCAACTTCCAGCATAAGAACGTCGGCAACCAAACTTACGTACCACGCTGATCCAACCAATCTTCAGAAGAATTTTAGTCGCCTTCGTGCGTTGGAATAGCCAGCAAGTTCAAACGCGACGCGCTAGTAGATTGCAATCGCTAAACCACTGAAGTAATGTTTTTCCGGAAAATACCTACCTTTTTCCGGACAACACGTCCTGAACTGGGAGCTACAGTCCATTATAATGCCTGGGAGTGAAATACATTCTGTTCGGTGTCCAATGACAGCCAGTCCACCATTATGCCAAAGTAAGTGCAAAGCGTTCCCGCCATCTGTCATGCAGTTTCGTCGCTTAATTGACAGCTGTCGTCCGTAACATCTTTTGGCTGATTGAAGCCCACATCAACAAGCCAACTAGTAGCTTTACAGGCCTTACTTTCTCCGATTGACACACCGTTGGCGGTAGTTGGTATGTACGACCAATCCAGTTTGCTTTCTCACGATCACTACATAAGTAACAGCCTTGAGCTGGAATTTGATCGTACCTGGTGTCCAATTAGCGTGACCTGCAACGTAGGCCCATACTAGTGCTGTATGTTCGGGCATAAACGCCAGTTGCTTGGCTCCGTGCTGCCGGTTAACATCTTATCCCGTTCTACCCTTTCCTTTCACCAAAAGCGAGCAGCATGCATGGTCGAATTGCATACGCAGGTTGCTGTTCAACATGGTAGATGTTGGCGAAATTCCATCCAGCCCCTTTCGATTTGGCGTTGATCCGTATAGTGGAAGAGGAATGGGCCATTATCATCCTCTACACTTTCTTCAACTTTTAATTTGATAAGTGCTCGGTTGAAAGTATCCGCAAAGCTCTCTACTAGGCCATTCCGTTTTTGACGATACGGCAGTGATCCGATGTGCTGGAAGGCGCATTACCTGCAGTACTCCGTGGAAACTGCTAAAGCAAATTTTGTGCCTTTATCGGTTACAAGTTCCTCTGGGCAGCCGAGTCTAGCTCCGATTAGTCGTAGTTTGTTACGTTGACTTTGATCTAGCTGTAGTTTATTAAGCACACTTCAAGCCACTTGCTGCGAGAGTCGGCAGCATTGATAAAACTTACCTTTTATAGGTCTTGCGAAATCAAGATGGACATGGAAACATGACCTCGTTGGGCTCGGCCATGAATCGAACTATGTCTTTAGGGTGTCTTCGGAACATCAACACTTGTGGCAACTTTTAGTCATTCCTTCTAGTTGGCTGTCTCTGAATGGCCAGTGCATAAAGCCTCGGGAACGTACCTTCAACTGGTTAGACCCAGGATGTCCTGCATGGAATTGCCTAAGTATGAGCTTTTGTAGAATGTGGGGTTGGCAAATGGTTCCGAGAATAAAATGCCACCGTCCACGATAGGTGAGATATGCCCTTGTTGGTAATCATTATGCGAGTTGGTTGCTGAACTTGTGCGTGGTCAACGCGTCCGGTTGAAATATGCGACCATCTTGAGTATCGGGTCACGAGGCGTTTCCGCCGGTACAGCATTTGCAGTCATTGGATGTCTAGCCAAACAACCTCACTGTAGTGCAAACCAGAGATACTTTTTAATCCCGTTTCAGCAAATAGTTTGTCTGCATCGCTTCAGGACTTGTGCGTTTTCGCTTGGTAAGCGTTCTCCCTATAAAAAGCCACACAGGTTAGCTTAACAACAATGCGTAGTGGTGAATGTGACCTGCCACTAAATAAGGTCGCTACTTCTTTTCTTTTAGGATGTCTTTCTTACTTCAATACGCCCTTCAGTAAGAAGACTACCTTCGATCGCCTCAAACGATTGAAATTACAGCCAACAACATCACAACGTCGGAGTCACTTTTACAAATTCACTCTCCATGTCCACACGCGTAAACCAGCATGAAACTTTTATGAAACTTTTATAGAAATATTCAAGCATCCATGTTACTATTATCATGACTGTGCCTTTGCAGGCTTGCATTGCACTACCGGGCACAAAACATTTATTTATTTAATGCGGCACTCACAGGCAATTTGACGTCCATTTCAAGCTCAACTATGGCTTTGTTGTAATATTGTTCATCGTGCTGATGCAAATAGATGAGTCGTACCATTTCCTTTATCTTAGCGCACGGAAGCAGTTGTTGTAGCTGATCTCAACAGAGTGTGTGCACAGCGTTGGAGACGGTTTGCCTTAAAGACAGGGATGCTCTTCTAGTCTACGGTAACCGGCAAATGTTTGTGCTTATTCGGTAGTGTGGCCGTGTGTGTGCATCCGTGTGGCGGCTTATGAAATTGCGTTACACTGAAAATTGTGGCTACTGCTTCTTTGTCGACCTGGCTGTGGTTTCCTTTGGCATTTGCATAGTTGCGGCAGTTTGGGTGACCGCTTTCTGGGACCCATCTGGATAAAGGTGCACAATGACTGGTTGGATCCCTGTTTTGATGAGTCTGTCGCGAGAGATTTTATTTAGATTGTAATGCTTCGTCAACCATGCCAATAACAGAAGTGACTTGACTCGTCCAAAGTTACGCCGGCGTTTGCTCGTCCAGTTCCACACGTGGCCTTTGGTCAGGGGTCTCTTCAGCTGGAGACGCAGGTGATGCACCTCAGACAGAAATGCGCCGTAGTGATTGGTGAGACCACAGGCTAAAGGCAGTTGGGAACATCTGTTTGTGAAAACAGCTTCCTTATGGCTTCTCTCTGCGGGATCTAATCGACAGCCACTCTCTTTAAGGATAAAACCATGGTAGTTGATTAGAGGAGTGAAAAAGCATATTTGACTTCTTGAAGCCGGAAAAAATATAGCTGGGGGCAACAGGCACCTTCTCCACGCAGGCAATTAATTCCACCGCCTTTCTGCCCAGTAAGAGAATTATACAGAGATATGCGGAGGCTCGAGGAAAATTTTCGATCGTGGTATCCAGCAGCTGTTGAGAAATGGCTGGTGCCTTTTTACGCCACAAGGTACGCGCTTGTCCTGATAAAGTCCAAGTGTTGTTCTTCCATGCCTCCGTCAAGTCCTTTGCAGCATATACCTGATCGTTTACAGCAGGCATGTCAGGCTTCGGAAAACCCTCACCACCATTCAATTTCGCGTGGATGACTTCCATTAATGGCAATGAGTACTGGTGGACGCCAGACGCAGACGCACCCTTTACTATTCGCTTTCTTTACTGAGACAATGGGTGCGGCTCATGAGGCGTAGCTTAGATTTGTGAGGAGCCCGGCTCCTTCTAGTCTCTCGACCTCTTGCTCAAAGCTTTGCCTTTTGGTGCATGGCAATGACCATTAGCTTCAAGACCGACTTGGCTCCCCGGCGAAGGGAAAGCGTCGCTAAAAATGCGGTGCAGTGGCCTGGGCCATCCAGAAATACAAGCACAAATGCTTGTTTCAGCAGACGTATTACCAAATAGACTGACTTAGTAGCACCGTCTGAATTCGCTCGAATTCGATTGCAGCTTTGGATAAATTTAAAACCGAATAATCGCAAAGTTTCAAGCCACTATAGACCAAAAGTTTCAAGTTTGTCCTGTCTTACATGTAAAGCAACCAAGTTGCTTCCACCTTGTTGAGTGCCACTGTGTGGGTAAACGCGGCGATGGAATGTTGCACACCGGATGCGTTGTTGGCTATTATGTGAGATTAGGTCATGGTTGGCCTCCTTTTATGCTTTCTAGTACTCCTGGGAATTAATTTGGTCTAAGGTCATGTTACTTTGCCACTTCGTTTACATGCCCCGGCTAGCAAAATGATGCATCATCATCCATGCTTAAGCTCATTTTGAGATGCGCAATTACTGTAAGCGATTCTGCACCATGTTTTTTCTTCAACGGGTAAAAGTTATTCCACTATTTCGGTCGCACCATGCTGCAGAATTCTACGTTACAGCCCAGCTTACGGCAGTTTTCAAATTTTGACGTTAAACTGGGCAGTATAAAAGTAGCATTATAAATATCTAGGCTGTTGCTAGGTGTTTGCCCCGCGAGTGATCGGAACATTACTTACACAAATTCCTTGCTCTTGCATGGTGAGTGAGAACACGGAGGTTATAAATTTTGCTTGCAAGTAAATGACCTATTGTTGGAAATGTGTGTTTTCCGATGTTTATTTCAGCACGTGCCCTTTTATAGCGCTAGTATTCTGGCCTCTCCAACGAGTAGACAGGCATCTTTACGTATACACTTGAAGTGATCATGCACACCCACCGAGAGGTTCCTCTAACCCCTTCAGGTGATCTTTGTGCTCCCTGGTATAATTAGTGGCAAAGATGCGCGCAGAGTCGTATTTATGCACGTATTTGAACCAGGACCCTACAGTCCACCAACTTTCAGATAAATTCCTTGTACCTCTACGGCACACTCAGTAGTCCCATTTACTGATGAGCACATACAACTACTTGAGAGGGTCAGAATTAGATAGAACAAGAAAGG
Source organism: Dicrocoelium dendriticum (assembly GCA_944474145.2). Taxonomy (NCBI): domain Eukaryota; kingdom Metazoa; phylum Platyhelminthes; class Trematoda; order Plagiorchiida; family Dicrocoeliidae; genus Dicrocoelium; species Dicrocoelium dendriticum. The sequence continues at coordinate 53,088,335 of OX104065.1, forward strand.
TTAAAAATAAGTTCTAAAACAAGCGAACAGAAATAAAAGGATTTTAGTGACTTACTGAGGCGACACAATTAAATAGAAAAATACTACTTCACGTGGATTTTAACCAGAACACTTTGCATTGAGTTTAAGCTTATGCGCCATAATAGAACACTGAGTAGATCTCAAGGATTGTTGTATAAAAAGCAAGGATATTGCGAAAATTAGAACGGCGATAGTCTACCTAGAACAAATTAGAACTGCTGGTCCATTAAAAGTAATAGCAGCGTGGTACGTGTAGTCGTTCATTAGTTACTGGCGATTGCTTGTGGTCTACGCGGGCCATTATGTTTAGTTCGCTAAAAACGGGTTTCTGGTTTACAAGCACCTACCAAAAGAAATCAACTAAAGGTTAACTGTAGCAAAACTGTATAAGTTCTAAATTGGTATATCTATCCAGAAACGCCCTATATAGCCTAAGGTTCCCCGCAATAACTAGGTACAACTATAGTGGCCAAAAGATAAGCAGTTTATGCAGCACGAGTGAGAAATAGTCACTTAAGCGCTAACGTTGCCCGAACAGGATGGGAAGTTAGCAAGGAGTGTTTTATAGGCAGGAGACTTCAGTACAACTTACAAATAGCTTAAGTTCAGGAAACGTTACAAGATACTGGGCCACATAAACCAATGGGAATATAAAATACAGTATTTATATGTCCTAGTTCCGCATGAGCCTGATCAGTCTGGATAATGCAACAAACTTGTATGATCATTCGACAAGCGCAGGCCTGAGAAACGTACACTACTTAGATAACTAGCAAAGTTTTATCATCCTGAGCTTATTTTCTTTTTCTACCAGAATATATCAACATTACCAAGGAGCTTGAGGTGCCTGTGGTTTATACTAAAGAAATGAGCACCTAAAAATTACCCAGTTGGTTGGGTGCATGAAATGTGGTTTGGACTGTTTTGGTGAGACATAAATAAATCTGCTCCTTATGACTGAGTTTTCTTGTACAGGTGGGGTTAGTTTGTCACATGTGTTGGTAAAACAATTGTTCAGCTGTGCTTTATTCGGGTTTTTCCTACATTGCTAAAGTCTGATGCGAGTGTCAGCGGGCTACATCAATGTGGCAGTGACTAATAAATAGTATATGCTTGAAAGGGCGAGGAACAACACAAAATATGTGATCAAGTATACATTCAAGCCTAGTGGATTTTCAATAGCAAAACATTTCGTTAAAGATAGTGGTACAACCAAATGTCTCGTAGTTTACAATTGTGAGCTTTTTGTCATGTAATGGTGAGTTTCATTATAATTATGGCGCTGGTGCGCGAAAAACGCAATTACAACGGTTGTGGTAAAAACAAACCGGCATTTTCCCGCCAGGTTGTATTCCATGGTACCATGAACACAAGCGCCGTCGTAAATCATCGCCGCAAATCACCGCCAACAAAAATAGATCTTTCGCGTGCTTTAGCTAGGTGTTCTCAATACCTACCTCGGTTCACTCCGCTATTTCAAGAAGTGGTTGCAGTGGCTTCACGTAGAAGTTTGATGATTGGGCCAGCGAAATGTTTTGTGCGGTGAATTTTCAGTGGCGATTCGCCTCCTTCACATCGCAGTGTGGTTAATCAGCAATTGTGGTTACTGGTAGGGAGTATGCTTGTCAGGCGAAAACCCGCCACAGCTTGGAACACTCCCGTCCATCCACTTGAACTGCAATGTGTAACTGACAATGCAATTCAAAGATCGATTTTGCACCTGGTTATTCGCAGTCGTATAAAACATGGCGTTCTGCTTTGGGTGACCGTATGGCCTAAACAGGACGCGCTCTTAACAGTTAAAGCCATATGATTAAGAAAAATAATTAAGGAATCGAGTGAGGAGTTGTGCAGGTAAACCAAATGTTAAAGGTTATGGAAGTTGGCTCTTTCTGAAGCGACACCAGTAAACGCTGTTCAAATCCGGTCTCGGATGCTTCCGCACAGCCAGGGCGGAGCTAAAGCTCAAGTGGGATGCCAAACCAGCACTTTAGCCCAAGAGGTCCGGATCCGTACGCAACTCACTCTCTAGTGGAACTGGAGCTAAATCGATTGCAACCCGAAGTTATAATCGGAGGGGTCTACCATACTGAATGAGCGAAACCTATTGTAGTTAAAAGATGCTAACGGTAATGTCCGTATCTATGCAGATTTTGTTGATGGCCAGCATTCGGCGCTGATGTTCCGCCGGTACCCATCATCTGTGCAAACTGCCTTCTTCGCCAAACTCAACGGTGGCTAATGCTTCGCAAAACTTGACCTACCTGACGCTAACTTAAACCTTCTAGTTGTCGAGCTGTGCAGAGCATTACTAACGGTTAATACGCACCTCGGGTATTTGCAGCGCAGCCGGCTGCCATTCGGGGTGAAAAGCGGGCCGTCCATTTGTCCACAACTCATGGACACTACACTGTTTACTATCTCTAATACCGCCGTCTACCTAGAGGATGGTTTGTTTATAGGCGCAGACCTGCAAGCCAACCTACACACATTGGAGACAGTGCTGTGTCGTTTAGAAGTAGCTGGATTGTCATTGCGGGCAGAGCAATGTGAGTCCATGTTAAATTGTGTTAACTTCCCCGGGTTTATCCTAGACCAACATAGGCGGCGCCTAAATCCCGCCAATACCAAATAATAGAACAATGAAACAATGCTTTAGTGCGGGTAAAAAGTAATGCATATCAAGTCACGTAGGATGGAAATTATTGCGAAAAGTAAGTTGCATGGTGAATCGAACAGGGATTTGGTAGGCGCACCATAGACTCATGCAGAGTAGTGATGACCTTCGCGTCTTAAAAGTATAAATCCATGAACCCATTAGTTGGGAGTTTGGCAAGACACTGGTTGCTTGCCGCTTTTAGCCCCGGCTAAAAGTCAAAAATATAATGCCAATGAGAACATATCGTCAACTGGCGTTTTAAACATCGTCGAATTGGGAGCAAAGACGATCTGATTAAGGAGGACGTTCCAAGCTTGACGCACGCCGTAGGACATCTTTTGACGGCATTCAGGCTGTCAATACTTAGTTTCCCCTTCAGAGGAAGAGCTTTTAGGGTAATGTTGTTGTTCAATTTCAGCAGCGGACGGCAAAGATGGTGTGAGTACTACATAACCTGGTAAAATATTAGAATATCCCCCCTCCAAAGCTGGTATCGACTGTGTACCTTCTTAGAGATTACAGTCTAATCTGCAAGGGCAGAGGAAAGAGGCACTGAGGTTCTTGGTTGCTGTACGTTAAGAAGTCTCAAGAAACGAGATCCTGTTGCTGTTATGGCTGCCACGCCTGGACAGCATATACACGCACGGAGGCAAGTAAGCGTTAAGCATTTAAAAAAGGATTGCGTGTTCAAACCGCCCGAAGGCTCTGCGAAGCGAGCCGATGTGTTACTTGCCGATTCTCGTTGCCTTCTCTGCTTGCTTTGAACACCCGTGATCTTCCTGTACAAGGAAACACAGATCGGGCTCCTAAGGGCCCTTTGCAAGATGTGGACACCAAGCGCCGGCTGGTGACTCAGGTGGAACGATAGATGCAGCTTACTCTTCGAGCATTCATAAATGCAATATAGGTCAAATTGGAGTAGGTCATGACCTTTATTGTTAATAATGACCCGCCATAGCTTGACGTCATCTGCGAAATGTAGGCATGTTAAGGATATAACACCTGCGAGGTCATTGATAAACAACAAAAATTAACGTAGTCACAGCAATGAGCGTTCTGGAACAACAGTTCACCACGTCACCATCTAAGTCGGGTTAGTGCGTGACATCTAGCAAGTACACGACGCCTCCGTTGGCGGAGAAAGTTGCCAATCCAACCAAACACCGAATCACCAATTCCGCAGCTCTGTAGCAGGTGAAGCAGAATGCAGTGATCTAGGCGGTCGAGACCTTTGAAGAAGTCTAGCTGGATGACGTCAACTTCGTACCCGTCATCGACCACTTCAGTCCAACCACTTCGTGCAGCCATTAGGTTGGTGGTGCATGACCCGTGTCGACAAAAACAATGCTTCCCTAATGCCAAGTTGTTACGTTTTTCCAGGTAGTCCATCATAGCATCAGTCACGACCGCTTCCATCACCCTCGCGAGTATCCGGAGGTGCGTCACAAGGTGATGGTTGTTTAACATGAACGGCTACCTTCATTAAAAACCGGTGTGGTAATGCTACGCTTCCACATAGTGGGGACTTGTTGTACCTCAAAGCACCTTCTGAATAACTGTGAAAGTGGTTTAGCTAGCTTGCTGGCCGCAGCCTTTGGTGTTTTCGGGCTGGTAGCGTTAGCTCTTGGAGAGCTATCATCGCGCAGTGAGAGTAACTTCCATAGCACAATTAATAGGTTGATACTTACATTGTAAACCGTGGCGTCGGTAATGAACGTGACATTATGGGACAGGTAGCGGCTGCGAGTTCTCAAATTGTCGCGCATTCTAGCGGCAGGTCATTAACGGCTGCTGCAGCACTTTGTACTCTACCACCTGTTGTTAAAATTGTAGGAATGATGTGCTTCACTTTACAAACTTTGTGGACATTCCTATACAGCAGGTGGTTTTTGCCAGGAATCTTTTGCCTAGACACAGTTGATACGTTACTTTGACATCGTAGACAAGCGTAGTGCATTTGTTGTGATGGGCGTGGAATTAACCTCAAGTCCCTGTTTGATTCGAGGTTACTCTTGTAGGCACGCCATGCAGCATCCCTTACCGTAAGGAAGTTTTGTGTCCCGCGCCTTAAAAATGAAGGCATTGTTGCGGGAACCAAATGGGTTTGTTTCTGAGGATCTGTTTAAGATGTTGATGAGTCTATCGACGATCTCTGTCTAAATGTTGTCAAGAGAACTGTTGTTTGAGGATACCAAAGCAGCTGCGTCAACGTGTAAGTTCAATACATGAACGTATGAGTTAGTTCCGCGTGTTTAGATGGATACTCCACGTCACACATATGGTTGAATGTTATTGCTGCATGGTCAATGAGACCTAATTGTGTTTCCAACAACAACTGATCAAGCATGCGCCCTTAATCCGTGAGCAAAAGGTCCAGTATTGACGGTTTGCTTGCTGTCCTGAATGTAGTGGGCGTAGCGCCATGATTTTACAAAGGAATATTAATGCTAAGTACATGCACGTCTGCTTTGACCCATTTACTGGGTGCTGTTGTTGCCCCCAGCTCGTGTAGATTGATGCCCATTATAGGAGAATGTGGCTGTATCTAGTGCGTGCTACTCAGTTCGGGCCACGTATTGAGCGGAAATCCCCTTCCAAACTAGACGTTGGGGGCGGTAAACGATAGCTACAAGGCATGCGTCATGTCTTAGGCAGCGACTGCAACAGAAGGACTCAGTAACGCGAGTTTCCAGTTCATCAGTTATTGCACATCGCAGGTCGCTGCGGCAGTAGAGTGGGACCAGACCTCCTCTGCTGCGGCGGTCCTTCCAGATAAGTAACATACCGGCTATCTGGAAATGACTTATCTCGAAATGGATGGATAATTATTACTCTGTCCTGTTACTTATCGGATGGACAAACTACTTATTTGTTATCTTAGTTGCATGCCACTATATTGAGGCTTGAACAACTGGGTTTAGCTCACTTCTTCTTTACATAATGCTTACTCGGAGTTCCATTGCTGAAATTTAATGTCAACTCGAACATTTCATCTGACCGCAGGGCAAATATTCCTGCCTGTGATATGCACCTAATTTGGAAATATCCCGACACAATACTTTTACGGTGGCAAGAACTAATGGGTTCAGCCCTTTACACTACCAAATTCTTTTCACTTACCATATACGAGGCAGCCCACACTAATTTTACCGTCCATATTGTCGTGGATGCCAGTGTCTACAGTCCACGGAACTTACACTGGGAAAAGTTCCGGTTCATTATTTCGGGCAACTTGCAGCTTCCTCGGGCCTGGACGATGGCGTTTGGCCATGCACCTTCCTTTAATAATTGGTTCAACATATTACTGGATACCCTAAGAGATATTACGCGGTTCTACAGATGTCAACTACAAAACATTCCAACATGTTCGATTTACAGTTTACCTACCGTGCGGGCCGCGCCATTCCGTCAGGAAGTGGTAGGACCCATGGATGATACAGTTCCGCGCCCATCATGCATCAACCAGCAAAAATTATGGGCGTATCCTGAATGCGACTAACAGAACCAGTAATCGGTCAATAAGAAGCATTGCCAATTTCAGCTTGCCGTTCGAGTGCATCCATGACAGTGCTCCAGAACGTGGTGGGTTTTTGCCTGATAACCATTCTCCCTATAAAAAGCCACAAAAATCCGTTTAACAACACTGCGACGTGGCGGGGGTGACTCGCCACTCAATAAAGTCACAGCCGATAAGCTTACACTGACAAGCTGACCATGATTAAATACTGCCATGGTTGATACGCCCCGACAACATTTTTATCTGCATATTTTGTCGCCACGTATTTTGCTGCGCATTCATCTTTATTCTTTACGCTACACTCACATGAAGCCAGGGTATCGTGTAATTGCCATTGAGCGTGTGCTTTACCAGCTCTTTTCTAATTGATCAGTTCTAGTTCTTGATCTATTTCTGCCTGAACTGTTACTGCACTTTATACCAGACCGACTTTGCCCACACGAACGGGCCCGAACTCATGACAATGGACTTTCTTCATTTTTCTGTCCTATTTGTACAGGTTCAAGTAGGAACGTCTGAACAGTCTCCGACTGTCACTGTTACAATTGCCATGACATGTCTGTATAATTGCACTTATTTGATAGTTCCCTCACAAGCCTGCCTCGCATAGCCGAGAATAAATGTTTATTTCATTATTTATTTATTAACTTAGCCACCGTCACCTCCTGTTGGTTTTGGTAACATAAATTTGGTCCCATACATTTGCAACCTGACTTAGTCGAAGTTCGGTAAGTTTGCTGAGGAGCCTTTGGGCGTTTGTGTAAATACATGAGCGTTTCGCAGAGTTGAGCAATTTAGCGGATGTTGTACAACTCACCCTGAAGTTTTGCAGCTGGGGTGGCGCGTAATGCGCAACAAGTGTAAAGGTTTCAGTACAACTTTGATTAGGTTACCAGTAATATCCCACTGGTTAAGATAATCCAACTGCCTGCATGTTTGTTGTCGACATTGCTTCCGGGATATTGGAGCACAGTACTTTCTGTACCGATAACTGTTTCTTTATGCCTTTCGACCTCTCGCCGTTAATGATCGAGGTGCTTAGAGCGGTACGGCAGAAAACAAGTGGTGCTTGCACTAGAACTCTCCGCTACGCTCCTCAGTTTCTGATCCAGTTGTGGGTGGTTAACTTTGAATAACTGCTATTCATGGAAGTAACCGTAACCCAAATATCAAAAAACAGCTAACAAACAGGTAGACTCCCAAGCGGTCGCAGAGATTCGCACTTTCCTTGTTCTCGTGAACCAGTACAGTGTTTCCCTACCTAGCCTGCATCAAAACAGAGGTCCGCTGATCTAGAGGCTGAAGAAGTTCAGCGCGCGGCAATGGACCATAAAGTGCCAGTAGTTTATTGAAGCAGTTAAAACAGCCCTTACATCTGACCTACTCATGACTCAATGTAACTTGTACTGAGAAATCATTGATGCATTGGACGCTTCCAATAACCGTATGGGAGTGGACATTTCCCGCATTTCCCAAAGGTCATCGCGCACGCAACACTGTCCATAACATCGGCCAAAAAATTACCTTCAGCTTGTAAAGGATGCAGTCGCAGTTTACTGTCACCATGAAGCGGTTGCACAAGGTGCTCTATGGAAGGCATTTCACCCTCCTGGTTCATCACAATCTATTACTTTCGATATTCGCCTCAACGAAAGAATACTTGTATCTACCGGGGATTGGTCACAAAGCTAAGCAACTAAATGTTGGCCTACGACTTCAGTATACAGTACCGACCTACACAACAAATCGGTCAAGCGGATGCCGTGTCCAGCATCATCAATTCGCACACAAAGGTGAACGACGGTTATATGGTTGTAGCCATCAAGTTAGGGTCAAAGGCTATGGAATCCTGACCGATAATGTAAGATTAACGATAACAGCTAGCACTATTTGCACGGAGACTTTCCGAGACAGTACTCTAGAGAAAATAATGTGTTACGTGCAAACAGGTTGACCATAAGTAGTGTCCCTGCTGACTAGCGACCTTAGTTCAACATGCTTGTGTCACTGACCGTTGCGAATAATTGTTTGATGTTAAGAGACCGAGTGGTGGTGCCAAGGCAATTGAACAGTCAACTCTTACAGAAGCTTCATACCGGGCATCCGGGTACCAACGAGTTAACCGAATTGGCGTGCAATTTTGTTCGTTGGCCTGGAATGAATTCAGAAACTGAATAATGCCGCTAAAGGTTCGAGTCCAGTCAACTGGTGGCAAAGAACTTGCTAAGTGTCGCTAGCAACCTCAGCGTAATGCAAAGAAGCCTTGGCAGCTAATCCACTTAGATTATGCAGGACCAATCGCCGTCAATTCTGGCTTGTACTTGTGGACGCCTCCACTAAGTACTCCGATGTGATCCTGATGCAAAGCCCGACTACGAAACACATGGTCACGGAGCTGGATAATCTGTTACAGTACTTCGGTACTACCAAGCTTATAGTGACGAACAACGGCACGCTATTCATCTCAGCTTCCTTTCGCGAGTGGTGCAAGAAGAAGGAAAGGCGGCAGTGTATTTACCACACTATCCTCCGCAATCCAAGGAACAGGCGGAACGGTTTGTGGTTACGTACAAATTTGCTCTTTGTAAAGAGGAAAATCAGGGTCCAAAAGGACGCTCTATCCTGTCCTTACTCCGCACTTATCGAAATGCTCCAAAGTAGAACGCCGCAGGTGGTAAATTCCCTGCCGAAATTTCGCTAGACGATGCATTCGGACATTGTTTAATAGCGTTGTGCCAAGCAGAAAACATAGCATTGCGGTTGTCACGTAGAGGAATATCGAACGGATTCGCTTAATTACATAATTTGTAACATATGGTACACGCGCGATTTCCGAGGCCCTGAGAGGTGTTTGGCAGGCAGTGGCTCCGCAGAAATTGCGGTCAGATACGAGCTAAGGATAGGACCTGAGAAACGGGTCAGGCACACTCAGCAGCTGAGGCTGAATTAAGGCATAACCCAAAGTGCCTCCAAACCGACAGCCTTACTGCAGAACAGCCTGCTGGTCGCGCTGGGCTTGGAATAGGAAGCTGCGCGGCTGTTTTATTCAGCACAGGAGCTGCGGCAAATCCCTGCTGCACAGTGCAGGTTACCCTGTAAGGGTTGGGGACAACAATTTTTGAAATTTGACCCCAAGACGGAAAGCTATAAACTAAGTCCAGTCCTAATGGAATGCATGCAGACTCAATCCGAAAGGTAGGTAATCCGGGACGGCAAAGTTCGGCTTGATAAGGTTTGGAGACGTTTGTCCAGTGGCACGGGTTTCCACCCAACGGGCGGTAGCACGGCTAGGGCACGCCAGAAGTTGCCAAAATCAGTCTGGTATGACACAGGTTGCCACGCTCAGGCGTAAGTATATGCGAATACAGCTAGGCAGAGGGGATCGCAAGCAGATTTGGAATCTGTCCGGGCAAGAAGCAACGGTTAGCTCTGGAACCTACGGCCGAAACTGACAGAATGTAACCTATAAAACTAACCGCATTCTCTCATTAAGACACTTCGGCCTAGCAGGCTTTCGTGTTCTGGTTTCTTTCCCGGCCAGTTTGAAGCACAGAGGGGAAGTTGCTGGTAGCATTATCGCACTTGGAATATCCAGTTACCTGGCGTTTTCATAGCTTGAGTACAATACCATTACTGCCAGTCAGAGCTTACCAAATCCATCATACTTCCTAGAATGCGCACTTCAAGTGTTCTGCAATGTTATTTTACCATAGCGCTTTGCATTTTCCACCTCGTCCGTGAACAAATTCCGACAAAAACGATGGCAGGTTATCCGTCAATCAACTCAGCTGCAACAAAACCCAACCTATCTCTGACAAAGCTGATGAAATATTGATCATTAATTGGATGAACGGTATCTAAAGCCAATTGCTTTTGAAAGTGCTTCAAAATCTCGTGAGCAAGTGTCAATCGCTCTAAAGTCCTACCTTCCGGCTACCATGACCCTAAAAATCAGGGATCAGCAGACTAAACGGTCTATTCACATCACCTCAAGAACATGTTTGGCTTTTCCACTTCTCCTTAATAGAACCTTTACCCTTTTGTATTCTATGTCTACCTTGTCAATTGGACAGATGACTCCCTCGGTCTTCCCTCACTTTCCCTTTTCTCTGAGGTCCAGAACTTCTTGGAGATCTGGGATTAGTCTGAGGGACCGTTTTCGCCCAAGCCGGACGTAATAGCTGACAAGTGCCCACATGAAGCATGTTTGTATACCAAAGGAACTCAACTACAATCACCGCAACCGTTGTCCAGTATGGAGAGCTGGACACGTCTTCACACACCCGCAAAGTATACATCTGAAAAAGCCAGACAGCAGAAAGTTTGAAATTTTGCTCACCTGGACACAGAACGAGACGACTATTCGTGATGTTCCTATCCTCGGCCGGCTTCAACGATTATGGCGGCCCTGATCACACTAGCTGTCCAACCAACAGAAGAAGTTGGAAGCCATTTAACTGCGAATAACCAAAAATGAAACCAGTCGTCAAGCTGCTTTGCCAGATGTACATAAGTGTTCGAAATGGTTTACGGCAGTGTTGCAGGACATGGCGGGTTTTCGTCTGGCAAGCGTTCCCCTATATAAAGCTACAAAGATCTATTTAATAGCACTGTTACGTGGTAGATGTGACTCGCCACTGTATAAAGTCACTGCCCACAACTACATACTGGCAAGTCGACTAGAGTTATATTTCAACTTTTTCCCGATATGTGCCAGAATTTGATACTCTCCGTCTACATGTACCGTTTCACTGCAGGTATAGTGCCTTGACCGTTTACACTACGCACGATTGAACCCAAAGCATCGTCGTGATACACAACTGCCTGTAAAACTTCCTCATGTCTGATTTGGTGTGTCCCTATAAATTTGAGAATAAACAATTTATTTATTTAATATAGCCTCCTCTGACCAGTGTTCCGCTTTCTGACTACTTCCAGACTTCCGTGACGCTAACAATCTAGGCACTGCAGTCTCAACGCCCTGTTCCCCTAATCCTGTGACCTTAGCTCGGCGTGCTAACTATCTTCCCATATAGCCACTTTAGTCCTAAGCTGCTTCTTTTCTGGGGACAATCACTACTTTTATTCCACCCTAAGTTGGCGGCATAGCTTAGCTTTCTGACTTATCTGCTTTTCTACGAACGATCTCTTGCTTTCTGACCTCTCTCGGAGTTCTGGGATCTAAATATTCTAGGCTGTGAGGACGCAACGCATTGTAACTCTCACCTTGATGGCGTTGCTGTTTATGGTTCATCCTTATTATTATATCCACTTTCTTCCTTAATATGTGTATTCTTCCGACGCTCTCTGTTAGTATTCTGACATTAATAATACGGTTTTTGCTCTATCAGCCAACATTCTAGTCTCCCCATTGTCTCCTGCTTTTCGAATAATTAGACCTTAACTAAGAACCATCGACAGATCCAGGGGTCTGTTCAATGCACTTCGAGATCATTGCAGGCTTTCCACTTCTCCACAATAAAGCCTTTTCCTTCCTGACCCTATGCTTTCCTCCTCGCGCTGTCGGTTAGCATTCCGTTTTCAATTGGACGGAGAACTCTTCCGGCGTGGCTTCAACAGCCAACTTTGAACAGTCTCTTATTTTCTGATTGCCTCCATATATCCCAGGCGTTTACTATCCAGGCTATGCAAACCATTATTCCGTTCCCCTTCATCCTTAGACCTATTAGTGGCATGCTAATTGACTTTACAGAGATCCACTTTCGTCCCTAACTGCTCTTTTGCCAAGGATTTTCATTACCTTATGCTCGTCTTAATTTGGCGGCCTAGCTTCAGCTTGCTGACTTAAACGGTTTTCCCTGTACGGTCTCTTGCTTGTTGACCTCTCTCAGACTTCTGAGATCTAAATGATCTAGACTTTGCCGACGTAACGCCCTGTAACTCTCACCTCAAGAGCATTGCTGGTTATAATTTATCCTTATCATTATATTCACCTTGCACATTAACATGTCTAGCTACGCCGATGCTCTATGTTATTATTCAGACCTTACTGATACAACTTTTATTTTATGAGGCGACCTTGTCTCGTCTCAATGACCTCAAACATCCAGACAACTGTGACCTTAATGATCGGGGCTCGGCAGCTTAAACGGCCGGTTCACATCACTACGCGAGTATGTTTGGCTTTTCCACTGCTATTCAATAGTTCCTTTTCCCTTTTTCATTCTATGTATGTGTTCCTTTTCGATTGGACAGATAACTCTTTGGACTAGTTCTAATCTAGCTTCGTATGACCAGTTTCCTGCTATCTGACTGCTTCCAGACATCCGGGATGTATAAGCATTAGGCTCTGTGTTCCGAACATTCTGTGTCCCTTATCCTTAGTGCTTTGCCCTGCATGCTATCTACCTATTCCGGCGCAAAGCTTTGCCAGCCTTACCTCAAGTACGTCACTGGACATTATTCATCCTCCATTTTAGTAACAAGGATGAATCGTCACCTGAAGAAAGTCGTTGGCTTTTCACTTCGCCCCAATAACACTATTTTACCGACCTGTTCTTATGGTGCTTTCTACTGCATTCCTTCATTTCGCGCTAAGTTACAGGAGTTTGTCCTCTCTGCTTTCTTGCCTTCCTACCAAGTTGGAACTGAGGACTGTCGCTTCTTCTGGGCAGTATTCTTCGCAATAATCCGCATACCTCGTCCTATCTTTCGTTCTTACTGCTTGGACGTATGCGCTTAAAACCCCTAAACTCTCTTTGCTCACTTTCATTCCCAGTAATTTAAAACAAGCTTTCACTCTCTACTGATGAGTGATCTGCTCGCTTCTCGTTGTATTTCATCACTTATGATACATGCGTATATGAGTTATTTAAATAACAATTACGTGGTATAGGGGAACAATGGTTCAGTCATTGTTGAAATGAATCGACTTCTTTCTAGGTTCTTTTCTTTCGTCTGCCCGCGTGGCTGTCTCCGTTCGTTGCCTTTTTCCCAAGATTGCCACAGATACGGCGTCGAGCAGCCAAGGGATCGTCCATAGCTGCGACAATACGGCAATACGAGGCACATCGTTCTTCCACCTAAGAACGAGTTCAAGATTATTCGCGGCTAGGCCAACTTACCGACAGGCCTGATGATAAATTATCTTAAAAGGATATAATTTTACAGAGGGCTAAAATATTGTGTTCAATTCGCCAAACAATACCTCACGCATACTTCTTACCTGGAGCTCTCCTGTTGACTTCGGAAGGCATATTCTCCCGCGGATGCAAGGCAAGAAGAATTGGGTTCGTCCATCTTTTGCTACTGATATTTCTTTTGCTTGCCATCCAACCGAAGCGTTTTTTCACGCTTTGCTTGCATTTGGCCATGGATAACAACAATTCCAATCCATTTAACAAATTACCCCGTGAGGACCTCCGATCGGTTATTCGGGACAATGTTCAATCCTCCAGGGCTTCAACATATTTTATTGGATAACCCTTGGGGACCTTCCGTGGTACTGCAGACGAGCAACACATCCCATTCCAAACTTCTCCAATCCATGACCCACCAACCGGTCCCAGGCATTCAGACAGGACAGTATGGGAGTCAGGAACGGAATAGGTTCTCGCCTAACGCAACAGCCACCCGAAAATTTGACGCAGCTTGACTGCGGATAACCGAACAAATAAGCGCTCAACTAGAAGCATAGGCGGTTACAGCATGCCTTTCAACGGATCAGCGGCAGTGTTTCAGGACGTGACAGGATATGGCTGGCAGGCTTTCTCCCTATAAAAGCTGCAAACGCCCGTTTAACGACATTGCGGCGCGACGAAATTGATCCGCCACCGAATAAAGTCCCAGCCCATAACTTCACATTGGCAGGTCAAGTAGCGTCACCAATCTAGATACGTTCGCTACACTGGACCTTCTATTTCTGCAAATATTGTCGTCTCTATTTTTCTACGATTTCATGCATACACTGGTTCCTCGTTATTTTCCACGATATCGCCGTTAAATAAGCATGAAATTAGTATGCCGTCACACATCTCGTACTTGATCTTCTATTATCTTCTAATTGCTCATTCAGGCTTCTTAACCTGTTAGTAGCTGAGGCATGACGGCAATATATGGCAGGCCGGTTATGTCCTAACCAGCCGGTCTTTTTCTCATGACAGCCATATTACTTTTTCATATTTCCACCATTATAAACTTCCAAGCATGAACGTATGAACAATTTTCTACTGTCACTGTTACAATGGCCATAAAATCTTTGTGCATTTTCACCTGCCTGAGCATGCCTTCATAGGCCTGCCTCGCATAGTCAAAAATAAAACAGTTATTTATTTTAATTTCTGAGGAAGGAACCCAACCAGCGTTGTCTGTATACATTCCGCAGTGCATTAGCCTTCGGTCGGCGGGTAACTGTAATCGATCGTACAACACGGCTGCGATTAGCAATAACGTGCCATATGTAAAGCATCCTCAGCTACCTCATCATCAGGCTCCAGCTGCACCACAAGCATATTTGGCAATACCATCTGACGCACGCAGTGTTTTCTCTACACCTGCGCATGCACCACGAATCCTGACTTTCTTCCATAAAATTTCAGTAGTCTTGGAGGGTTATTATGCCTACTGCCTAGATGCCATAAATGCTTCCATTTAAATTTTAAATACAAACCCGAACTACATTATCTACTTGACGAAAACTGCCTTGCTATTCACTCTTTCCTAATGCGCACCATTAAATATGATGACTGAGCGAACTGAAATAGTCCAACGAATGCATAATAAAGTTTGTGGTAAATTTGATTCTACTTCCCAAGACAACGTGCGCAACTATGGCTCCGCGCCACATTTTGCCACTAATCAAATCACAGAGTACGTAGGTTGTCTGAAGGAAGCAGATTAGTTTTAAGGTCGGCGCGTACAACCCCTCAGTTGTACACATACCAAACCTATGCATTCGTAATCGGGAATAGTGGACGTATCACTGTTCTTACCCCCATGCAACAGCATGAGATTAGTGTAAATATTAATTTGATCACCTCCAGGCACATCACCTAGGCAGTCTAGCAATGTACCTATTTATTTATTTATTTTTACAAAGCGCCCACCTGCAACAATGACAACTCCTCCAAAAGCTAAATATATCTTTCATCTGCCGTTGCGAAGATTATCAATGGTCGTTTTATATGCTGCATGCAGCAGCGCAGATATTCAATGGCCTGCTACTGCCGGTGCCTCTCTTCCTTTTACCTCATCTGTTTCTCACAAGACCATCAATCACCTTCCTTCTATAAGCCCAGGCGTAACTGACAGCAACTAACGTGCCACTGGCTTCAAGCACCTGCAGCAACCTTCCCGCAATGCACACTGGACGCCTAACGGCAACCGTTCCTTATAAGGTCAAGTTGTCCTGTTTCCCTGGCATTGTGCAACGTTCGCAGTCTAAGGCAAATAGGTCAGCAGGCGGCACCCGCACAAACGTTGGACTCAGCCCGTATTGCCGAAATCGATGTGACCAAAACTCGGATCAATGACCCTAATAGGGTTGTTAAAATACCTGCGCCCTGTTTCTCCTCTCGCTATTGGTTGCACCCCACCTGGGACGCTGATGCAACACAGTTCCATCAGGGGTGGGTATCATACACAGCTTTAGGGCTAAGCCATGGTTGGTTGATTGGCTTTCGGTGAAGCACCGTTCGTATGCAGCCCGTTTGACGACCTCAAATAAGCTTGAAAAACAAAGCCATACAAAAAGCTGCTTGTTTGCGATTCCCGCTAATGCACCTAAGGTACGCAGTCATATTACGGCCAAGGACACATTCTATTAAAACCTGTGCACTTTACTACGCAGTGCTGCTAGTTCAGATATCGTAGTATTGCAGGGGTGCGAACGCATATCTACGGCGTCTTAGCTCTCTAACTGCTCAGTTAGGCAGTAATTATGAACTAAACTCATAGAAACAAACCTCTTAGTCGCGAAAACGTGAGGTACAACTGTACAGACATATGTAAATTAAACTAACGACGCGCGATCGAAAAAGAAAAAAATACATTTCGCTTAATGTTGGCTAAATGTGCATGGGTGTAAATACGTATGTAATTTGGTATTTCCAAGTTTATTGTCCGAGTAAAGCTAGAACTTTAATTGTATATCTGCTTAGTGATATGCTGGCGAGAGTGCAGCTGAGTGGACAGACTATGGATGAATTGGCAGTTATCTCTGGGGTGAAAAAGCCTGCGTCATAGCTACAACCTCGCATGATATTGGTTTTCGTGCCAGGACGTCTTGTGCATTTGGCGCGGCTTGCGCTTGCGGTCTTGGCGTAGAGCGTCATATTGGCGGTGGTTCTCTGAACATTCGTCGTTCCAGTGGGAGCCCCCTAGTCTCTGAGACAACTATCTGTAGGTTGCATTCTGATGACGACTTTCAAAGTTGTCACACGCCGCGGTTAAGTTGCAGCCCATCACTAGTGCTCTGGTATCGACAGCGGACAACTTCGGCCTCCTCCTAAACACAAGCAAAACTGTGTCCCTTTCAGCCTTCACCAGGGATGTAATCTGCAATTATTCAGGAAATCAGCATTGTTACTAATTAGTAAATAGTATATTCCCGGTAAACGCAGACACACCGTTGTGGACGTGCTCAAATATCCATAAAAGCATAGGTGCTTTGAAAGGGTAAAATATTCCGTTTCACTGAAAGGTATAACCGAAATGTTCGAAGTTAATATGCATGAACCCTCGTCTGGAAACAGTCAGATAAACAACGTAATGGTGCTGCGGATGAGCAAAAATCATTCATAACTGTTATGTCAATATCTAGGTGCGGCGTAGTTTCGCTATGTAGTGATCCAAGTGCACAGAAGCCAAAGTAAATTTTCGGTGCAACCGTTGTCCATTTATTGTTCAGACTGTTTAGTGCTCCATCAAAGTACTCCATATGGCAAAAGCAATTGCATAATTTGTAAGCAGAAATCAGTAAAATAGAACTATAAATTTTCAAGTGCTCTCATTGTCCACAAGCTGAAACATATATATAGTATTTTGCTGTATACACACTGATAGTAGTTGGAAACGGCGGAGTAAAGTAGCTAAAACGCAGCTCTAATGAAAACGCCTCAATTAAGACCAGCTAGCAACCGAAAAATACGAAGGCACATAGAAGTTCATCAAAAGCCGATATTTAGACGGTTTTGGACAACTATAATGCTAATCTTAGGTGTATTAGAAGCAGCAATCGCTTTCAACATGTTATGCGAGGCTAGGGTCTGGTAGAATTCCTTTGCTAGGCGTACAGCAAAGGTCATAAGCCTGTTATTTCTCCACGGACCCAGTGGTCTAATAAATTGGAAAGTGATGAACGTAAGGTCAAAGACAAGGAAAGAACATGCGGATAAGATGTATGTATTGAGGTACGCCAGGTTTGATGGCTTCGTCATTGCCCTGCGATATCCTACCTGAGGAATATCTAAGGGTTTGCGAACTTGCCAGTCAGTAAGCTAGGCTGCACTGTTTGTTGAAATTTTTAAAAATTGACGAGTTGGCCATTGTAAAAGAGAAGCCGGTGGTTATGGACACAAACCCGTTTTGGCTACAGCTATTGCCACTAAACTACGCACTGATGACGTCAACTCGATTGGTGACGAAACGTTTGAAACAAAATTGCTAAGCTCAGCGAAGAGTTCAACAGCCATACAAACACGTTTATGCAGCCATTGCACCAAAGTGTCAGTGTGGGAACCGAAGCACGTCAGGAACTAAGCAGTAATAGCTAAACAACTTTTGCACTCCGAAGTCTAATGTCAGCAACTGTATGTGGCTTGCGACTGATCCGACTGAGATCTTCCAGGTGTTGTGATTGCTGTAATGGATAAGCTAAAAACGTGGGGTTATTGGTGGAAACAATTCGTGGTTGGTAACCCTTATCAGCCCTTATTAGCCAGCTGGGTGGATTGGGTTTACCCCTTCCAGCAAATAGTTCGGCGGCAGTGTTCCAGGACGTGGTGGGTTTCCGCCTGGCAAGCGTTCTCCCTATAAAAAGCCACAAATGTCCGCTTAAAAACACTGTGACGTGGCGGTTGTGACTCGCCACCAACTAAAGTCACCCATTGCTTATCCGGACGACCGCTTCAAGTCCACAGACATCAAGCACCCATTTAACACTGGCCACACGTTCAAGCATGATCAAAAAGACTGGAATACATTTACGAACTCCATAAACACGGCTAAACACGCCCACATGCACACTTACATACATTTATATAACAATCTATGCGACAATCTCATTGATCCATTGTACATTGACTGATCACAGTTTGTACTCTTAACATGATCATGTCTGTGCAGACGTGCCTCGCTCAGTCGAGAATAAACATTTTATTTATTTATTTATTTAACATAAGGCGCAAATGTCCGTAGGCGAAATCAAGCAGGTCAAGAAGAGAGCCCAGCAGACTACAGACATCTTGTACTCGGATTGCTATCCTTACAACCTAGGAAATGAGTGAGACGGATACCGTTAAAGCCTCTTAGGTTTTACGACGGTAACGACAATGAACGTGCATGAGTTGTAAGCTCAAGATGCTCAGTTGTCAAACACTAAACCTTGGGCCTTCTCAAGCTACGTCAGGGCCGGATTCGAAGAAGTGGACTTGCCAAGCGCAGGTATGAAAGTTGCTTGGTATAGTGTCAAAACAAAGAAAGCTTTGTATTGCTTTCCTGAATCCTTGCAAGTTTTGGATTTCTTTTAGTCTGGAAGGCAACCTGTTCCATATGTTCATGTGCACAACAAAGAAGCAACGAGATCGCAGTCGCTTTTCTGCAATTAGCGGGGTAATGAAATGGACCTTGTTTCGGAGTTGAGATTCAGTTGCGCTCCTCATTTTAAGACAAGTGACATTACTGTGTAGCGTATTACAAGTTATCTTATGTGATAATCACAGTTTAAGGATACTGCGCCTTTGCCATAGGGGCTGAATTTTAAGATGTTCACAACCATTTTGGTAGCTCGACGCTTGCTGTGAGGTAGTAAAACTGTTCGGAAAGCGCCCTGAACTTTTCTAAGCGGAACACGTTTAGACTTGCATAAGTTGCTACATATAAAATAGCAATATTCCTGATGTGGCCCGAGGTGGCTCTTATAAAGTCTTAGCCTTGCATCTGCGGATTTTATGTAATGGCGTATGTGGAACGATAATCCCCTTACCCTTGCCACTTAATAATGAAGTTGCTCTGCGAAGTTGAGGCATATGAGTAGCACCAGCCTACGTCTGTTGTAATAGCATTCGGTTTGCTAGTAAAGCCGTTTGTTGCTAGTGCCCCAATAGGTGTACAAAATATTTGGCTCGTGAACTTTGCTTGTTGAGCAGCGAACGTCATTTGCCAGTGTTTGTACCACGTTTCAAGGGTTGTAAGCTCCTCAAAGATACTATTAATTGCGGATACTTCATTAGCGGCGGAAGATATAGACAAGTTTCAGGTCGTCAGCGAAGCTGAAGGAGCGACCGTGTTGCAATCTGCTGCAGAGTTTATTGATATAAATCAAAATTAGGGTAGGATCAAGAACGCCCCGTTGTAACACGCCACTAGAGACGGTGGTCGGTTTGGATACAGTTTACTCGATCCTAACAGGCAGCGTACGTCCTATTAGATAGGAACCAAGGCAATCTAATCGAGGACTGTCTACCACGTACGCCGGTACCTTGTTCATCAGGCCCCGGTGACCAACTTAAGGAAGTCCAGCTGACAGATTTTACAAGACCGAGCAATTAGGAATCCGTGCTGTGATTCATTCAGTTGCTCGCTTGCATAAAGGTGAGTCATGGGAGCTTTTTGCTCCAAATCTTTATCACTTGCGAGACAATAGACGTATAGTTAATTAGACGATAGTTAGCAGGTTCATGTAGGCTTCTGTCCTTATGCCTTGTTACAATTATGGAACAATGGAGCGATAAAAAATGGTTTATTACGGGTAAAAAAGCATTGCTTAACAAGTCCCGTTTGGATGAAAGTGTTGTGAAAAGTGAATTGCATTATAAAGTGAAAAGAGTTTCGGTGGACGCACCAAAGACTTATGTAGAATAGCGGAGATTTTCGCGTATTAAACGCATAAGATCATAACTCCATTGGTTGGGCGTTTGGCAACATACCGATTGATTGCGTTATGTAGCCCCTCGCTAACGCTTCACAAAATGAAATGTAAATGCGACAATGCATTGTCATTTTCAAGGCGGTCGGGATTGACTTTTCTGCATTGATGAAGCAAAAAGTTTAAAAAGACGAATATGGATAGCTTTACCAAAATTCTTTAGTAGACTGGGCGGTATCCGTGTGGACCAGGGTTCGAAGAGGACTTGGTAGTTGAGACCGCAGCTCGGACACCACTTATGTCAAACTGTACAGAGAACAGTGACACGCTACCGGTTACTTGCAGAGCATGAAAGGTTGAACCTATTTCTAAACACTGTGATTTGTTAAACTGTGAGCTGAAGACTTCACATAATATTCTTGCGTCACTAGAAGTGTCGTTGGGACTAAGCATTAGGGTAGAGATCTGTCGTCCGTAGTTAGGAGTCCGAGAGTGCAGCAACCAGCTAAGATTCTTAGCTTTGTTCGCTCTATTTATTGCAGCTAATTCATTTTGGATCCGCCAGGGAATCAAGTGGTCTTAACCGGGATCTAAGTTCCTTTTGTTTTGCTCTCACTTTGTGCTGGCTTTGAACGGCGTTTAATGTCTCCAGAGTGCATTTTATCACGATTGTCACGTTTCTTTTTCGTTAAACTTACAGGATTTCTGCCGTTATCTTTTCTTTTTTATCACTTATTCCTTTGTGCATGATCATTGAACGTCGTCTTACCGTCGCTATCAAGGGTGCGAGACAAGTAGGGCGTATCGCGACCAAGTCTACTACTATCAGCACGAACCTATCAGGCGCAACTTCACCATGCACGGTTGGCGTAGCGGATATCATTTCTCTGAGTGCCCAAATCAACGAGCTTCAAAACGAGGTGGTGAAGCTCAAAATGGTCTTCAACAAAGTGGAACCTCCTACAGAATGCTGGCAGCCATTGCGACCCTGATGCACCCCAAGTACTGTATGAAGGTTAAGCAAGCCGAGTTGGCTAGAAGGTACCTTAACACCATTGGCACAGAAGCAATTAATCGGCTAAATATCCCACTGAAGTCGCAGTGTATAATGTTCCAGACCGCCTGAAACAGCACAGCTTTCGCGAAATGCTGCTGTAAGCTTGTGGATTGGAACACAACCTTCTGAGCTGCATAAGGCTGTGAAAATGGTTATGAAATACCAATGCCCCCTCCTAGTCAAGTTCGATTATGAGAGCTCGGCTCTCAAGTTTCTCTCCTATCATAGGGAATCTAGAACCCGCAGGACGTTCGTTGACTAAAAGTTTTTACTCTCATAAAAGGCTTTGCAACGCCGTTACGATAGTCTAAGCGAGAGTTTCGCACAGAGCAGATTTGTTCAGGCGCGTTGTGACAACTGTCCGACGCCCGTCATCCTGCTTGACTCACCTACTTTGAATCTTGACAATTCCTCTGATATAGATGCCGGATTGCTTGCTTCCTTGGAAGAACCTGCAAACCTTAGGACCAGTACTATTTATAAAGCCACAGCATACATAGGTCAAACCAGCCAACCCGAGAACAATATAGGAAACCCCTCAGTTAATACCAAGTGTTCGGCTGCTGATACAACTGGATCCGCTATATCATCATCCTCGTCATTACAAGTTAGCTGGAGGTAGAAAACACTTAAGCAATTGTGCCGCAATACAAAAGACAAGAAAAGGAAAACAGTGGCACGCCCCCAAAAACGGTTGGACATCGTTCCGGAGAGCTAATACCTGGTTGCCGAAAAAGAGAGTCGTATTATGCCAAACAAGTGAGATCATGGTTGGAGGGAGATACTAAGCAGCAGTGGGATGGACAAAGGAACATAACACAAGCGCCATTGGGGCCGGCTCCAAGCCATATCATCAATTGTGTCCAACCAAACGTGTTCAGCGTCCTTAGGACCCCATGCCAGGCAGTCGGGATGCACCAACCGACGCCAACTTTGAAGTGAGGGTTTTCATTTCTCTCGATCAAGTCCTCACTTCGCCTCCCCTCCTCCACTTCCAACCGCACCCACAACGCGCAAGCAATGCACGTCACGGGAGTCGGTGCGCTGGCATGCGCAACATACAGCGGAGCCAGCCAACGGAGCCTGGTGCGTGATATAATGGTGCTGAGCGGTTCACTTACTCCTCCCGCACCAGATACGCGACGCCGTACCCGCTCATTGCTCACGCGGTGTTTCCACCAGACATGAGCTAAGCTGCGAAATCAGCGATGATCGAATGTGACGAGCCACTTTATGTCTGTCGACCTGATGGGCCAGGTTCCACAGCCATATAAGAGAGTTGAAAGGACGGCTGCGTTGTAAACACTGCCCTTCAGGGCGAGAGTAATGTCGCGTCTGCGCCACAGGTGGCGGAGATTAGCAAAAGCACCTCGAGCTTTTGCTATACGGTTCGTAACTTCATCTTCAATCCCACGGGTGCCAATATAGCTGCCCAGGTACTTGGATTCCTGAACGACTTCTAGCAGATCAGCACAGAGCGTTAGCGCTGGGTTGGGTCCCTGCCAATCTTGGAGAAGTACTTTGCATTTCGATGGAGCAAAGCAAAGCCCAAAGCGATTGACAGCCAGTGCTAATCGGTCCAGTGCTGGTTGACAAAACTCCAAAGCAACCTTTAAACAGCTCGGTTAACTCGGCCAAGTTAAGAAATTTCTACGACGCTCGAAGCAAGCCCAGCATAACCTACCCTCAGCGAACAGAGCAGCCGGCGCCTCGAGCCAAAATAACTGGTGTTTGGATCAAACTACCGAGTTCACCTGAGCCTCTGGGCTCAAAGGCACCAACATTGAAAATAAGGAAAGCGGAGCCCCTAGAACCATATAACGCTGCAAGCGGGAATGCATTGTGTAGCGCACTAGTGTTCAATGTTTCAGACGACGCGTTTAGGAGTGCAATCATTGCGGGTAACAGCATGGCAGATAATGCACTGCAGGTGTAACGACTGATCAACCGTGTAACCAAATTTGCTGCTCCCATCAAATTGAACATAAAGGAAGAGGCAGTATTGCGCGCTCTCATAGCTAACCGTGACCAACTTTTCAGTGGAAAAATGCTAAGCCCGCTTACGTTCGTGCCGCAGAAAAGAAGCATAAGTGGGTCTGCACCGAATCCTAACTTCAATACAGGCTTTAGTCAACGAGAGCCCGACGCATCTATCAAAAATAGCGAGCAACCTCCAACCTCTTTCACAGTGCCGTGCTTAAAACTACGAGGGCTCTTTGTGCCAAACGCGATTGCTGAGGGAACGCACCTATTCACTCACCTGCGATGGTTTTATCGCTTACATATGCCTTACGTATATCAAGGTCCGTAGACAAGAAGTCGCCGCAGCCTGATTGGGACAAGGCTGAGTTCGGCGTACTTCCATTTAATGTTCTGGGTGGCATATCGAAGGTTAAGTTTAAGAGCAAAATCGTTAACGTTAGCGGTGTTGCGGAAAACGGTAAAGTTGAAAAAAATAGTCAAAAGGATCAGAAAATTCCCAGCCCCAAGCAAACTGATAACAGACGATAGTACAAGCTTGCGTACTATAATGATGAATTGTGAACAACGCCGCAATGATGCCATGTTAAGGCAACCTTATTTCCGCCCAACAAGACGGACTCTACCGAATCATACCCCAGCAACTTGTGAGGCGGCACCGCGTATCACTACCGTAACCATTTCGATTACGGCGAGCACTACATTTGACAAGCTACACAGCTCCGCTCAAGTTCATGCGCATCAAGTTCGCTGCGCACCGGATACTTCCCACAAACTTGTGCCGCTGGTCCAGATACGTATGCCAAATAGCTCACTGCGCCCTGCGCCGCAACGTGGGCACTTTTTAGACTAGTTGGGGATGAACCGCAACAGTTTCATCCTGGCACTAAACACCTGGTCACCAAATTACCCAATGCAGTCTTCTCACTTACTTCCTACAACAACTGCAGAAAGTGGAGTAACCATCACCGGCTTCAGTTAGTCATCCGTAAGGCCAGTAGACCCCAAGTGCGCTTCCTCACTCCAACTTTTAAACGCTAGTCCCCTAAACAATAAAATGCATATACTGCGTCCGCTGTCTGCCCTCGCCGACGATGAAGCAATAGTTGTCACGGAATCATGGATTTCGCCTCATGCTTCAGAGAAGCATTACTAACTTCGGAATATCAGCTGTTTATGCAATCTCGGGGCCATAAACTAGGGGATGGATGAGCCATTTATGTTAAAATGCTTATCCAGCAAATGTGTTTAAAACAAGAAAGCGGCTGAGTCGATGGATTTAGGATGGAGAACGGCTGGTCTACTGGTATCGACAGTATTATTTACGGGTATTCATATACCACCCGATACCCCATTTAAGGGTGACAACGCACTTATGGTTGCTTTTGAACAGGAAGCAAATGTTTTATGCGTATGCAAACTGGTCGCAGGAGATTTTAACCTGCCTAAGTTATACTGGTTCCCGCCTGCTACAGTAACGAATTATGCAGGCCTACTAGCATGTATCAATTTAGGCCTCTGGACGCAAGATGTATCTGCTCCAACCAAAGCGAAACATATCCTTGACCTAGTATTTGTGCTCGGAATCCTAGCAACGCTAGTGTCAGTCTGCCGGGAGTTTCCGGATAGTGAGCACAGATTAGTGCATTGCTCGGTTTAGTTAAAGCAAACAAATTCCTACCTAAAAGAAACAAACGCAGTCAGAGTATACCGCCCGAGGCACCTCGTTAACTGGACAGCCCTTGCTTTACTCGTCTGACAAAGAAAGCTAGATGAATTCTTCATGCCTGATTCTGTGGATCGCCAAGCTGAGCCGTTTTATGGGGACAATCTTCACTGTCGCGACTCTCTAGCTACCATGGCACATTATATAAGGCACTAATCTAAAAGACTGACACAAACCAGGATGCATAAGAGCACGCCTCAGCTTAGCCGTTCTTATAACAAAATCTTCAATTCAGCCCACATCAAACCAGCGAATAAGATTTCGCAGCAGCTTTCCACCAGGTCTAAGCAGCATCAAAATCAATCAAGAATTAGCCGCACTAATTAGCGCAAACAAGACTAAGAATCTCAGCTGGCTGCTGCACTCTCGGACTCCTAACTACGGACGACAGATCTCTACCCTAATGCTTAGTCCCAACGACACTTCTAGTGACGCAAGAATATTATGTGAAGTCTTCAGCTCACAGTTTAACAAATCACAGTGTTTAGAAATAGGTTCAACCTTTCATGCTCTGCAAGTAACCGGTAGCGTGTCACTGTTCTCTGTACAGTTTGACATAAGTGGTGTCCGAGCTGCGGTCTCAACTACCAAGTCCTCTTCGAACCCTGGTCCACACGGATACCGCCCAGTCTACTAAAGAATTTTGGTAAAGCTATCCATATTCGTCTTTTTAAACTTTTTGCTTCATCAATGCAGAAAAGTCAATCCCGACCGCCTTGAAAATGACAATGCATTGTCGCATTTACATTTCATTTTGTGAAGCGTTAGCGAGGGGCTACATAACGCAATCAATCGGTATGTTGCCAAACGCCCAACCAATGGAGTTATGATCTTATGCGTTTAATACGCGAAAATCTCCGCTATTCTACATAAGTCTTTGGTGCGTCCACCGAAACTCTTTTCACTTTATAATGCAATTCACTTTTCACAATACTTTCATCCAAACGGGACTTGTTAAGCAATGCTTTTTTACCCGTAATAAACCATTTTTTATCGCTCCATTGTTCCATAATTGTAACAAGGCATAAGGACAGAAGCCTACATGAACCTGCTAACTATCGTCTAATTAACTATACGTCTATTGTCTCGCAAGTGATAAAGATTTGGAGCAAAAAGCTCCCATGACTCACCTTTATGCAAGCGAGCAACTGAATGAATCACAGCACGGATTCCTAATTGCTCGGTCTTGTAAAATCTGTCAGCTGGACTTCCTTAAGTTGGTCACCGGGGCCTGATGAACAAGGTACCGGCGTAAGTGGTAGACAGTCCTCGATTAGATTGCCTTGGTTCCTATCTAATAGGACGTACGCTGCCTGTTAGGATCGAGTAAACTGTATCCAAACCGACCACCGTCTCTAGTGGCGTGTTACAACGGGGCGTTCTTGATCCTACCCTAATTTTGATTTACATCAATAAACTCTGCAGCAGATTGCAACACGGTCGCTCCTTCAGCTTCGCTGACGACCTGTAGTGCAACTGAAAACGTGTTCTTTCAGTATCTTATAACATTGGAGTTTATGGTTGTTTTAATCTTCGAAACGTCCATTTGTTTATCTGACTGCACAGCCATGGTCAAAAAACCGTTTTGGTGAGTTCCACGGTGCACGTTCCTCGCTCTCTCTGATTCCCTTCCTATTTTTGTAGCCTGTACTATATACGTTGGGTTCAGTTGCCTCCGACTTCTATACTGTCGTATTTGACACGTCTTACGTGTCATTGCTTACCGACTAGTATCTCAGGTTCCGCCCAACAGACCTGAAACCTGTCTATATCTTCCGCCGCTAATGAAGTATCCGCAATTAATAGTATCTTTGAGGAGCTTACAACCCTTGAAACGTGGTACAAACACTGGCAAATGACGTTCGCTGCTCAACAAGCAAAGTTCATAACCCAAATATTTTGTACACCTACTGGGGCACTAGCAACAAACGGCTTTACTAGCAAACCGAATGCTATTACAACAGACGTAGGCTGGTGCTACTCATATGCCTCAACTTCGCAGAGCAACTTCATTATTAAGTGGCAAGGGTAAGGGGATTATCGTTCCACATACGCCATTACATAAAATCCGCAGATGCAAGGCTAAGACTTTATAAGAGCCACCTCGGGCCACATCAGGAATATTGCTATTTTATATGTAGCAACTTATGCAAGTCTAAACGTGTTCCGCTTAGAAAAGTTCAGGGCGCTTTCCGAACAGTTTTACTACCTCACAGCAAGCGTCGAGCTACCAAAATGGTTGTGAACATCTTAAAATTCAGCCCCTATGGCAAAGGCGCATTATCCTTAAACTGTGATTATCACATAAGATAACTTGTAATACGCTACACAGTAATGTCACTTGTCTTAAAATGAGGAGCGCAACTGAATCTCAACTCCGAAACAAGGTCCATTCCATTACCCCGCTAATTGCAGAAAAGCGACTGCGATCTCGTTGCTTCTTTGTTGTGCACATGAACATATGGAACAGGTTGCCTTCCAGACTAAAAGAAATCCAAAACTTGCAAGGATTCAGGAAAGCAATACAAAGCTTTCTTTGTTTTGACACTATACCAAGCAACTTTCATACCTGCGCTTGGCAAGTCCACTTCTTCGAATCCGGCCCTGACGTAGCTTGAGAAGGCCCAAGGTTTAGTGTTTGACAACTGAGCATCTTGAGCTTACAACTCATGCACGTTCATTGTCGTTACCGTCGTAAAACCTAAGAGGCTTTAACGGTATCCGTCTCACTCATTTCCTAGGTTGTAAGGATAGCAATCCGAGTACAAGATGTCTGTAGTCTGCTGGGCTCTCTTCTTGACCTGCTTGATTTCGCCTACGGACATTTGCGCCTTATGTTTGCACTATAGATACAGTAGGTGCCACCACAAATGCATCCTGTAAGGGCTAATAAGGGATACCAACCACGAATTGTTTCCACCAATGACCCCACGTTTTTAGCTTATCCATTACAGCAATCACAACACCTGGAAGATCTCAGTCGGATCAGTCGCAAGCCACATACAGTTGCTGACATTAGACTTCGGAGTGCAAAAGTTGTTTAGCTATTACTGCTTAGTTCCTGACGTGCTTCGGTTCCCACACTGACACTTTGGTGCAATGGCTGCATAAACGTGTTTGTATGGCTGTTGAACTCTTCGCTGAGCTTAGCAATTTTGTTTCAAACGTTTCGTCACCAATCGAGTTGACGTCATCAGTGCGTAGTTTAGTGGCAATAGCTGTAGCCAAAACGGGTTTGTGTCCATAACCACCGGCTTCTCTTTTACAATGGCCGACTCGTCAATTTTTAAAAATTTCAACAAACAGTGCAGCCTAGCTTACTGACTGGCAAGTTCGCAAACCCTTAGATATTCCTCAGGTAGGATATCGCAGGGCAATGACGAAGCCATCAAACCTGGCGTACCTCAATACATACATCTTATCCGCATCTTCTTTCCTTGTCTTTGACCTTACGTTCATCACTTTCCAATTTATTGGACCACTGGGTCCGTGGAGAAATAACAGGTTTATGACCTTTGTTGTACGCCTAGCAAAGGAATTCTACCAGACCCTAGCCTCACCTAACATGTTGAAAGCGATTGCTGCTTCTAATACATCTAAGATTAGCCTTATAATTGTCCAAAACCGTCTAAATATCGGCTTTTGATGAACTTCTATGTGCCTTCGTATTTTTCGGTTGCTAGCTGGTCTTAATTGAGGCGTTTTCATTAGAGCTGCGTTTTAGCTACTTTACTCCGCCGTTTCCAACTACTATCAGTGTGTATACAGCAAAATACTATATATATGTTTCAGCTTGTGGACAAAGAGAGCACTTGAAAGGTTATAGGCCTAATAATCCGTCGTCCTGCTCTCCACATATCTTTACTTTGCACCATATAGTTAGCTTTATTTAGTATACTTATGACTATCACTATTAACGATACTAGTGGACAGGCATAATAAAAACCGTATACTGTTCTTTAACTGCTCTTGCTAGTAAGATTTTGCATTTTTAGACGCCCTTTTGCTAGCAATGATGCTAACCAACTTCAGATAGGCCCCTGTCACACTGGCTGGCTGGACCACCAGAAACTTTCAATCACTGCTTCTCTTATCTTTGTCGCCCCTGCGTTAGTTAGCTTTCTTCTGGCTCCAAAACCCATCATGTTTTATGCGGAATGGTGAGGGATCAACCAGCTCCCACATTTTGTTGCCATCCTACGCTTGTTTTACCTTATAACTGCTTCGGGACTAGAACAGCCTTGCCAGGAAAACCACAAAGGAAATAGCTGGTGCGAAGGCATAGTACCAGTTAACATTGCCACCTGGATGAACATCGCTGGCGCTTGCTTTAGCACTTAAAATTACAGGGTACTAGCTCAAAATTCCTCAAAGAGCTGCACAATAGTGTGCACCAACGCATAAGTCATAATAACCCCATGTGTGCTAGCAAGCTCAATCCCCAGAATTAGAGTTGGTAATGCCCCACCAACGCAAACCCAAATGGCTTTCACGCCCTAAAGCATTTTGTTGAATTTTGCTAAATTCTCCAATATCGTAGCCCAGAAGATACTTGCTATCTATCACGCACTATTTAATTAATGACCCCGATTCGCAAGCGCAAATTCAACATTTCTTCCTCGTTTATATATTTTGGGGAGTTCGTTCCTTATTCTCGATTATATGCGTGTATTCGTTGGTCCCTTGTGTAATTTTAGTAAGTTTATCGTGTTCTTGTTCCTCCTTTATCTGTTCGACTGACATTTCGAAATTAGCAGCTGGGTTGTTTCGCGGCATAAGAGTGTGTATTTTGGCTGTTCCAAGTTTCGTGGAACACAGCGCAGCCTTTTGGTTTACAATATTCGAGTTCGAACTCAAAAATAAGGACTTTACGGTGGACCGTCCGAGGTACAGTCAGCTAATCCCACACCTTCCTTCCTCGGTTGTGACGCTGTTTGAGGCTATTCTACTTGCACATTGAATGAGGCAAATTATGAGGCGATGAAACAAGCGATATTAAAAGGGTTACAGCCCAGCGCATAGCTCGATTTCAACAGCTTAACTGTCTCAAGCTTGGAGATCGCAAGCCGTCGGCGTTGCTGCGTGAACTTCAGTGCATCGCTGGTCCCTTATCCTTGAGCGTAGTAGGGATAAAGGAGCTGTGGTTTGTATGCCTTCCAAAGACATTGCCGGTAATGCTGTCCATGTTTCTGGATACGCCACAGAAAGAATTGGCTATCAAGGCAGATGCTGCTTTCGAACATTTTCCGCAGCAGACGACCAGTAGCTCCAGTGACGTATTCTCACCGATAAAAACCGTATCCCATATTTGCTCCCAGCCTTCAGGCCGATGCGACCCTAAAGACGAGGAAATTGAGCTACTTCGCAATAGGATAGCAGCAATAAAGTTTTCGAAGCGGCGTGTGCCAAGCTCACACGCTGACCAAGTTCAGCTACCGTACATATTGGCGCACCTGTGCCTGTACAGGGTACGTGCCATTCGGCACGAAAACACAAAGTTTGCCTGCACATCCTGAGTGGGATAATACCACAACCGCAAGCTCTGCTTACTCTTTTCGTTACGTTTGAAGTCCTTCCTTTCTGTGACCTTTTCTTCCTTGTCCCCCCGCAAGGCTTGCATAGAAGTTGCTGCATAAACTTACCTGAAGCTTCGTACCTATAAATGGGACATATAGACATATGGGTAGCTCACGCCCCTTCGGGCATTCTGTCCCCTTGGTGTGCAGCATCTTGCGGTTTGAAAGACTGCGTGTAAATCATTTTTACCTTGGAAAAATCCCCACAATCAAGCTTCATCTACTTGCAAATGTTCAACTTACTTTCAACGTCACGGCGCTGTTTCGTCCACCTCGTCAGTGGATTATTTAGGTAGCAGCTCCTTCACATGTTTGGCGTCAATAGCCGAGGTGTACTTACCCACCTCGTCAGTGGTGTCTGCCGTCAAATCTAGGTGTCTGGAAGCTATTCTACTATAAAGCTTTTTGTTCCGTATTTTCCACTGGTTTGAACAACTGGGTTCATATCATTATTAAATCCGAACCATCACCTAAACAGCTTCATCCCCTGCAAGTGATCAACCTACTTGCATTGCCATATCATTGTGCTCCTCTACCTCGCCAGTGGATAAGTTCTCCTAATAGCATTTGCTTAATATCCTCCAGGGGCCTGAACAATTTGGCTCAAATACTTATGACTTTCGAAACGTCTGTAAAGGCACTTTCATCTCCCTGCAACTGTTGCTTGCCATTCCATGGCGTTACGTTCCGTCCACTTCGCCGGTAGCTTACTTCTTCCTGGTACCAGAATTTTCATATAATTGGCGCCATTACACAATATATAATTCACTCATTTCGCCGGTGTGGTTTAAAGATTTTCTACCTCATGAGTTATATTTTCTGTGGTCTATACTGCTGTGCCCGGCGATATCTGATTCCAGCGACCAAAGCAGGCTCCTCGACCGTTCGAAACATCCGTTTGATGTGAACTTCCCAGTTAGCTGTTTTCTGTTCCTCCCGTGGACATACCAGGGACACCCACTTGGCCCGGGGTTGTTTTCTCGGACAATGATATTGCTTATGGTTTACTTTCCATCCTCACCTGCATAACGCAGCACCGAACTTTACAAGCTTAGCTCTGAGCAGTGCCGCCCCCCCACCCGTTACTGGTGAAGCCTGACTAAGCCATCCGCAGAGCCACCGGAAAATCGGGTGTACCTTGACTGCGCTTAACCGTTCGGAAAATCCGTCCTACAAAACGTTACAAGTATCTCAATGTTCTATACCTTGTGGTTAAAGGCAGTGTTCCAGAACGTTTTGTGTGTTCGCCTGGCAAGCGTTTCCTACAAAAGCCACAAATATATGTTTAACGACACTGCGACTTAGCGGGTGTGATTCGCCACCGAAATAAAGTCACTGCCCACTGCTTAACACGAAGCATGATCTCAGTATCCCATATGTGCGAGAACACTTTTATCAAACACTCTATCGGAAACCTACGCCTACGGAAAAACAGAGATCGATCTCCGGAGCCATCCGAACCCGCACCCACCATTTCCGTAACAGAAACCCTTAGTGATTGTACCACGCTTCGGCCCCACATTTCTCTTTGACACAAATGATCAAACCCTTCATCCCTGCATCCTTCCCAAGCAAAATTACGTGCGATTCACGGGCCATGTATTTTACCAACGTGTATTTCTGTTGTGTGGTATACACACT
This sequence comes from Dicrocoelium dendriticum, assembly GCA_944474145.2. Lineage (NCBI taxonomy): Eukaryota > Metazoa > Platyhelminthes > Trematoda > Plagiorchiida > Dicrocoeliidae > Dicrocoelium > Dicrocoelium dendriticum. The sequence continues at coordinate 53,120,556 of OX104065.1, forward strand.
CTTTTAGTGTCTCTATGGCTTTGCCCACCACTTGGTTAAGCCTGTGGTGGCATGTCTCGTTTTGTCGAGAATATAATTATTTTTATTTATTTACCTTGGATTATTCAAACTGCTACAGCTTGCAAGTAAGCAGTACACTATTGACCGCCGTGTTCGACACGAAGTCGTCGCCATCGACCGTCTAAAAACCGGCTTTATGGAAGAAACCACCTCACCAACTTCGTTTACTAGTGTTTCATGTGACGTCACAACTCCCCGCACCAGCTTATAGAGTACTAGTTTACTTCAAACAGACTACGATCCTGAGTTGTAAGCCTTAGCCGTTTCGACATCTCCCGAATCTAGGCCACCGCCTCTCACGGCCACTCTCCGCGGTCGAAAGGTACCTAAACCGGTTCGCTTTTCAGACTCTGTAAGTGTAAATACGTTTAACTTTGTAGATATTGTATATGTTTGCCCGTTTCTGGTCGGGTAACGTTTTGAACAAAACAAACAACTCAAAAACATCCGAAAAACTTCTCCAACAAATATACCAAAACCGAACTTTTAAACACACGGCTTATTCTTTCGCACTTTCTGGCGTGTTCTGTATGTGTTGTTTTTATTCTCTCGTCTCCACACGTCCAAACTCTTCCATGGGATTGACTGGCAACACGGGCACTGGTTCCAAGGACCTTGAAGCCAACGCTAGTTCTTTCCTCCGCGGGACTGGTGTCGCGTCTTTGTGGGACCACGGTCGTTTCTTCGTGGGACGAGGGTCATCCATGCGAGAAGCGGGGTGTGGCTGAGGGAGAGACCATTCCCAAGCGCACCGTTTGGCAGCAGCGGAGGTTAAGTTCTTGTCGGTTTTTTCCTGGGCTAGCCAGCATGTTTAGTCCGACAAGCCCGCTCCAACGGTTCGCCGAAATCCACCCTGCCTTGCAATTAATAAATAATAAATCACATACGCCACGGTGGACTCCGACTTCCGGCGGACCCCCACATGACACGGTCGCTTACCCGTTATAACTCGGTACTATTTCCCCTACGAACGGTGATTCACTCGTCATTTTCGATTTCAAAGGTTCCTTGGTTCAGCCATCTAGGGGAGCTCCTTGGCACCCAGAAAGATAACTGCTATCTTTTATGTAACATTTAATTGTTGACCTCTTGTACATTATTCTTGTTTTAAGCTTCCTTACAACCGTCTCGAAACTCGACCTCTTGTAAGTACCAGCGCTAACGTGTACCTCCTGCCCCGCTTCATACATACATGTATTTTCTTTTCCCATCGAGTACAGTCCGATATGTCCGACACCAAATGCCTTCTGATATCCGCGCTTACTTACTCGCACCGTCTCGGACTAGTATTTACTAGTCCTACAGTACTCCTTTCTTTATTATTAGTGACAGGATCCTCTAGCTCACTGGTGTTGAAGACATAGCCTCATGAGCATAGAAAAGCGGCTCTAAGAGATAAACCTTGCGATGATTATCTAAGAAATGTACTTATTTTCCATGCCAAAATGTGTCAAATTATCCGAAAGTTCTCCAATATTATTCAGGTAGACATCGCTCATGCAACCTTGATATGAACATCAGAACCACTTAGACGCTTAAAAACTACTAAACTCTATATTCATGGTGGTTTATGTGGTTTAGTATCCATTGAAGATGGTATATTGAGGCCTTCTGACCGCGGGTTAATTATAAGTTCTCCTGAATTCCCATGCATGCGTAATCTTCCTTACTGGATTTCTAGTGTTCTCGCTCAAAATTATAGCTAATTTGTTTACTTTCGCTGTGTATGCCTGAAAAGCGTGCTTTTCGGCCACCTACGACTTACCTAGTTGTTGCAGGGTATAACGGGCTTGATAAAGCATTGCTTGGTAGGCATAACTATTTAGAACGCATACCGCTTCGCTACGTGTTACATTTGCCTTTCCTTTCCGTTTTTGCTAGCTGCTTGCAGAGCAGAGAGCCATTTATAACGAAAAAGAATAAGGACGTTATTCGTAGACAACAATTCAGTTTCAAATAACTCGTAATCCACTGCACATATCGCATAACTTTTACTTTTAACGTAATCAGTGGTTAAAGCATGTCCTGAGCGGCCTTTGCTGGTGCTACCTTACGCTATATTCAAACCTTAGAAAAGATTTTTCTTCTTCTGAGATTTACGGTAACGAAGTTCCTGGAGTGGGGTACCGGCGGGAGCTAGAAAACAGAAGCGGAACGAATCAACCTCGGTAGAAAACAGCACGGTGCCAATCACAGCGGACGCACGACGCGAGAAGTACACACAGCAACCCGGCACTCGCGGAATCGCAATACGCAATTGTGACACGGGCAAAACGAGTAGACACGGAGGAAGCAAGTTTATCCACAACAGGAAAAAACGGTGGTGTACAGAACCTTGATAAGACAATCAAAACAAAGGGGATATCAGGGTTTTGGGTTGGTAAAGTGCATTCGCCCGTTTTCATATATCTGTGGTTTCTCGAGAATCTGCAAATAAAGGAGAAAAGAAAGAGCTCATTTAAGTAGTCTTTAAAACGACCCATGGCGGTTTCGATTTTGTTACACCACTCCCCCTTCCGGCGAAGACACTGTCCTCAGCGTCTCAGTGCCCTAAATACTCGCCGTGCCGCCTTCGGGGGGTATCTCCACGGTGTGTTCCACGATCGGGGGGCATCTGGGTGGAATGACTTCCTCCTTCGGAGTGGAGGCTGAAGATCCTGCTGGTTTCAGCTGATTGTAATGCACGGTCAGGACGTCGGAATTTGGTTGAGCAACATCTCGGACGAGCTACACCGTGGGTGAACGGACGAACACAATCTCGTATGGCCCTTGCCACTGTCGGTGAAACTTCGTTGCTGCGACAGGCGGAGGTCTTGGGCGGTGTAACCATACGCGATCTCCAACTTGCTATTCAGGGCCCCTACTGTGCCGATAATAACATGCTCTCTGACGATGCTGTGCTATCTTTGCATGTTCTTCCGCACACAGAAAGGCTGACCGAAGACGTTCGCCAAGCTGTCGTACATAGTCTAAGAGAGAACAAGTCTCCATTGGGGGAATAGGGGATATCAGCTCCAGAGGCAAATGAAGCTCGTGACCAAACGTCAGGAAGGCTGGCGAATACCCCGTGGTTGCATGAACAGACGCTCGATACGCCATCATGCATTGTGGAATCGCTTTGTCCCATCGACCTGACTGGTGCCGCTCCAGGAAACTCTGCAAAATCCCTTTTATGGTTCAGTTGGTGCGCTCTACTAATCCATTCCCTTGTGGATGATACGATGTGGGACGTGTCTTCATCACCGAGAGCAGCCGACACACTTCCTGAAGCAGGTGACTCTCGAAGACGGCACCTTGATCTGAATGCAGTGACAGCGGTGCTCCATAGCGGGCAATCCACTCATTTGCGATGGCTGACGCAACCGTTGCCGCATCCGGATTTTTGATAGGTATGGCCTCGCACCATTTCGCAAAATAATCTATAAGAACAAGGAGGTGGCGGTTCCAGTTTCTTGTGTCTGGCAAGGGCCCCATTAGGTCGACTCCGACTCGCTGAACTGGGGACGTGGCAACTATCGGTTCCAACGGGGCACTGGATAGGGTGTCTTCGATTTGTTAGCGGCGCAGATCTCGCAGGCGTTACATACCTTCACGACGTCAGTGAGGATTCCTGGCCGCCAGTAACGTTGATGTATGGCTGTCTCCGTATTTAGTTGGCCAGCGTGACCTAACTGCTGATGGAATGCTTGTAGTACGCCCGGCACTCTCAACATAGGAGTAATCACTTTCGCGCCCAGGTCCTCCATGAGGAACAGCGTCCCGCCAATGATTCCTAATCGGCTCCAGTGGTCCCATAGTGAGCGTTCTTCTTTCGAACGGTATCGCATTTCCGTACTCGCTGGTTTAGGCGATTCTTCTACTTGCCGCATATAAATGTTATATATATATGGGTCCTGGGCTTGATCACCTGACCACGTTGTATCAGTTTCCGAGTAGTGTAGGACTGCATTTATTTCGTCCAGAGCGGGAATTTTAGTAAGGGCATCTGCGTTGGCATTCCGTGCTCCCGGCCGGTACTCACAGGTAAAATCGTACTCTTGTAGGCGTTCTTGCCACCGCGCGACTTGTCCCTCCGGGTAACGGAAGTTTTGGAACCATTGCAGAGATTGATGGTCAGTCCGCACAAGGAAAGGTTTTCCGAGTAAATATGGTCGAAAATACTTCAAGAAATACATCAAAGCCAACATCTCACGTCTCGTTGTGCTATACGTACGCTCTCGCTTCTCCAGTCCGCGGCTAGCATAAAGGATCACGGTTTCCTCAATAGAAGTTTTCTGCGACAAAACAGCGCCAATCGCTTCGTTACTGGCGTCGGTGTCTAGGATAAAAAGGCGCTGCTCGTTCGGAAGTATCCGGGAGACCTGACAGCGATGGCGACGTGAGGCATTATTTCAGTCGTCCAAAAGCACTGGCACGCTCGTCCGTCCAAACAAACTTCCGTCCCTTTTCCGTCAGGCGATGTAAAGGCGCCGAGATCGAGGCGAAATTGCGCACAAATCTCCGGTAGTAAGCTGCCAGTCCCAAAAAGCTACGCAATTCATCAACTGATCTGGGTTGTGGCCACGACCTTTTTCTTTCGCACTTGTCGGGGTCGGTTTGAATGCTCTCTGGCGTTATTACGTGTCCCAAAAAGTTGACATGCTCGCGGAGAAAACGGCACTTACGTTCCTTCAGCTTTAATCCAGGCTGCCGTGACCGCTCCAAAACTGTACGTGTACTGTGTCGGGCTCTTCGACCGGTCTACCATGCACTATCACATCATCCAAATATATCAAATATTCCTTGGGTACGAGGCACTCCAATACTATCTGCATTAGGCGCTGGAAGGTGGTTGGGGCATTAGCCAACCCGAAGGTTATGGTCTCGAATTCATACAATTCGGATGGTACAATGAACGCGGTTTTTTCCCTATCGGACGGACGGACCTCCACTTGTCAATACCCGATGACCAAATTTAGAGTAGTAAACTATCGAGCACCATGAAGAGCCTCAACTGTAGCGTCAGTGCGAGGGAGGGGGAAGGGGTCTTTACGTTTGGCTTAGTTTAGCATATGGTAATCTACACAAAGTCGTAGAGAACCATCCTTCTTCTTCACGAGTACAATTGGAGACTACCAGGGCGATGTCGATGGGCGAATAACGCGCATATCAAGCATCTCGGATCATGCGATCCAGCTGAGCTTCGTAATGAATGGGCACCCTTCGCGCCCGCTGGCGAATAGGATGCTTACTCCCTGTATCATTTGCGTGTTGGACGACGCTGGTGCGCCCAGATTAAGTGTCGCAAAACAGATCCTCATAATTGCGCAGCATGAAGAGAGGGGAGGCTTTTGAGTCTGGGGAAATACCACTGTGGTTACGCAAAGGCTCAATGACATCAGTCTCGAACTGTGATGGTTTTGTTGTGGCTTCTAAAACTGTGCAAACTCCCTGTGAGGGACACAGCTGCGCGTTGACTGGAGTGGGCTTTGGTAATCGATTCGCGGTACCAAGCTGCAGCAAGCTTCAATGCTTAGCCAAAGAATCCATCCCTAGGATGGCGTCCCAACTAAGGTTACGACAAACTAGAAACTCGTGTACTGCAGTAAAGTGTTCCAGTTGAACTTGAGCCAAAATTGCGAATTAGATAGGCAACTCAGCCCTGTTGGCTGTCGACACTCGTGACCTTATCTGGGTAGTGGAGTGATGACCCCGAGGCGGCCGGCTATATCTAGACGCAACAGCGAACATGACGCACCGGTGTCAAGCAAGAACTGTTTGTCAAAACCATTGAGGCAGCCAACGGTGGTTAAAGGTCGAAACGGAGTATTACGAACAAAATTGGATGCAAGGAAGCCGGATGGATAAAGACGTGACTTACCTTGCGAACGTCGCGGCTCGATCGGTGGGTTATGTCCGCAAAATCGCGCACAATTTCCAAAGCGACGGCGGTACCAACAATTTCGCCTGGACGGAGTGGAGTTGAGGTAAGATGCTCTGCTGTCGGTAATGGACACGTTTTTCAGTGCCGAACACAAAGTGGCCTGTCCATACACGTCGCGATCTTCCATCGAATCCACGGACTCGTGAAACAGTGCCTTGTTCATGGCACCCGTGGAACTGCAGGGCAGCATCCCAGAGAGTTGGTGACGTAGGGACCTGTCGTGCAACCCGGTGCAAAAACCCAGCCAGCCACTTATCCCGTACGGCGTTGGAGAGATCGGGAAAGTCTCTCAAGGAGAGCTCCTGAAGAGCGCACGCGAACGCTTCGACCGATTCTCCTGGCTGCTGTGTACAAGCAGCGAATTTTTGTCTATACAGAACTGCGGCTTCCTGTCTCCGAAACAGTCCGCGCAGCGATTCCCATAATTCTGACACTGGCGTCGTTGGAGGAATTCCAGTTGCGCGAAAAAGACGCATGGCTTCCTCGATCAAAAGCTGAGAACGTGCGGGCCCACGTTCTTTTCAAGGATACTGAAAAGTTATAACGATACATGAAACTCCCAATTGTCCAATTCATCCCCCGGCCGAGAAACTGGGGGTTGTCTCGGCACAGGTCGAAACTCTGAACAATCCTGGGTAACAACACGAAGTTGCGATTTCATTTTGGGGGCTGACTTTTCCTTCTCCATTGTGATCCTCCATCTGACACTAAATGTAACGAAGTTCCTGGCGTTGGGTACCGGCGGGAGCTAGAAAACAGAAGCGGAACGAATCAACCTCGGCAGAAAACAGCACGGTGTCAATCACAGCGGTCACACGACACGAGAAGCACACACAGCAACCCGGCACTCGCAGAATCGCAATACGCAAGCGTGGCACGGGCAAGACGAGCAGACACGGAGGAAGCACGTTTATCCACAACAGGAAAAAACGGTGGTGTACAGAACCTTGATAAGACAATCAAAACAAAAGGGGATGTCAGAGTTTTGGGTCGGTAAAGTGCCTCCGCACGTTTTCATCTATCTGTGGTTTCTCGAGAATCTGCAAATAAAGGAAAAAGAAAGAGCTCATTTAAGTAGACTTTAAAACGACGCATGGCGGTTTCGATTTCGTTGCATTACTCAGGTTGAAATTTGGCGCTAGAAATCAATATCAGCGCAAGCAAATTTTGGTTACATTTCTTGCTAATTGTTAGTTTTCTAGTAAGGTAAGCCGCCTTACTAAATCTCCTAAGAAACCCTTTTTAGTTTTAGTTGCACTTCTCCAAATTATTTTTCCTTTTCTTATCCCTTACAATTCCGCCACTTATTTCTTCCATGTGCGCACCAATAAATATGGCAACTGCGGGGGCCAAACTAGTCCAAGGAATTTAAAGTCAAGTTGTGGTGAATTGGATTCTGTTCCAAATAAAACCTGCACAACTGCTCTTCTGCGCAACTTTCACAACAAAGAAAATCAAGGAGCTTAATATCGCCCGCAGGAACCAGAAGAAGTTCAAGGCGGGCGCCTACGACCCCATCGGCTGTACACCAAACCATGCCAATGCAGTTGTAATTGCAAAAAAGGAACGTATACGCACATTTCACCTACCCCCATGCAGGAGCATAGGATTAACGTAAAGACTGATTTCATCCCTTAAGGATGCAGCCTCTAGACAGTCTAGCAGTACACTTATTTATTTAGTTATCATGACTCCGACGGTTGGCGTTCATTTGCTTTGATATATTAAGTCATATCTCGTACCATATCTCCATTTTTATTCGATGCGGTTGCACGAGCCACAATCTAAGTTGGTTTGAACAAACATTTCATTGCCAAGTAGAAAATTTGAATCCTGGAATGCTTTAGTTGAGGACTTGGTATCGTCATAAATAGTGGAGTTTGTGCACAGACTCGATGCCTTAGGGTGGCAGTGCCAAATCATTCCTTTTGTCTTAAGTTTAACTCTTAATTTTTTTTATTGTTGTGAGTGTTAAACTTTCAACAGCCCTTGCTTCTTGGTTAATCTGTACATTTACTCCTACTTCATGCGACCGGCGCAGCGTGATTTCGCAGTTCATATAGTTTCTAAAGGGAAGCTCGAATTGCAGGGAATTTTCACTATCCTGGCCATAAGAACACGACAAAATACACGATAATAGTAAGCATAAATGAAAAGTGCGTAGTACACTGAACGAGCGATAGTTGCAATCGAAACGAACTACAAGCAAAAGTGGTGCTCCACTCAAGTAGTGGAACTCAGGCCGGACACCGTTTTTAAACGTACTTTAACTAACCCCGAACTCCTCACTTGACCCTGACGGTTTTTATCCTCCTTGCTTCAACGCAGTGGCTCACTCGGTTGCTACACCCTCTGCCAAGTCTTTCAGCTGCCATTGAATGTTGGCCGTTTACACATTGACTGGAAAACCGGGATTGTAATGATTATGTCCAAAGGAGGAATTGGTCTAGACGCTGTGAACTATCGTCTAAGTCGCTCGACTCCATCCTCTGTAAAATCACGAAAAGATCACCAAACGCGCTCTACAAAACCCTGCGAAGAAAATGATATCCCTTTGTCTACCTAGCATGGAGTTCAGAAGCAACGCTCCCGTTTTCCATACCTGCCAGTGGTCAGAGAAAAGTGGTTGAGGTCATTTGAGGCCTTACGACTCATAGTTGTTATTTTGTCGATTTTAGCAGATAGTTTGACAAATTTCCACACCAGCTTATAGAAATCGGCGTCATGTGCAGCCTTCACTCATGGATAGCCGATTTCTTGGAAAGTCAGCGCGCTCAAGTGAACGCATACGAGAAGCTTTCCAAGCATGTATTCCACAAGCGTCCGTCCTAGGATCAGAACAATTCAACCGGTATGTCAATGACCTACTTGCAGCACTCCAACCCGAACGCTTGATCTACGTTGAGCATCGCAAGCAGCGGTCTGAGGTGCTTTAGTTTGACGCCGCTAATCGACTACGGGTGGCAGCTGACCTTTTGTATAACTGGCATATGGATGAACAACAAAAATTCTGCACCCCACCGACTGGGGCTTCTGAGCCAATTAGAACAGCACATTGGTGGCTCCTTAACAAACAGGCTTGTTCGGGGAAGAACCGAGGCGTACGAATAACGCCTGCCATGAAAACTACACAGGCTACACTGAAAATGGTTGCTGCTGCAAATAAGATGTGCTGTGCCATAAGATCCTACCTTGAAATCACACCGATGATTTTCAGACGCTGTTCGCCTCTCACGTGCAAACGATTCTAGGCTGTGGGCTGCCATCTGCGTTCCCACTCTCTAAACGTGACGGCGCCTTACTTGGAAAGGTCCAGAGGCATTTCCCTAAATCCCTTTTCCGGGCTCTGTGTATTTCTCTACTCACCCAGATTCAAGAGAGCAATATGTTCTCAATGGGATTCCGTTATTGTCGTGGCGACCCCATCTTTACGAGGCGCATACTACGAGGAGAACTTAGGAATGAGCTACAGCATTTTTTCAGCTCAACATAGATGGCTCTAAACGAGGACACAAGTGCAGGTTATTCAAACCAAAGCGGCTCAAGTTTGGCACCGCCCTTGCTCTCTCCGCTCGGGTAGTGAAAGCCTGGAATCGTCTACGGGTGACTGTTCTTGGTATGCCAAAGGAAAAAGGTATTAAACGGCTCTTAGCTACTCACCTACGCATGACGCAAAGGCCGCACTGTCTTATTGCGACTGCTCCGGTTCCTTGAGTTCTACCGATTTGGGTTGACACAAGTGCTATTAGTGCTGAACTAAAGGTGACAGGGATAACTTGGCTCCTCCAACCTACACCTACAACAATGAACGAGCAAATCAACTGTCCACTCTCGTTGCCATAATGTACACTGAAATGATATTGTAGTTGGATGGTACTCCAAGGAAACCTGGGAATTCCCAGACGGCTACAGTAAATGTTAATGCAGTTCACGCGAGTATCCCGTGCCATCACAACCACACTGCTCAAGTGCACATACGATAACAGCCAAAGCTCTTAATACCCCGGAGGTATGAAGGCTAACTGAAGGCTTAGTCTAAACTCTATTGCTGGTCACTCTTCTCTCTCCTAGCGCGCGGTTATGTGTAGTTCGTCCTACTCGCGTCAACTCCTCTTGACAGCAGCTAGTCATTGTTGGCTCCATGCAGCTTGCATGCAGCCACTCCCTGACTCTCCAACCTTCATTTTCCTCTGCCGTCTGTCTCTCTCAAGCTTCGCTCGCATGTTGATTTCTTCATCGAAACCGTAGGTATCTAGTCGTGATCAACCGTCTTAATGATATGGCTACTCCAGCCACTGATTCATTCTTTGCTTGAGCCACTATCTCTGCTTAGCAGCAGCTAGTCGCCTAGCTTCTATTTAACTTTGCGGATATCCGGAGCTCGCTCCCTCTTACAACGTTCATTCTCTCGAATGGTTTGCGTCACAGCTTAGCTGGTCTATTGACCTATCACTTACCTTCACTGGCCTATAGATACACTCAGCGACCCTATAGACATACACTAGTGACCAAGCGTCTGATTGGAATAGCTGCATCTGGCGATTGAGTCACTCCTAGCGCCACCATCTGTCGGCAGTCGTAAACTCGGCATCTCTCTTCAGAAGTAGCTAATGGCCATTGGCCCCATGCATATGCGATGATCCAGTACTTGTTAGTAGCCACCCCGTATCGCAATAACCTTTACTCCTTTGGAATATCTGCATCCAGTTCTTCCGCTGCCCTGCCACCAATTGATCTTTAAGACTCTCTCGCAGCAACCTATTTATTTTCGCTTACTATGCCCCCTCACGGATTACACTAACTACGTGTTGTTCATGCACCTGATATTCACTACCAACATTCTAACTCTCTTTGCTCTATCCCCCAGCAATTATCGGCTCAAATCAAACGGATCCTCGTACTTTACTTACTGATGCAACGCTCTTGTCTCTACGCAGGCGATGGCAATCCACCTATACGTCTAAAGATTCTATAGGATACTCAAAAGACATTTTCAGCATAGTTATTGTTGCACAGTGTACATGCTTTTGTCTCAAGCTTAAATGTTATAACACAAGACATTAACAATATTCAACTCCATGCCTGTTCTTGCGGTCTTCTCTCGGTTGTCCCTCACTTTCCCTTTTCTCTGAGGTCCGGGACTTCTTGGAGATCTGGGATTGGAGTGAGGAACAGTTTTGGCCCAAGGCGGACGTAACAACCCACAAGGACTTACATGGAGCATGGTAGAGCTCCGAAAGGACCGACCTACAATCACCATAACCCTTGTCCAGTATGGAGAACTGTACATATCTCATACTCCCATACATTATACATCTGAAAAATCTGGACAGCGGAAAATTGAACCTTTTGCTCACCTGGACATCCAACAAGAAGAAATATCGCGATGTCCCTCTCCTCCACCGACCTCAAAAATCGTGGCGACCCCGATCAAAATACCCGTCCAACTAACAGAGGAAATTAGAAGCCATTACTCCGCGAAAAACCCAAGGTAAAACCAGTCGTCAAGCGGCTTTGCCAGTTCAACATTAATGTTCAAAATGCTTTATGGTAGTGTTGCAGGACGTGGTGGGTTTTCGCCTGGCAAGCGTTCTCCCTATAAAAAGCCACAAATGTCTGTTTAACAACACCGCGACGTGGCGGATGTGACTCGCCACTGAATAAAGTCACAGCCCACAACTACATACTGGCAAGTCGACTAGACTCACATATCAACTCTTCCCGACACCGTTTCAACTACACACGATTGAACCCGATGTATCGTCGTGATTAATAACTGTTCTTAAACCTTGATCATGCCTAAGTTGGTGCGTCTCTATGAAACTGAGAATAAACTATTTATTTATTGATTTTATCGTGGACATACGACCAATTGTCTACTGTTACTGTTACAGTTGCCATAAAATATTTGTACAGTTGTACATATCTGATCATGCCTCCATGGGCGTGCCTCGCATAGTCGAGAATAAAGTATTTATTTATTTATTTATTGACTACCTTCAACTGCCATATGTCGGCTGGTCCTGACAATGTACACCCCGCCATCATGAAGCCGCTAGCGGATATGCTCTAGCATCCAGTTACGAAATTGTTCGATAGGTCTCTATAAGAAGGCAAGATAACAGGAGTCGGAAAGCAGGCGATCATGTTTGCAATCGACAAGGGGCCTAAATCGGCCGCCTTAACTTTAGGCCTGTAAGTTTGACTAGCATCTTGCTTAAATGTTTGGAAAAGCGCATAAGAAACCGGGTCTGTAAGCACTTGACCGAGTACGACCTAGCTAGAGCCAAACAGCATGGTTTCCTCAAAAAGTGGTAGTGCTTTATTAACGTATTTTGCTTTCTGGAGGAGAGTACTCAATATCTTCATAGAGGGATATAGGTAGGAAGTGTGTTATCTAGACTGTAGTAAGACAGTTGGCACAGTGAACCATCGATTCTCACTCGAGAAACCGTCATGGTTTGCGATGCTATCCAACCTGTTAAATTGGGTTTCAGAATGTCTCCTGAGAGCAGATTTTGTATCAAAGTCGGTGGTATGGGCTTTAGTGTGGACGGAGCTTATAGTGGTGTCCTCCAATGCACCATACTGGGCCCCCGCAAGTCCTAAGGTTTATTACTGACCTGGCATCTCTGCTTGAAAACCCCTGCTACATTTCTGCTGACGACCTGAAGTTTATCAGCATGGGTAATTGCGCAAACCTTTCTAACGACATCGCCATGTTAATCAATTGGTCATATCAATGGGACGTAACCCTGCATACTATTACGTGTCTGTTATTGATCAAAAGGAATGATGAACTCACAATTCAGGCTTCCACGCAGTATCTGACACTGCAGACTACTAACACAGGACTTGCTCTTGAAAGCACCATGGTAAAATATTCAAACCCTCCGCACGTTGTCGCCATTCTGCTAACAGGGCGCGACGAGAGCTGTTCCGTCTAAGGAGAATGTTGCGTAACACCAAACCAGACTGTTTCCATCCGTAGTAAAATGCGGTGTTTTGGGGCAGGTCTAGGATATGATGTTAAGGCTTGGACACCTTATTTACCTAGTGATCACATTTGCCTTGAAAATATCCAATAACTGGCGACCAAAATGGGCAAAGGTTAGCGTGGAAAGACATAGGAAGACCCGATTAAGATGCTTAGGGTTGTTTGTTATGCAAAGACTCAGACTGGGAAGTGAACTAATTAAAACCCACAATACTTTGAGGGGCCACATTAGAACCAATCATACATCTTTGTTTAAGCTGGCAACGTCTGCCCACTTGCGTGGACATCAGCTTACGCTAAAACAACCGAGGTATCGGCTGGATGGCACGGGAAGTTTTCACAAATCGTGTAGTGTGCATCTGTAATAGTCTTCCTCCTGATTTCAGCGCATATGAAAATATAAAAGCATACAAAAATGATCTGGATATGGGTTTGCCAAATCTTTTCAATGAAATGCTGTAATTTATTTAACCGGGAGCACCAACTTGCTCTAGTTTTCATATTTTTCACAGTACTACGAAGAACCATTTTACAGTCGAAGCGCCAGATGCTTGCTTTACTATCGAAATCAAGAAGCGAGACGCCAGTTGGGCGAAAGGCTGTATCATCCTCAAAAAATGACCTGAGCCTTCCGATTTTTAGTGAAGGTGGCAGCTCTCTGTCCGCGAACTATAGTTCTCTCAGCTTGACAAGGGTTGTACTTAAGCCGTTTGAAAAACTAGTCAAGAATTCAGTGGAAAAACACCTGCATAAGTTGAAATCTTCACAGTGCTGCACAGCGAAGAATTTCCTAAGGGCTTCTCTTGTCTGACAAATTTACTTGTAGCTCCTGATCGCTGGGCTGAGTCCGTAGACAGCGGTTATGCAATAACTAAATAGCTAAATTTTTTATTATCGACAAAGCGAGCCACGCCTTTTGGACCTGCTCAGAATCATGCATCGCTGTACATAATAGTATACCGTGCAAGTCCAAGAGCAGGAGTAACCAGGTGCTGAAACTTGTGTGGGCCCATATGGCCCATAGCATGAATGAAGTATATCCTCGAAGGTATCGGTACACCCCCGCAGACCTAATCCGAATTGTCCAGACCTACTGGTACACAGAGTAGGAGACGTGTGGAGAAGCAGTACAGGAAATCTTAGGATGGAGTATGTGTTGGTGAGTAAATGGCCCGATGAGTTTGTCTACACAAGGCAAGCCTTACTTTGGCGACCTAGCTTTCGCTTGCTGAGTTATCTGGTTTTGTCTAAACGGCCTCCTTCTTTCTGACCTCTTTCGGACTTCTGGGATATTAGTGATCTGCTCTCTGCCTAAGCAGCGCTCGGTTACCCTTAGCTCTTGAGCATTGCTGGTCAAGAGTTGCCAGTATTATTATGTCCACCTTCTCTCTAAACATGTCTGTTTCCGCCGACGGTCCCTGTTAGTATTCAGGCTTTACTAATACGGCTTTCTCTCTATGAGCCGACATTTTAGTATCGTAGCTCCTACCTTCCGACTACTGTGACCCTAACGATCAGAGATCGGCAGACCTAACGGTGTGTTCACACCATCTCGAGAATAACGTTGGCATTTCCAGTTCTCCTCAATAGAGTCTTTTCCTTTTCGTGCTCTCAGTTTGCATTCCTATATCAATTAGACGGCTAACTCTTGGGTCCTGGCTGTAGCCTCATCTGGAAAGTCTTCCGCTTTCTGACTAATTCCTGACATCCGAACGTTAACGATCTATGCTTTGCAGTCCCAATATGCTGTTCTCCTTATCCTGAGACTTATTCTCGGCATGATAACTGCCACCACCCATGGCCACTCGTCCCAAACTGCTTCTGTGTTGATGACACTCATTATTTCTATTCCGAAGCTCATTTGGTGGTCTAGCTTCGTCTTGCTGACTTAACTGGTTTTCTTCGAACGGTCTCTTGCTTTTGACCTCACTGGGACTTTTTGAGAGCTTAATGATCCACTCTCGGCGGACGCAAAGATTTGTTACTCTCACCTCTAGTGCATTGCTGGTCACGATTCATCGGTATTATTATGTCCTCGTTTTTGCTTAACACGGTTATTTCTGCCGATGCTCTCTTTTAGCATGCAGTCCTTACTAATACACCTTTCCCGCTATGTGCCGGCATTTTAGTCTCGTCCCAATGATCTTCTACCTTCCGACTACTGTGACCCTAATGATCAGGGATCGGCAGATGTAACCGTCTGTTCACATTATCTCGAGAATATCGTTGGCTTTTCCACCTTGTTAATAGAACCATCTCCCTTTCGCACTCTATGTTTATGTTACTGTAATTGGACAGATAACTCTTCGGGTCTGGCTCTAAGCTAACGTCGTCTGACCAGTCTTCTGCTTTTTGACTACTTCTAGACATTCGAAAAGTTAACCATGTAGGCATTTTTAGTCCCAATACGCCGTTCCCCTTATCCTGCCACATTTGCTCGGCATGATAACTGCCACCCCATATGGCGACTTTCGTCCCAAACTGCTTCTTTTCTGTTGACGCTCATTACCGTTATTCCAAACTTAATGTGACTGTCTAGCTTCATATTTCTGATTTATCTGGATTTTGCAGAACAGACTCCCGCTCTCCGACCTCTTTTGGACTACTGAGATCTTAATGACGTTGTCTCTGCCGTCGCAACGCTCTATTGCCCTCGCCTCCACAGCACTGCTGGTCACGATTCATCACTTTTAGATCCTCTTTCATCAGTATCATGTCTACTCTGCCGACGCTCTCTGTCAGCCTTCCGACTTTATTATTACGGCTTCCTCTCTATGAACCGACATTCCAGTCTTGTCTCCATGGGTTGCTGCTTTCCGACTACTGAGACCTTACCGATGAGCCACCGACAGCTCCAAAGGTCTGTTCACAACTCCTCGAGAGCTCTGTAGGCTTTTCCACTTCTTCTTAATAGTACTTTTCTTCCCGATCACATTCTTTCCTTTTCGCGCTCTCCATTTGTATTTCTTTATAAATTGGACGGGTTAATCGTCGGGCCTGGTTCCACTCTAGCGTCGGCTGACCAGTCTCCTGCTTTCTGACTACTTCCAGACTGCTGAGTTTTAAACGCTTTAGGCCTTACAGTCCCAAAGTTCTGTGCCTCGCATACTTAGTGCCTTGCTCGACATGATACCCACCTATTCCAGCGCAGCGCTCTGCCTCCCTTACTGCAATTACACTGCTGGGCATTATTCATATTTTTTCTTTTAACAAGGATGAATAATCACATGAAGAACGTCGTTGGGTTTTTCTCTTCTCCTCTATCTAACCACTTTACCTACTATCTCGTTTTCCCCGCTTGCTGGTGCATTCCTTGTTCATTTGGCGCTAAATTAAATGTGTTTGTCCTCCTGACTTCTTGCACTCCTACCAATTTAGGACTGAGGCAACGCGTCCTTGTCGCTTCCGCTGAGTGGTCTTATTTTCTATAACCCACAGATCTCGTCTTCCTCTCTCTGGTTCCTACATATTGGGTATATGCGCTTTAAGACCCCTCAAACTCGCATTGCTCACCTGCATTTCTAATTCAAAACAATCGTTCATTCTCCACTAACCCGTGCTCTGCTTGCTTTTCGGTGTATATCGTCACTTATGATACCTGTGCATGTGCGATATTTGAATAACAAGTATATGATATATGGGTGCAACAGTCCAGTCATTGTTGAAATTGATCGACTACGTTCCATATGTATTGATTTCTTCGTCTGTAATGCTGTCTATGTTCATTGACTTTTTTCCCAAGATTTCCACAGGCACGGCGTCAAACACCCAAGGAATGGTCCATCGTTAAGGCAATATCGTAATGCCAGGCACAAAGATCCTTTATCTCATATGCGTGGAAGTTTATCATCCGTTTTTACAACTTACTAATTAGAGAAATTATTCGTTATCTTGCACGGATCAACGTTTACCGACGCTTGAACAATAGAGTGTCGTTCGCTTTCACAAACTTTTGCCTAGAGCACTGTTTTTATCCTCGGAAAGCACATTCTCCTGCCGATACAAGGCCAGAACCATTGGTCATCCTAAGCTCTTCACTCCGCTTTGAACATTTAATTGGCCTAAAGCGAGAAGCAGGATCGGTACTAAAGCGAGAAGCAGGATCCGTTCGCTTTAGAACCAATACGCGAATATAACGCCAACCTCCGATGAGTGGAGAACACCAAAAGTAACGCTAGGAAAAATTTATTAAGTGGGGCGAAACGCTATCTAGTGCTAAAAATAAGGCACCGGAAGATAGCTAGCTAGGGAAAAGGTGTGGTCGCGTGCGCGGGGAGCAAAGATGGCCGCGGAGCCGATGAGCGTCGCGCCGTTCGAAGGCGGATGCTTTGTTGACTCAAACAAACGCGAGCAACGTTCAAACAGGCGAGCGGCTAATTTGCTATGTACATCGAGAAAATAAAATTTTGTGATATTATAATATTTTACGCAGCATGCGGTAGCCAAACAGGGGAATCTCCAGGTCACTACACAGCCCTCCTCTTAGAAGGAAACCATAGGTGACCCTTCGATCTACGTGAGGACTGTCCGTCGCCGGCCAGCCTTCTGGGCGACCAGGCGGTGAAACCTGATGCACCAGCTGGGGGAGAACCAATGCGATCGGACGCTAGGGGGCTCCCACCCGTGTCCTCCCTACAGGTGCCAAAAACACAAAATGGGGGAAATGTTCTTAGCGTTCGAGTGCGTAGTGTCACAGCACAGGATGTTTGAACACGTAGTGTCCGAAAACGCAACGTTCGATTGCCGTTGAACGTCCGCGTGTCGGGGATATGAAAAAGAAGCGGAAACGTGGAGTGTAAAACAGGTTAGCGACAGAGCTAACAAAAGGTGATAGCACTTACCGAGTGCGATAAGCGAATAAAGCGGGAACCATATTGTGTTTTCAAAACGATTTTCTCCTTTGTTAGGTTTTCAAAACGTCTTTTGCGGTTTCTGGGGTTTTCAAGACGTTTGTGCGGTATTTTGGGTTTTCAAAACGTTTTTGCGGTTTTTTCGGGTTTTCAAAACTGTCGTTTGATTGGGCGGGTTAGGCCACAAGCAAAAGGAAACGGGAAAGGAAGAATGACAAGAAGACTATTCATTTAATCGCGCTGGCCAACGAACCTGCCTACCTGACCTAGTCGATTTCGGACGTTCGGTCGGAGGCGTTGTCGATCCAGCAGTTTTCTCGGATGAGGAAGCTTTCGGCTTGATAGAATCGGAAGGAACTGAGTCGGAAGGGTTAGTCAGGGAATGCTTCATAGCATCGGAAGTAGGCGTGTCGTCGATCATAGGTTGCGTTGACTCATCCGAAGGTGGACGGGAGTCATCGTCGATCTCAGGTTCCACATGGGCAACCTTGAGACAGTCGATAGAAACCGTTTCACGTTTACCGTGGCGGTCGATAACGAATACGCGGTCCTTACGTTTAAGAACCTTAAATGGACCTTCGTAGGGTCGTTCGAGTGGTCTGCGTAGACCATCGACTCGAAGGAAAACGTAAGCGCAACACAGTAGATCTTGTGGAACGAACGATTTACGTCGTTGTGCTCGCACTTCGGTTACTTTAATATGGCGCATGCTGGTGGCTAACTGCCGAGCGTAATTCGCGTCGTAGCGGGGTGTTCTGGGGTTTCCAGAAAAGAAGTCCCCAGGTAGTCGAAGAGGTTGTCCATATACCAGTTCCGCGCTGGACATATGCAAATGAGCTTTAAGAGCTGATCGGATACCAAGTAGTATCATAGGTGGTGCTTCGGTCCAGCTTAGTGCATTAGCGGCACTAAGTGAGGTCTTCAGCTGTCGGTGGAAACCTTCCACCATGCCGTTGGATTGCGGGTGATAGGCGGTAGTCCGGATGCGTTGACACCCGAGGACTTTGAGAAGATCGTTGAAGGTCGAGGATTCGAACTGCGGACCGCGGTCGGTAGTCACGGTGGCTGGACAGCCATGTGAAGCGACCCAGTGCTCAACGAAAGCGCGCGTTACGGTGTCCGCGAATACGTCGGGTATAGGTACGGCCTCGGGCCAACGGGTGTATCGGTCGATCATGGTCAAAATGTAGACCATTCCTTTAGATGGCGCCAAGGGTCCAACTATGTTGTGATGGACATGGGCGAGGCGAGCTGAGACTTGCAGAAAACGACCAAGCGGAGCGGACACGTGCCGCTGTATCTTGGTCTGCTGACACGTTAGACAACCGCGTGCCCAGCGCTTAAGATCGCGTTGCATTCCGCGCCAAACGTACCTCTCGGATATGAGCTTGATCGTGGCTCGGATGCCTGGATGAGCGATGTCATGAAGTGTGTCAAAACTAGACGTCGAAAGGTTTCTGGAACGACGGGTCGAGGTCGTCCAGTAGAAGTATTGCACAAGATTGTGCCATCAGATGACGGCAGTGGATGCGATGTGATTCGTAGCGAAGAATCTTGTTTGACGTTCTGACAGTCGGTGTCGGTTAGTTGCGCGGTAGCCATGGCAGATAAGTCGATTGCCTGGACAGCGGTGTGGATTGCGGAGACGCGCGAAAGAGCGTCAGCAACGACGTTATTCTGACCTGAAATGTGTCGGAGGTCAGTAGAAAATTGAGCCCCGAAATCCAGCTGACGAACCTTACGTGGTGAGTGTCGAGCTGATTGATTTCGAAAGGCGCAGATAAGCGGCTTATGATCGGTGACGATAACGAACGAATTACCTTCTTAGACGTGCCTGAAATGTCGGACGGTAGAATAAACTGCCAGCAGTTCCGCGGCTGAAGGTGCTGTACTGGACTTCTGCCGGTTGTAAGCGTCGGGAGTAGAAAGCGAGTGGTTTCCTGCATCCTTCAGAGAATTGCTGCAGGAGGCGCCAATGGCGGTGTCCGATGCAACGAATGCAAAGCTGAGTGGAGCTTTGGGGTCGAAACGGTGA
The DNA here is from genome assembly GCA_944474145.2 of Dicrocoelium dendriticum. Classification (NCBI taxonomy): domain Eukaryota; kingdom Metazoa; phylum Platyhelminthes; class Trematoda; order Plagiorchiida; family Dicrocoeliidae; genus Dicrocoelium; species Dicrocoelium dendriticum. The sequence goes on from OX104065.1 coordinate 53,140,421, forward strand.
AGCATAACGGCTTCAGCCAAGGCCTCTTTGCAGGCCTTGAAGGCTTCGGTTGCAGCGGGCGTTCACTCGACGTCGCCGTTCTTGCGTCCACGAAGTAAGTCAGTCAATGGACTGAGCAAGTCGGCACAGCGTGGCAGAAATCGACGGTAGTAGTTGGTCATCCCACTAAAACAGCGGATGGCGGCCAAAGTAGTCGGAACGGGAAAGTCCTTAATAGCGCTGACTCGGTCTTCGAGCGGCCGTATGCCATGCTGGTCAATTCGATGACCAAGAATTTCGATAGATGGTTGCTGAAAGACGCATTTGTCAGCGTTGACAGTAATGCTATTAGAAGCTAACCTCTGGAAAAGCATCTTGAGGTGCTCCGCGTGCTGTTCTTCGGAAGAACTAGCTACTAAGATGTCGTCTATATAAGGATAAACAAAGTCGAGACCTCTCGTGACAGAGTCTATGAAGCGTTGAAAAGTTTGAGCTGCGTTGCGAAGACCGAAGGGCATTCGCAAGAATTCGAAAAGTCCGAAAGGCGTGATGACTGCGGTTTTCGGAATGTCATCCTCGGCTGCAGGGATTTGGTGGTAAGCGCGAACCAGATCGATCTTCGAGAACACACGGGCGCCACGTAGGCTAGCCGTGACGTCCTGAATGTGCTGAATCGGCTGGCGGTCGTGGACGGTAGTGTTATTGAGAGCACGATAGTCGCCACATGGACGCCAGTCTCCTGACATTTTAGGCACCATGTGTAGAGGCGACGCCCACGGGCGCTTAGACGGGCGAATAATGCCTAAGCCTAGCATGTGCTCGAATTCGGGGCGTGCAATTTTGAGCTTGTCGGGGGTCATGCGCCTGGCTTTCTAACACCCTTGACTTAATCTTTACGCAAGGTGTCTCTGATGCTGTTGCTGGTATATTAGATAATATAAATGGCTGCGACCACAAGGTACTCAAACTCATATTTCCACTTTCTACTCCACACTGCGCCACTTCTTCTTCTGTCAAACAGTTTCGAATGTTCAACCACATGAACTGGGACAGCTTTGAGATATTAGTGCTATCTTCGAACTGGGACAACTTCTTTTTAGCTACTGATGTAGACGCAGCTGCACACGTCCTATATCTTAATCCCTTCAGCTGCCTAGACGTGCTCGCCCCACTCACCTGCAAAAGCCACTTAAAGATGACAGCGAAACCAGCAAAGGCCTAGGTGTACTTAGGAAGATCAAAATATGCGTAAGCGATACTCCAGAACTAGGGAATTTCACATCCTTGTTCGCATGAACGAAATCCTAACTAACTGGCAAACTGCGCAGGAATCAACCAAGGTTGCTGAAGAAGACGCCGCCCTCAAATCTAGCAATAAAACCAAGTCACTCGGGCAACTACTCCGACAAAGAAGCAATCAAAAATCTACGCTTGTTGCCTCACTCAGGCTTTCTGACACATCCATTGTTAGCGATCCATCAAAAGTATGTGAGATCCTTAATGGATACTTCTGCAATTCTTTCACTGACGCTAATGGAACCCTGCCTGCTTTGCCAGCTAGGCGCACCAATGACTCATTCGACACTATTAAGTTCGACATGCGTTCTCTCACCCGAGTAATCAGCTCAGTCAAATGCTTATCACATCCTGGTCCCGATGGTCTTCCCTCTGCGTTGCTGCTACTCGGTGGCATGAACATTCCAGCCCTACTTCTCAACCTATTCACGCTTTCCATGACTAACGGGATTTATCCAACCACATGGAAACATGCCATCGTCATCCCCAAACACAAAAAGGCAGTCAGCAGAATATGGAAAACTATCGCCCCATTAGCCACACGCCTATAGCTTCAAGGATAATGGAACGAATAGTCAAAGAAACCATGCTCACCTTCCTGCTTACTCGCAACCTCATCAATCAACAGCAACATGGATTTCTGCCGTCTAAATCCTGTCAGACCTGCCAATTCGAATTCCTCAATCATGTAACTCAAATGATTGCCAACAAGCAAGCACTAGCCATCATCTTCCTAGACCTGACGAAAGCCTTTGACAGAGTACCACGTACAGAACTCTTGATGAATCTGGAATCATACGGTATCTCCGGCAAAATGCACACCTGGTTCTCATCATATCTTGCAGCTCGCTCACAGTCAGTAATGGTTGGAGAATTTATATCACTCCCTAAACCAGTCAAAAGTGGCGTAATTCAAGGTAGCGTTTTAGGCCCTCTACTTCTCCTGCTCTATATCAATGACGTGTTCCAGGTTTTCAAACATGGGACATCCTACCTATTTGCGGAGGACATCAAACTTGTCTTCCCATTTCATCCGGCAAACTTCCACACCGCCATTTCCCATATACAATACGACTTAAGATCGCTAACCGCATGGTGCGTTATAAGGAAGTTGGCTTTTACACCATCAAAATGCAATGTCCTTACGTACCGATGCACCATGCCTCCCGATAACTTAATGCTGCAAGGCACGCCATTAGAGAACTGCCTAACAGTGCGTGACCTAGGCGTGCACTACTCCTGTTCGCTGAACTTCGCGGAACAAGTAATTTATTCCGCAGCTAAAGCACGCTCTCTCATCGGTTACATCCTCAAAACCATGACAATACAGGAATCTAGAACTGTGCTCTACAAAACGTGTGCCCGGCCCCTGCTAGAATACTGCTCTATAGTATTCACCAACCTTAGAAAATGCGACCGAATAGCCCTCGAAAAGGTTCAGCGTACCTTCACAAAACGCCTCCTGGGGCACTCAAGTCTGAGCTACCGTGATCGGTGCAACACACTTAAGCTCGACCCGTTATGGCTGCGCCGATTGAAAACTAACCTCGCTTTCCTATATTCGCTCATTAGCAATATCAGTGGGAGCCAACTAACCCCTGTCTCAGACTCATATATCACTTCGTGCCTACTACGTGATAGACCCTACTCCATTATCCTACCAAGAACGCGCAGCAGCATTCGCTCCAACTTCTACCTCTACAGATACGCACACGTATGGAATAGGTTACCTCTCACAATAAGGGCATCCAAGAATATAAACCAGTTCGCTTCTCTATTAGCAAATACCTCTCTGTCACCTAAGTCTCCAAACTACTGAATATCAACTGTCCTGAAGAAGAGTTTTTTGAAACCGGACCAGACCACTTATAATCGTCTCTTCTTACATTCCCACACTATTCTCTTCCCGACTCCTCATCTCTCTCCCAGAGCGCAGTTATCCGTCGTTCACCTTACTCGCGTCAACGCTTCTTGGCAATAGCTAGTCATTGTTGGCTCCATGTAGCTTACAAGTAGCCACTCCCAGACTCTCCAACCTTCATATTCTTTTGCCGTCTGTCTCTCTTAAGCTTTGCTCGCTTGTAGACTTCTTCGTCGAAACTGTAGGTATCCAATAGTGGTCAAAGGTCTTAATGATATGGCTACATCAGCCACTGATTCATTCTTTTTCAGAGCCAATATCTCTGCTTAGCAGCAGCTAGCTGCCATTGCTTCCATTTAACTCTGCGGATATCCGGAGCTCTGTAGAAGTCGCTCCTTTCTTACAATGTTCATTCTCTTGGATTGCTTGCATAAGAGCTCAGATGGTTTGCTGACCTATTATGTGCCACCCTAGGATCCACTAGTAATCAAAGGCTTAATCCGAACTCCAATGCTGGCCATTCATCTCTCTCCTAGCGCGCCGTTATCCTACTTTGGTCAACTCTTCTTGGCAATAGCTAGTCAATGTTGACTCGCACTTAGATTTCTTCATCGAAACTGTAGGTATCCAGTATTGGTCAAACGACTTAATGACATGGCTACTCCAGCCACTGATTCATTCTTTGCTTGAGCCACTATCTCTGCTTAGCAGCAGCTAGTCGCCTAGCTTCTATTTAACTTTGCGGATATCCGGAGCTCGCTCCCTCTTACAACGTTCATTCTCTCGAATGGTTTGCGTCACAGCTTAGCTGGTCTATTGACCTATCACTTACCTTCACTGGCCTATAGATACACTCAGCGACCCTATAGACATACACTATTGACCAAGCGTCTGATTGGAATAGCTGCATCTGGCGATTGAGTCACTCCTAGCGCCACCATCTGTCGGCAGTCGTAAACTCGGCATCTCTCTTCAGAAGTAGCTAATGGCCATTGGCCCCATGCATATGCGATGATCCAGTGCTTGTTAGTAGCCACCCCGTATCGCAATAACCTTTACTCCTTTGGAATATCTGCATCCAGTTCTTCCGCTGCCCTGCCACCAATTGATCTTTAAGACTCTCTCGCAGCAACCTATTTATTTTCGCTTACTATGCCCCCTCACGGATTACACTAACTACGTGTTGTTCATGCACCTGATATTCACTACCAACATTCTAACTCTCTTTGCTCTATCCCCCAGCAATTATCGGCTCAAATCAAACGGATCCTCGTACTTTACTTACTGATGCAACGCTCTTGTCTCTACGCAGGTGATGGCAATCCACCTATACGTCTAAAGATTCTATAGGATACTCAAAAGACATTTTCAGCATAGTTATTGTTGCACAGTGTACATGCTTTTGTCTCAAGCTTAAATGTTATAACACAAGACATTAACAATATTCAACTCCATGCCTGTTCTTGCGGTCTTCTCTCGGTTGTCCCTCACTTTCCCTTTTCTCTGAGGTCCGGGAATTCTTGGAGATCTGGGATTGGAGTGAGGAACAGTTTTGGCCCAAGGCGGACGTAACAACCCACAAGGACTTACATGGAGCATGGTAGAGCTCCGAAAGGACCGACCTACAATCACCATAACCCTTGTCCAGTATGGAGAACTGTACATATCTCATACTCCCATACATTATACATCTGAAAAATCTGGACAGCGGAAAATTGAACCTTTTGCTCACCTGGACATCCAACAAGAAGAAATATCGCGATGTCCCTCTCCTCCACCGACCTCAAAAATCGTGGCGACCCCGATCAAAATACCCGTCCAACTAACAGAGGAAATTAGAAGCCATTACTCCGCGAAAAACCCAAGGTAAAACCAGTCGTCAAGCGGCTTTGCCAGTTCAACATTAATGTTCAAAATGCTTTATGGTAGTGTTGCAGGACGTGGTGGGTTTTCGCCTGGCAAGCGTTCTCCCTATAAAAAGCCACAAATGTCTGTTTAACAACACCGCGACGTGGCGGATGTGACTCGCCACTGAATAAAGTCACAGCCCATAACTACATACTGGCAAGTCGACTAGACTCACATATCAACTCTTCCCGACACCGTTTCAACTACACACGATTGAACCCGATGTATCGTCGTGATAAATAACTGTTCTTAAACCTTGATCATGCCTAAGTTGGTGCGTCTCTATGAAACTGAGAATAAACTATTTATTTATTGATTTTATCGTGGACATATGACCAATTGTCTACTGTTACTGTTACAGTTGCCATAAAATATTTGTACAGTTGTACATATCTGATCACGCCTCCATGGGCGTGCCTCGCATAGTCGAGAATAAAGTATTTATTTATTTATTTATTTATTTATTTAACACATCCGGACCTTTGGTAACGATGTGATATGTCGCGGCGTCGGTTGCGGAAAGCAACGGGACGGCAGGACGGAAGGCCTGCGGAAAACTACCGAGCAGCGTTTGCCCGACGGTTGAACTAAGTTGAGTCGCGTACACGGGACTGATTGACGCGGCGTCGGTCAAAGTCCCAATGACTGCGAGTTTCGTAAGGCGGTCGACTGGACGGTGTCGCTTAACGTCGACGAGTTGGTCGTAATGACGTAAGAAGTCGAGACCAAGGATAGGCGTTTGAACATCCGCAACGAGGAATATCCATTTGAAAGCACGCCTGAGGCTGATATTTAGCGTGCGCGAGCGTTGACTATATACGCAGATAATGGTCCCGTTAACTGCGCGCAATTAGCTAGTCAACTTTTCGGTCGGGTCGTTTGGATCCTGCGGGAGAACGCTGACTTCTGCGCCAGTATCGACGAGATAGCGAACTCCGGTTCTACGATCGATGACGAAGAAGAGACGACTGCGTTGACCAGCTACGTCCGGCGCCACACGTGCTGGTCCGCCCGTTTCCCTGCTGCTGTCGTTGGAAGGAACAGGGCGCGCGACAAGCTTTAGCTTGCTGGCCAAATAATTTGTGGTACCAGCAGTAACCGTTTCCATTCGGTGATCGCGAAGCAGAGTTCGAACGTGAACGCCAACGACTCCTAGAGCATTAACAGCGTTTAGGTCCGGAGGCCAAAAGTCTGCGAATTGTCGAGTCAATGTTGCCATTTAAGATTTAAGCGTGGCGATATCGTCGTCCGGCTACGTCTGGACCTGCGAACCTTGGCCGTACGACTCCCAAATTCGGTCGGCTGTATCGGCCAGTTTGGATAAAGGTGCATCCTCACTAGGGCAGAGGATGTATAGTATCTCGTGCGGAAGTCGTTTCCACCACATTTCCCGAAGAAAAGAATCATCTATCGAAGTGGGTCTAGCTAGGCTCTGTATTTTTCGAAGCAGCTGAGACGGCTTAAGATCGCCAAGATCGGTTTCGTTGAGGAGTTTCGTAACTCGTTGACGATCGGATAAGCCTGTTCTTCTCAGAACAGCTGTCTTGACTGCATCGTAAGTCTTTTGGTCGTCAGGAAGATCTAGAATGTCATCAGTGTCATCGACGATATTTAGCGGAAGCGCAGAAACTATAAGGTGGAACTTGGTGTTTTCGGACCTAATACCACGCAAAGAAAATTGCGAATTTCGCTGACCAAACCAAAATTTAGGATTAGTCTCACGAAAAGGTGCAATAGGAGGCGCAACCGTGCCGATCTGAACGTCAGAATCTACGCGATCAGATTCCATAGCGAGCAAAATAGCGAGCCAGCGAGATTAAACCGGAAAATGAAAAGTGAAAATAAGACGGGTTAGCGAAAAATGTGGCCAAATCTGAAAAAAAGGTTAGCGATAAATCACCGGATATTGACCAAAAGTCGGGGGTCACCAAAAAAGCGAGAAGCAGGATCCGTACGCTTTAGAACCAATACGCGAATATAACGCCAACCTCCGATGAGTGGAGAACACCAAAAGTAACGCTAGGAAAAATTTATTAAGTGGGGCGAAACGCTATCTAGTGCTAAAAATAAAGCACCGGAAGATAGCTAGCTAGGGAAAAGGTGTGGTCGCGTGCGCGGGGAGCAAAGATGGCCGCGGAGCCGATGTGCGTCGCGCCGTTCGAAGGCGGATGCTATGTTGACTCAAACAAACGCGAGCAACGTTCAAACAGGCGAGCGGCTAATTTGCTATGTACATCGGGAAAATATAATTTTGTGATATTATAATATTTTACGCAGCATGCGGCAGCCAAACAGGGGAATCTCCAGGTCACTACAGGCCGTTGTGCCTTTATTTCCAAACAATTTTACAAATTGCCCCAGGAGGATATACGATTTGTTTCTCGGAACCTTATCCTATCCTTCAGGATTTTAACATACTTTAATGGATATCCCTCGGAGGTATCATGTGGTGTAACCGATGAGCAACACATCATTTTTAAAACTATTTAAGTTGTGACCAACCAATCGGGGACAGCCATTCGTTCAAAACAGTATGGGATCCAGGAACGAAATCGGCACTCGCGTAACGCATTAGCCAACAGAAGAACGGGATGCAACTTTACTGCGGGTAACCGAGCACCTACTCACTCAACAAGTAACATGGGCAGTCATAACTTGCCATTTAATGGACCGGCGCCAGTGTTTCAGGACGTGGTGGGTTTTTGCCTGGCAAGCTGCACCCTGTAAAAGCCATAAATGCCCATTTAACAACACTGTAACGTAGCGAACGTGACTATTCAGCGACTAAAACCACAGCCAGTAACTTCACACTGGCAGGTGAACTAGCATCGCCATTCTATATACTTTAGTTACACTGGAACTTCTACATCTGCGTATACTCTCGTCTCTTCTTTCTACCGTTTCACCAATATGCTATCGTCTCTTTTCTTGCTGCGATATCACCGTTGAGCTTCGCAGTACGTAGGCACGAACGCAGTACATCGTCATACCCCCCTATCATGCTCTTTAATTATCTTCTAGTGGATCCTTCAGGATCCTTAATTTATTATAAGCTGTGAGGTGCTTGCATCATATGGCAGACAGACTACGTGCTAACCAACGGGTCCCGATCTCACGACAGCCCAATTATTGTTCCACATTTCTACCGTTGTACAGTTCCAATAATGAACGTGTGAACAATTTTCTTCAGTCGCTGTTACGATTACCATAAAATGTGTGTACCGTTGTACCTACCTGATCACGCCTCCATGGGTGTGCCTAGCACAGTCGAGCATAACATATTTATTTATATATTTATTTGAGGGAAGCATGAGGTAAAGCCGATGAAAATAATTTAAGCATCGTGACATGTCCCTGCTCACAGGTGTCCGTACAGTCGTATGAGAGCAGTTGCATGCAATGAACTTGTGAAATAGGTATCGAAAAACAGTGGGTCCACTTCAGTCATTATGTCAGCGCGGTGAGAAGACATAAGTTGCGATGTGTTAACATTGCGACTGTTCTCATCAGTCGCAAACACAATACAAGCGGGATTCATGGACAGTTATATAAATAGGGAAAAGTTGGCACACCAACCAAAATGTCAAAATCCAAACCACGGTAACCTAATTGATTGTCTCAATAGGTTCTGTGCGCACAATACTGGTGGATAAGCCGTGACCAGCAATGCCTCACTAATTGCCAAGATTATCGGATTGTTTTTGCGTAATAGCACTTTGAACGCATTCTCCGGGTTCACCTGATATCGGGTTTCCAAGAGATGCTCATTGATAGATGATGCGGGACTCCTGTTCTTCCTCGGATCCACTCCATTTTGTTGCGTCATCAGTTGCTCCACCCACCTCGGCACATATTCAGCTACCCTCTGAGGTAACTGACGGTCAGTCCTGCCTAGTAATTGTCACCGCAACCGCAGGCGAACCGGTAAACGACGTGGTAGGCCGAACTGACTGATGAGTTGCTCTGAAGGTCATGAAGAACAAGGCTTCGCGTTGTACGTATGAGTAGCAACTGGGCGGTCGCGTAGGTGCGCGTAAGGGCGGACCAAAGTTTATGTCCAATCTACCTTGATACATGGTCTCCTTTGAACGGCAAGCACAAGTAAAACATTCATGTTCTCTGCGGTTGACATCAGTATGTTCTCCTTGGGAGGCCTGCTGTGGCTCTGAATGAACTTCTCAGGATACGCATTTGACACCAAGGTTTTGCACAAAAATTCTTCTTCAGCTTGCAACATTTTGAAGCTGCATATCCGTCTGGCTCTGTAGAAAAGCGCTTTCAATAGGCCACGTTCGTATGCGACCAGGACAATGCTGGAAAGTGGATGTACTGCCCGCTCCAAGTAGTCTTGCAATGAACCGTGCGCTGTAGTGTACAATCGTTCCGGCACTTAATGAGTATATCCAAAAATGGCAAACTATTGTGTTGCTCCAACTCACGGGACACCGATAGATTTGGATGAATCGAATGCAGAATTGTCGACAGCGGCGCAAAATGTTCGTTTCTGGTGAACACTAGAATGTCGCCCACATACCGCTTGTACAACGTAGCTTCACCAATGCCGGCAGTAACTTGTCTTTCTATCAAGCCGAGAAAGATGTCTGTTAATACTGGTCTTAGAGGGCTAGCCATGACGACGCCGTCGATCGGTTTATAAACAGTGCCAGCAAAATCGAACCGTATATTTTCCGTACATAACAGGATCATATCCCTCAAATACCCCAGCGGGAGGCCAACAGACATGTTTTGACTCGCCACGTAATCACACAAATCTTCAACCGTCTCACGTAGAGGCACATTTGTGAATAGGGAGTAGACGTCTATTGAGTACATGTGCTCCGCACCCAGCGACACGTGTTCCGATGTTTGGGCTAATTCAAAGGAGTCCTTTAGACAACTCGTGGCCATGCGTTTGAGTACCGGCTACAACAAAACCAAGCAACTTTTGTCAACCCGATATCAGGTGAACCAGGAGACTGCGTTCAAAGTGTCCTTACGAAAGAACAATCCAATAATCTTGACAATTGGTGAGGCTTTGCGAATTAGGGCTTAACAACCTGTGTTGTGTGCACAGCAACTATTGAGATAATCAATTAGGTTACTGTGGTCTTGATTTTGACAATTTGATTGATAAGCCAACTTTTCCCTATTTATATAACTGTCTATGAATACCGCTTGTATTGTGTTTGCGACTGATGAGAACAGTCGAAATGTTAACATACCGAAACTTATGTCTTCCCACTGCTCTGGCGAAGTAGGTATCGATCAAGTTGCCAGTGCGAACAAGGGGCAGTAACTTTATTATGTGGCGAGTCACATCCGCCACGGCGCATTGCTGTTCAACAGACACTTGTAGCTTTTTGTAGGGAAAGCGCTTGCTAGTCAACCTTCTTTTCATTGGTTTCTCGGAAGCCTTTGATTTCGTCCCACATCAACGACCCTCGCTAAAGCTGAGATCGTATGGGATATCTGAAGGCGCCCCTACTTGGATGTCTGCTTTCCTGGAGAAGAGAAAACCGTGTATAAGGGTTGGACCTAGTAATTCGCATGCGCAAAATCTTCTTTGTGACGTTCACGGGGGTTCGGTTTTAGGGCCGTTGCTGTCCGCAATTTATATCGGCGACTTACCCCAGGAGCTTGAAGTATTCTCGCCATTGGTCGCCCAGGACCTCAGGCTCAAGAAATTTTTTGGACATCACTGAGGCTCTGAGGCAATTCAGAGTGCCTTGGATAGTTTCTGGGGCTGCTCAACCTTATGGCTGATGTTTATATACCAGGCTCACTATTCTGTCCTCCGCATTGGGGGTGCTAGTACCCTACCGCGCTATGTAGTTGGTGACAGTAAGATCTCGGTTGTCCTTCAGCTGGTTGAACTAGGTATCGTCCACACCTCAGTGCTTCACTCTGGGGCATTTGGAGGAGGGCTGCTTGTAGAGGGTTCGTATGATGTGGTTTATTCTCTGCTTCTGCGGGGTCCTAACAGCTCATAGTTTTGTGAAGTTGTTCTCAGCTTTTGTGCGACCCCATTTCGCATACTGTATCCAGGTTTGCCTATCATATCTGGTAAGAGACAAACTGGAACTGTAGATGGTGTTGCGAGCGGGCACAAGGTCAGTGCAGGGCGTAGGGGGAGGCAAACATATCCCGAACGTTTGCTTAGCTTTGGCATGTACTTAGTGCACTACCGGAAAATCAGAGGAGGTGTGGTTTTCACAAACCGAATCCTAAGGCTCAAGCTTGGTCTAAACAGTTCCTGGCTATTTAGTCCCGCCAAGTTGCCTAGTCTCTAAAGTTCCCAATTGAAGCTGCACGAACTGGGTTAGGTAGGGAACTTGCTTGAACTTAGGAACGTTTCCAGGGTACTTCTTTAGGGAGTTTACGGTAGAGGATTTCGAACGTCAGTTAGGTGCTCTTGAACATAGTACCAAAATTTCCCTCCTCCTAACCGAGTTGTAGATTCAGGTTTCGGTTCGAGTATTCTAGTTTTCATACCTTGGTATTATCATTAGTTAACTGACCATCCTCCTTCCGTTTTCATAGCTTAGCCTTCGCTCTTCCTTACTTCAAATAAACTGGCCTAGCTGGAACTGCTAGGCAGGAAAGTTTTGGTAGTAGTTGGGTGGATAGGTTTTGATGCCGTCTTTGGTTAGGCTTTTCAACAGCTCAAACAGACCTATTAATTCTCGATCCAACGATACGCGAAAGAAAGAACATTCACGGGTTTATGCTATCGTACCGGTCTGAACTTAACTTGAACTTGACCTAAAGTACTTGTGTGTAGTGTGATTCGTGCGTGCTACTTTACCAGTACTTGGTTGCCGGTATTTCCGAACAAAAATATCTTGGGTGTAAAACGCCTTCACGAAGTGACATACTTGCAAAATTCCTACTGTCTTAATTCCAATTGAGCTTGCGTGTGAAATTAATGATACGATGACCAATGACCTTGAAATCCAACCTTGGTGCCCTCCGTTAATGTGGATTCGCCAGTGCCGTTATGTTCTCTACTCTCACCAGTGATGCACTTCTGGAAGAACAGCTACCCCGCATTGTTGAGCACCGGTATAAGTCCTTTGGAAAGTCCGCTGTCGAACCCCTACTGGAACCTTTCTGGAAATGGGGAGTAACTTTTGTGCCCAAGAGAGTGGCCCCCAACACCTTGACTTTATCGGGTCTGCTCGCAAATGTTTTCTCCACACTCATAATCTTGTACTATAGTCCAAATTTTCGTAATGAGGTACGCGACTTGTCCGTCATTTTTAGATACCTGCTTCATCTGTTTTATTCTTTTGTGCAGCTGTATTTTTGTATCAAACATTGGACGCTTTAGATGGTCTCCACGCACGTAGAACAAACACCTGCTCCCCTTTAGGCGAGCTCTTCGATCACGGATGTGATGCAATCTCTATGTGTAGGGCTTCTTGATTACTTACTAATGTTTTAGATGTTCTATCGATGGGGTACTTCTCTATCATTGGATTTGGGAACAGCCCTATTGCAATGCTCGTTGAGTTTTTTATACTTAACTGCACTTTTTATGCCTCTCAATGGCAGTCATTTGTCACTGGATCCATGTCTTTCGATGGGTAAGTCATGAACTACGCCGAATCTTGTCCAGCTTCAGCGTAACTGAGTCTCTCCTCTTTCTGATGCTTGTGTCGATCATCTCGGCATTCTTCGGTGTCCAGCTTTGGACGTTTAAGGTGAGATTTTTCAGCTTTTCTCTGATACGTCTAGCTTATATACCGACTTCATTCAGCGTAATCCGCCAACTCCTCAAACATTGAAGACATTAAATTGACAAAAACAACTGACTTCATTGGTTTAAGGTGCCCTAATCGTGCTTTCGCCGTACTCGAAAATCCACTCTTCGTCATCTTTCCTGGCCCGCGATCTTCTCACTAGCTTAATGGTGGTTTCTTGTTCCTTCTGCAATACCGGTTATTGTTTTGAACTCACTTCATTTAGGCGAGCGGTGTAGGAGTGTCACATTACTGCTCACATTACCCACCAACTGGGTCATAAGATCTTCCTTTTGCAGTCTCATTTTCAGATACTTTGTAGTCAATTATCATTTACTCAATTGGTAGTTCTCTTACAAAAATCGACCGTTGATGGACTGAATCGCTGGCTTAATACACCCCCAACTTTAAATTTGATGTCCGTGAACAATCGTTTTACCTTGATGTCCTTACCTTTGACCGTTATCGCATGTGTGCACTCTGGTACCATATAAAACACGTTTATATTGTCCAACTCCATTCATGTCCGGTCCGTAACTCTAAGGATCACAAGTCTGCCTTGTTGGCCTGTAGAAGAAAACTCCCGGCTGGCTCTGAAAACGATGTGACCAAACGGGCTATTAGGCGTGAACTAAAGCAGAGACTACTTGCTGACAAGGAAGCCTGGTGTACCAGTAGGCCTCAAGAAATGGAGGAGGCAGGAGCAGTAGGCAATTACCGCAAGCTCTTCCAGCTTATCCGTACTACTGGTCCCAGAAAACCAGATGTCAGTGAGACAATCAGAGACAGCGCGGGTGCGCTGATACACAATAAGGAATGCCGTATGGCTCCTTCTGCGGAACACTTTCAAGACCAGTTCAGCTGGCCCCCTGCTCCCCGACCTCTTCCTACTCAGGTGATGCAGGACGAGCCATGGACGGTTAGTTTAGAGCCTCCGTCGGCGGCCGAGGTCCGAAACGCGAGCACATCCCTTATTCGTTTTCGTGGCCCTGGCCCGGATTCCCTCCCACCTGCAAAGCACTGACCTCCATATTCGAACGTATCTGGAAGGAAGTGTGCCGGCTAATTGGAGCGAATCGATTATTGTGGCAATATACAAGAAGGGCAGTCGCACAGACTTTTCTAATCACAGGGGTATTAGCCTAGCGCCAGTTGCGACAAAATTACTGGCCTCGATTATCGTTCGTCGCCTCACTGCAGACCGGGAATCTCGGATTAGAGAAGAGCAGGCCGGTTTTCGCCCAGGACGTGGCTGTATAGACCATATATTTACTTTGCGGCAGGTGCTAGAGCAGCGCCACGCATACCGCAGACCGACAATAGCTGTGTTCTTCGATTTGAAGAGTGCGTTCGATTCAGTCGATCGATCGATTCTGTTCGAAATACTTGCGCGGAAAGGTGTTCCCACGAAATATGTGAACATCCTTCGTGCTCTATACTCGAACACTAGAGGCCGCGTCAGGGTCTATGGTGCCCTATCGGATAGCTTTTCGACTACAAGTGGCGTTCGACAGGGTTGTCCGATTCCCCCATTTTTGTTCAATTTCGTCGTGGATTCTATCATAGAGTGTTCCCTCGCGGAATCTCATGATATAGGCTTTGAAGTGCTGCCTGGTGAACGGTTAGTTGATCTAGATTATGCGGACGATATCGTCTTGCTTTTCGACAATGCTGAGGCGGCACAATCAACCCTGAATAGCCTATCCAGAGTGGTCCCATTATTTGGTATGCACTTTGCACCTTCAAAGTGCAAAGTGTTGCTGCAGGACCACCAGTCACTCGATGACCCCTTGACTGTTGCTAACGAGGAACTCGAGGTGGTTGATCAATTCACTTATCTTGGCAGCTGCATCAGCAATGATGGGCGCATAGAAACTGACATGAGCTCACGCATTGCAAAAGCCAGAGCTACCTTGAACCTGCGGCATGTTTGGCGACAGAAGGGAGTTTCCCTTCGTCTGAAAGGCCGGGTATACAAGGCCACAGTGAGGGCCGTTCTGCTCTATGGTAGTGAAACTTGGCCCCTTCGGTCTGAAGTTCTGAGGCGCCTTCAAGTGTTTGATCATCGTTGTCTGCGAAGCATTGCTGGTGTCGGATGGCACCAGCAAGTCCGCAACGATGATGTGCGTAGGCGAGTACTTGGTAGTGATGATCATGCTAGCTCCGCGAATCAGCGAGATTGCACCCCACATCTCGACGCACTGATGATGCCGTCTCGCATGACGGTGAAACGTTTGCAAACCCATTTCGCAGCTCGGCGAACAAATGAGCAACTGAATGCTAGCTCCGTAAAACCACAGACAGCACTGAATAAGTTGCGTTGGCTCGGGCACTTGCTACGTATGTCTGGTCACCGCTTACCTAGGAAGGCCTTGTTTAGTCTGCCAGGTGTAAGGTGGCGCAAGGCTCGAGGTGGACAGAAATTGACTTGGCAGCGGAAAATGAAGTCAGTGATGATCAAATTGGGTGCCGTTGGTCCGTCTCGCCTTCCGGGTTGGAGTCCACGTGACTCGCCTTGTGCTTGGCTCGAGACTTTGCAGGACATGGCTCGCAGCCGACACCAGTGGCGCGTCTGCTGCCGTCTTCTAATCGGATTGCCTGTTTAAAGTGTGTTTGGTGCTGAGTTGTCTGCGGGGTAATGGCTGATTATGACGCGTGGCAGTGAAAGCCGCAAGGAAGCTGTCTCGCCGATGCCGCCTTATCTTTGCATGATAGCCAACTGTTTTTGACGGTATGTTGTCTACACAAGGTGTAAGCTCCTTGACCCTGAATGTTTGCTTAGGGCATTAAGGTTTTCAGGTAAGTCCACTTTCTCTCTATCTTCTTATTCTTTATTTCATACGTCCTCGTGGCTGTATAACAGCGAAGCATCAGTTCAGATGGCTGATATACTGCTGTCGATGATGATGATGACGATGATGATGATGATGAGTCTGACTTGTACACCGAGGGCGCCAGTTCGAGCCTGCACATGGACCGGGCGGCCCTCGCCTTATCTTTAGCATAAATGCGACTGGTGGTGGTTGCACGGCAACGAAGCGTCGGTACTGCTTACAGGCATACTTCTAATGCCTTTGCCTTTTTAATTGTTTCATGGTTGCATGTACCATCGCAATATATTTGAACCTTTGTCCTATGCGACGACTTGCATGCTTCAGCGATTCACTCAGCCACGCTTAATGATGCTTTTTATACTATCAGAGCTACTGGTTCCAGAGGTCAGTTGCTGAATTCCAAACACCTCGGCCACTTTGGTCCTCCAGGTTTGCAATGTGGTCAGGTCAGATACAACGGACGTTAGAGGCCTTCGCCTGACGAGTGTCCTGTTTCTTGTGCCGGTAAGTGAGTCGGCCCCCGGCACTTCGACTTTGGATTGACTCTGCTTGTTTCTGCAGAAGAATGAAGTAAGAACAAGAGCAATCTTTGCAGTACAACTACACTATCTCTGGGGAAAGCACAGACCAACACTCATCTAAGCCCCTTTTTTGAAGGCTTCTACAGGCTCATTGCACATTCCAGAGGTTAACTACTCGATTCATACAAAGTTTTGCCCTGATGTCTAAATGAGCTCTATGATTGAGCATCAGGTGATGCCCGCGCAGCTGGTCCGACATAGCCAACTCAAACATGTGTGTGACTAATACCACTAAATCTCTTAGTGATTTTAAACGTCTCAATAAAATCCCCTCAACCTACGCCGTTCCAAGGAAAATAATCCCAAGATACTTAGACGATCTTCGTCCGACTTCCCTCGTTGGCTTTCGACCATCCTTGTCGCAAGTTTCTGAATCTTTTCTATACACATGGCGTCAATACGGAGTTACGATGCCCAGGTCTGAACACAATGCTCGGCATGTGGTCTAACCACTGTTTTATATAGCGGCAAGAATACTTCTGCTTTAGTGTTACTCAGCGCCCTCTTATGACGAAACGACTTGTCGCGCTTTATTGGCAGCATGGGGACAGTGTGCCGAAGTCTTAAAATTGTTCACTATGATGACACCTAGATCGCGGGCTTCATCATTACACTGCAACGATAGAGATCCCGCAGAAGTCAGCACTGCAATTCCACTACTACTGTTGCTCAATAGCTGACATTTATTGGCATTCTGAGGTAGGTACAATTGGCTCGACCAATTCACCACAGTGACGATGTCCTTAGCCAATGTCGCTTGGTTTCCCCTACTAACTAGCTTTAAGTCATCCGCGAAGATATAGCAGGCATCCTCAAGAAGAGGAGGCAGGTCATTTATAAACATAAGAAACAACAATGGACCCAGTAGTGAACCTTGAGAAACACCGCTGAAGTCATTCCAACACTAGAACTCGCTTCCCCAACCCTGACTTTAAATGTTGTTCCACGTATGAATTCAGAGAGCCACAGTAATAGTGGAGGATGCAATCCAAACCATGTCAGCTTCTCAATTAAAACACTATGATTCACTGAGTTAAAGGCTTTACTGAAGTCCTGTCTGTCTAGGTCTGGGCGCCCTGGCAGTATCCCAGCCCACATACAACCATGGCATTTTCTTCAAACATAAACTTCATCCTGCATCGGCCGTCGCGCAGATTATCAAGGGTCGCCTTATCTGCTGCATACAACAGGGCGGATAAGCGAAAGCATGCTACTGCTGGCGCCTCCCTTCTTTCTTTTCCACCTTTTTCTCTTACTCCCATCCCGGCCCCTATTACTAACCTTCCTTCTATAATTCCCAGCTTAATTGACAGCAATCGAAGTGCTACTGGAGTAGAACCATCTGCAGCCACCATCCCACAGCACATATCGGACGCCTATCGGCAAAAGTCCCTTATAAGGCCACGCTGTCCCGTTTCCATGGCGACATTCAACGTCCGCACTCTAAGACAAACAGGTCAGCAGGCTGCACTCGCACGCACCTTGGACACACTGGGTGTTGATGTGTGTTGTGTGTCCGAAACTAGGATTAATGACCCTAACGGGGTTATTGAATTGACTGCACCCGGCTTATCCTCTCGTTATTGGTTGCACGCATCCGGAGACGCCAATGCGACACTCACAGGTCAAGCTGGTGTAGGTATCATTCTAAGCTCCAAGGCTGAGTCATCGTTGATTGATTGAATTCGAGTGAACAGCCGTTTATGTGCAGCCCGTTTGACGACATCAGCTAAGGTGAATTCGCGAAGTAAAACAAAACGCTGTTTGTTTGTGATTTCTGCTTATGCTCCCACGGACTGCAGTTCTAATGCAGTCAAGGACACTTTCTATCACGAACTGAACACGCTGCTACGCAGTGCTACTAGTTCAGATATTATAGTACTTGCAGGGGATATGAACGCATAAGTAGGGCGTCTGAGCTCTTCAGAAGCTCAGTTGGGTGGTAAGTATGGACTTAACGCCGAACGGACTGACAACGGCGAGCGTCTGCTGCAACTGTGTGCGGAGCACAGGTGGCGCGGTTCCCTTCTGGATTGCCGCTCGTACTGGAGTCCCTGTGTCGACTCTGATCATGCCTTGGTGCGCTGTCGTTTTTCCATGAACTTTACCGGAAGACGCACAAAGCGTCTCACCCGATTGGCAACGGAGAAATTGTCCCAGCCCTCGGTCAGGCAAGCCTATCAAGAAGCACTGCATAGCGAACTCTCACTGTCTTGTCCTAATGATACTGAACTTCAGTGGAATAGGATCTCGGCCACTATGCACGACGCAGGAGCATCTGCTTGTGGCACTATCAGTCGTCATCGCACCAGTCACTGGATATCCGAGAGGTCCGTGAACCTTTTGGATGCTAGAAGGCACCTCCCGGCTGGTTCTGAACACAATGTAACCAGACGGGCTATTAGGCGTGAACTAAAGCGGAGCCTACGTGCTGACAAGGAAGCCTGGTGGACCAGTCGGGCTCAAGAAATGGAGGAGGCAGGAGCAGTAGGCAATTACCGGAAGCTCTTCCAGCTAATACGCACCACTGGTCCGAGAAAACCAGGCGTCAGTGAGACAATCAGAGACAGCGCGGGTGCGCTGATACACAATAAGGAGCGCCGTATGGCTCGTTGGGCTGAGCACTTCGAACATCAGTTCAGCTGGCCCCCTGCTCCCGGACCTCTTCCTACTCAGGTGATGCAGGACGAGACATGGACGGTTAGTTTAGAGCCTCCGTCGGAGGCCGAGGTCCGAAACGCGATCACAGCCCTCAATCGTTTCCGTGCCGCTGGCCCGGATTCCCTACCACCTGCACTATTTAAGGATGGAGGTGAGGTCCTCTGCAAAGCACTGATTTTCCTGTTCGAACCTATCTGGAAGGAAGAGAGTGTGCCGGCTAATTGGAGCGAATCAATTATTGTGGCAATCTACAAGAAGGGCAGTCGCACAGACTGTGCGAACCACAGGGGTATTAGCCTAACGCCAGTTGTGACAAAATTACTGGCCTCGATTATCGTTCGTCGCCTCACTGCAGAACGGGAATCTCACGCATTGCAAAGGCCAGGGCTGCCTTCTTGAACCTGCGTCATCTTTGGCGACAGAAGGGAGTTTCCCTCCGTCCGAAAGGCCGTGTAGACAAGGCCACAGTGAGGGCCGTTCTGCTCTATGGTAGTGAAACTTGGCCCCTTCGTTCTGAAGATCTGAAGCGCCTTCAAGTGTTTGATCATCGTTGTTTGCGAAGCATTGCTGGTGTCGGATGGCATCAGCGTGTCCGCAACGATGATGTGCGTAGGCGAGTACTAGGTGGTGATGATCATGCTAGCTCCCTAGAACAACAGATAGCACTGAATAAGTTACGTTGGCTCGGGCACGTGCTACGCATGCCTGGTCACCGCTTACCTGGGAGGGCCTTGTTCAGTCTTCCAGGTGTAGGATGGCGCAAGGCTCGAGGTGGACAGAAGTTGACTTGGCAGCGGGAAATGAAGTCACTGACGACCAACCTGGGTGCCGTTGGTCCGTCTCGCCTTCCGGGTTGGAGTCCACGTGACTCACCTTGTGCTTGGCTCGAGACTTTACAGGACATGGCTCGCAACCGACACCAGTGGCGCGTCTGCTGCCGTCTCCTAATCGGATTGCCTGTTTAATGTGTGTTTGGTGCTGAGTTATCTGCGGGGTAATGGCTGATTATGACGCGTGGCAGTGAAAGCCGCAAGGAAGCTATCTCGCCGATGCCGCCTTATCTTTGCACGATAGCCAGCTGTTTGTGACGGTATGTTGTCTACACAAGGTGTTGGCGCCTTGATCCTGAGTGTTTGCTTAGGGCATTAAGGTTTTCAAATTAGTCCCCTTTCTCTCCCTCTTCCTATTATTTATCTCATGGGCCTTCATGGTTGTATGGCAGCGAAGCATCAGTTCAAATGGCTTATGTACTGCTGTTGATGATGATGATGATGATGATGATGATACTGAAGTCCAACTAGCACACCTCTACGGACATCCCACTATCAAGACATCGGGTAATCTCATCTAAAATGCACAATAAGTTGGTAAGACACGACTTCTTTTTAAGAAAGCCATGCTGTTCCGCTCTATTTTGATTGTGCTGAGTCAAATGCTTGCAGATCCTATTTCTTATAAGCTTTTCCAAGCACTTCAGCATGATACTAGTCAAACTAAAAGGTTTATAATTAAGAGGTACCGACTTAGAACCCTACTTGTGGATGGCAACAATGGTCGCCTCCTTCCAATCATGTGGCAGCTTGCCTTCTTGGAGAGACTGGTTGAATAACTCCGCGACAGGATACTGAAGCAAATCAGCCAGTGACTTAACTATGGCGGGATGTACACTGTCAGGACCAGCTGATTTATAAGGGTTCAAACTGGCCAACACTGTGAAGACCTCTGGCACATTGAGAATAATTTCCCGCATTGTATAGCTACTTTAACAGTGCGGCTGTGATGGCAAGGCGGACCCACGATCCTTCCGATGCAGGTTTTGGTAGACACGTAGCAGCGCTTCTACTTTATCGACCTCGTCTACATCATGGTTGCCGTCCTCCATGATTAGACAGCCGACCACCTCTTTTAGAGAAGTCTTTGATTGGACGTCTTCTTTCTCAAAACTTTCTCCATGTATGCTTTTAGTAGCAGCAGTTTGTTGGTTGAACAACTCATAAAGGCACCGAAGTGCGGTACATCCAGTTGCCTTGACTCACGTTGTCAGATTAAGAATAACGGTTTGAACACAAGTAGAATGCAAAAAAGTGTAGTCAAGGAAAAAGGGCGTAAAACTAATTGGGATAGAATGGAAATTAACACCTAAATTAGTGAGACCGGACGCAGAAGCGCCACTGACTATGATACCGTACTTTGTCTGACAGCCCAACTATTAGTGTGGATTATCCCGACGTTGCCAACCGCGAAGGCGGCACACACCAGTCTGGCTGTGTGTCTCAGTCAGTTTCTTCATGCCTTTATCTCGCTTTATCGACTAGCCACCTCATTGTTTTGTCCAACTTGGTGCGGCGACAATGCACACCGCAGAAGGCAGTCAACGGGTATACAGAGGGCAGGACCTAGCCGATGTAAGCAGTTGAGCTTAAGCAAACCATCGAGTGAGTCATTAGAGGGTTTCTTGCTAGAAGCCAACTGACAGACCTCAACATCGCTTACCCAGTGTGTTCTCACTAGATGTGAGCAATACTCCGCAACTACCGAACAGTTGTTTACTGTCTAGTGCGAACTGAGTAGATATCTGATCCAGCGTTAAACATCATACCTTTCACTTACAGGCTGATATCCCACCGTCACAGATGGTTGAGCCTGTGAGATGTCACACGGACCTTGTTGATGCGCGAGGTGATGCGACCACCAGATGGGGCACAATTACCACGGTACTTGAACCGACCTACCACTTCCAGTAGCTATTCGGTGATAGCTAGAACCGGTGACATCTCAGTTCAGTCCTGCAACAATACTTTGCACTTAGGTGCAAAACAGCGCTATGCATTAGCCCATCTAATAGTGCTTGCACTACCACAGCATCATACCCACGGGAAGCTATATCCTCGGCACATTTTAGTTTTGTCAATCGGTCACTTGGCCGAGCTTCTGCTCCGGATGAGTCTGGAAGAACAGTCTAATCATCATTTCGATGACAGTTGAAGACGGAATGAGATCTAGACAGGTGCTTGATTTCTGCTTGGTGTTCTGAATGTTCAATTTCGAGTACGGATCAGCGATGATCTCCATCTGTACGACGAACACGTCCGCTTTTGAAATGATGACAATGCGCGATTGCTACAATTGTTTAAAGCTACTCGTTTGTTTTTCACGAGCACCAGCTTCTGGCGCAGCGCTCGCCGTACATGTTAGCGGAAATCCGAAAGTGATACTTGAGGACTGATCATTAAGATTGATCATTAAGCTGCTGTGCTCGGGGAGAATTGCTTGACACGGTGTGCGGTAGACGTGGGGGGGGGTCGCTTCTAAAATTGGTCTGTTAACAGCCCCCAGAGTCATAAGAGTATGGTACCAACAGTACACAGTTGTGCTAAACCGATACTTTGCTGCCTCACGACCACCACGCTTGCGGGCTAAGCATACTGCGATGTCGTCCACATCTACGCAGATACGAACATGAACGGCCGAGAGAACGCACATCATGTTTGTCGCAAGCGGAATAATTGTTCAGTTCGACAGCTTATCAGAATTAGCACATAATCTCAGAGGCCATGGTACCGGTAATGGCGACTGCTCTCTTTAGCTGTGCATTGATTGCAGGACGGCGATACGCGCTCACCCTTCATAACTATGGAACAACCGCTGGAAGTGGCCGATTGTTTTTGTGTTCTGGTACCTGTATCATCTCTGGTGGTTGCATCACTGAGGAGATGTTTACACTTATCAAATGGGCTCGTACGGCCTTTCAAGCTAACAATTATAGCGACGACAAAACACAAGCTTACTGATTAAGTGAGGACTTCCAACACTGCACTATGACAGTTCTTACCGTGTACATCAGCTAGGTGGCCGATACACACCGAAGACACTACGAGACTGGTCGTGCATGCGCAGGTTTGTTCATGTCTAGTTAGGAAACCTGTTAAGTTCGGCAACGGGCCCTCCGGTGCCTGGTGGAAATGCTTCTTGAAATAAAGTCGCCATCGGTAACTCGGTTTTTTATGCCGCATGCCAATGAGCTGCTTGGAAGTATCCCATGTGCCCAGCTGGATGAAATCCCAAAGTAGTCTGTTAGTGGCATATAATGATGAATGATAAATGAGTGGCATAGCAGGTAAGTGCGAAGAAACTCATCGAAAAGCCGAGTTTCATTGGTGTTTGTCGCCTTCCTAGATGGGGGTTTCAGGATCGGCCACATCGGAGATCATATGCGATATCGGATATGATGCGATCATGGGATATAGGTATACATATTTACATATATGTATCCGCCAACTCATACATACATAAAATATAAATGTGTCAGTGGTACGCCGTAACTTCGTTTCGCTGCCGCGCGACCACCACCAATCGCGCGCTGGCTGAGTATACCGCGAGGACGCCCATTCTTACGCGGGTTCGAACCGGGGACCTTATGGTTGCAAACCAGGTGCGCAGACCACTCGGCCACCAGCCGGCACATACATGGTTGGCGGCATCTGGTTTCGGATTTGCCTGTGTGGCCAGCCACAGGACATCTGTGCCTACAGAGGGACCATCGGTGGCTTGCGCTGCACCACTCACAGCTCCGACTAGCTTGCCGAACTACCTCCTCGTGGTGCCAGCTGGGTGGTTCGGGTGTACCCCGTTCCAGAAAAGTGTTCGGCGACAATGTTCCACCTCCGTGGGACATTGTATTCCAGCAA
Organism: Dicrocoelium dendriticum; assembly: GCA_944474145.2. NCBI lineage: Eukaryota > Metazoa > Platyhelminthes > Trematoda > Plagiorchiida > Dicrocoeliidae > Dicrocoelium > Dicrocoelium dendriticum. Next base: position 53,163,971 of record OX104065.1, read on the forward strand.
TTGTGCTGACTTCATGGGGAGTATTGGGTCCCTGTTTGGTGATCTACCAAACAAAGACGCATGAACTGACCATTCAGTAAACACCTCCCAATGGGCACGATTCCCTAAATTTGCCCCGCTGCTTTGCGGGTAGGTTATTTAGCCAAAGGCTCGGGGTGGAGTCCCTTAAATCAACTCCCTACTTCGGCTTGGGCAACAGGGTAGTATCACGCCCTCTCGCAAAACCATGGACTGTATTACAACTTGCTCATCAGCTGCTGTTTCTGCTAGTCACTTTCACGCGACTTCATCACACGCCAATTGTTTGTTTGTTAACAATCCTCACTTTCTGTTACCCGATTCATGTGCTCAACAATCTGGCTACGATTCCGATTGGGCCGAAGACCAAGAGGTTCAACCTATGGCTCTCCTTCGTCCCCGATCATCGTTCCGTCTGGCGTGCTTCAACGTTCAGACACTCATGCAGAATGAACAGCAAACCGCTCTAGCGTGCACCCTAAATTCCCTAGACGTTGATGTCTGCTGCCTTTCAGAAACCCGATTGCAAGATCCCAGCACTGTGCTTACATTAACATCCCCCACTGACCACGAAACTAGATATCACCTGCGTCTTTCTGGAGATCCAGAAGCGGGTTTGGCTGGTGTAGATGTAGCACTGAGTGGCAAGGCCGAGGCGGCACTACTGGACTGGTTTCCGCTTAACAGCTGATTATGTGCAGTTCGGCTTCGGGGTTCATATAGAATCAACAGGCACCGCGAAGAGAGACGCAACTTGTTTGTGATCTCCGTGTACGCTCCAACTGATTGCAGTGGCGACTCGGTCAAGGACGAGTTCTACCGAGGTCTATATCAGCTCTTGACTAATGCTAACAAGTCGGATGTGGTTATCCTTGTTGGGGATTTTAATGCACGGGTTGGCCGCCTGTTACCATACGAACACCACCTTGGTGGTCATCACGCGCTCAGTGAGAACCGCTCTGATAACGCAGAGAGACTTCTCACATTGTGCGAAGACAACCGTCTGTTTCTTTCGAGCACTAGCTTCAGGCGTACGAAGAAGCGTTCCGCAACGTGGCGTCCCCCTTCGCCAACACAACCGTGATCTTAAATTGATCACATTGCAATTAGCTTCAGATGGCGCGGCAGTGTACTGGACTGCAGGTCCTTTTGGTCCACTTTCGTTGATTTAAATCATGCTCTGGTCTGCGCGAAAATCTGTATGTGTTTTGGAGGATCCCGAAACACGAAGCACCGCAAGATTGATGTAAACAGATTGACTGATTCCTCTGTCCAGGAGAGCTATCAATCTTCACTGGCATATGCACTCAGTTGCAATCCACCGCAAGAAGTGGAACAACACTGGACTTGTATACGGAAAGCGATGACCATTTCCGGACAGTCATGCTGCGGTCTAACTCGACGCCATTTGAAGTCTTGGATCTCTACTCGTTCTTTGGAGCTGCTCGAACGCCGCAAAGATATCCCCGCGGAATCAGATTGCAACGAACGGCGCCGTTATGCCAACCGGCTACTCAACAAAGCCTACTCAAGGATCGCGAGACATGGTGGTCTGAGCGTGCTTTAGAGATGGAGACTGCTGCCCTCTCTGGCAACACTCGCAGGCTTTTCCAACTCATTCGGTCCACTGGCCTCAGGAAGCCTGTTGTCAGTGAGGTCAGTTGTGAGGTGGTTGAGTCTCCGATCACCAACCGACAGAGGCGTATGGACCGTTGGGCCGAGCAGTTTCACTCGCAGTTCAACTGGCCTCCACCATCCATCAGTACATGCAGTACACCTTGTTGTCCACCTTGGCTCGTCCCATTGAAGCAGAAGTCTGCCTCGAGATCCGACGCTTGAAGCGCTTCAAGGCTGCCGGCTTAGACGGACTTCCTCCGGAGCTATTCAAGTACCGCGGTGTGGCGATCATTAACCAGCTAACCGCGCTGTTCGCAAAATTTGGCATGAAGAAAAAGTGCCTTCTTCTTGGAGCGAATCAGTTATTGTCCCCATTTTCAAGAAAGGCGCTCGTACTTCATGTGCAAATCATCGCGGTTGCCTCTAAGCCATTGACATCCATTCTGCTTCATAGACTATCCCCAGTACGTGAATCATACTACCGTGAAGAACAAGCTGGTTTCCGTCCTGGCCGCGGATGCGTGGATCGAATCTTCACGCTCCGCCAACTCCTTGAACATCGGCACATTTATCACAGGCCCACTATCGTTGCATTTCTAGACATACGTGCCGCTTTTGACTCCGTTGATCGACTTGCTTTATGGTGTTGCTTGCTAAAGAAGGGGGTGCCAGAGAAATATACCGACATCTTACGAGCACTTTACCTTCATACATCCGGCAGAGTGAAGGTCTATGGAAAGCTTTCCTCGCAATTCGCTGTCAATAGCGGTGTGCGACAGGGCTGCCCTATATCCCCATTCCTCTTCAACTTCACAATCGAAGACGTTCTGTCGAATGTTCTAGAAGGTTTCCAACATTTTGGCCTAGAGCTTCTACCGGGTGAGCGCGCGACCGACTTAGATTATGTTGATGATATCGCTTTACTTGGTGACGATCCTCAAGGTATGCAACTCATTCTGGATCGTTTGGCGGTTGAAGCATCTAAGTATGGAATGAGCTTCGCCCCATTGAAGTGAAAAGCACTGCTCAAGCATTGGCTTTCACCTGCTCCCGTGCTCCCTCTCCAAGGTGCACAACTTGAACAGGTAGATAGTTTCGTCTACCTTGGGAGCTGTGTTTCTGCTGACGGCACTATCAACAAAGAAGTTTCTTTTCGTATCGCTAAAGCTGGATCAGCATTTGTCAATCTGAGGCACTTGTTGCGTCCTCGTGACGTCTCATTCTCACTAAAGGACCGCGTTTACAGCGCATCAGTTCGCTCAGTATTGTTGTATGGGTGCGAGTCCTGACCGATTCGCGTGGAAGACTTGCGTCGTCTTTCTGCCTTCGATGCCGGTTGCTTAAGGAGGATCGCTCGTGTTTGGTGGCAACATCGAGTTAATAGTAATGACGTTCGACGCCACATCTTGGGGAATGCAAGTATTTCCCTCAACAAACAGGTTTTGTTGCGCCAGTCATGTCCTACGCATGGCACCTGAGCGTCTACCGCGTCGTGCTCTATTCGCTCGTCAAGGACCTGGCTGGAAGCGACCGCGTGGTGGTCAGTCTTCCACTTGGCGGCAGCACATGAAATCGCTGACGTCGTGTCTAGCCGCTGTTGGATCCGTGCGTCTTCCAGGATGGGGACCCACAGATGAGGAATGCCAATGGCTTAGGACTCTTGAAGACATGGCCCGCAACCGAAATCAATGGAAGAATTGGGTACAGTATTGTATTGCTTCACATGTTTAATACTACTAACATTGAAAATGTCAAAAGAATCGGCGTGTGACAAACAAACTAAAAATGTTGTGTTCTATTTTTGTAAAAATATTCCATTCTTCTTGCGGCATACTAGCTGAAGTGTGTTGCCCACCTTCAACTAGCATGCCACGATGACTATGACGCAATGACTGTCTCCTATCCACTGATCTCCATGGCTTTGTTGGCTCTATGTCTAGTTGCTAGACTGTTGAGAGTACATACATGCATACCCACAGCTCCATCCACACACCCCATATCCAGTGTAAACCCGAATGAACAAGACCGGGAGGCATGTGGATGGGAGCCGAGTTTCATCAACGGAGCCGCCCCACACTCTTTCACAGGCAAACACAAGCACGTTGTATTTGGGAATCAATCGCTAACAAGGCGGTGGCTGGACCGTAGTCCGCTCCACACCGAGTGCATGGAACCACTCTTCGAGCCTAGCATGACCACAAGCACCGTGCACTCCGTCCCCTCTAGCAACGACCAGCTTTCTCCTAGAGCCAGTATGGACGAGGTAGTGGGTAACAGACAGGTAGGTCAACATGTACATCTAGCGCAACCATACTGGGGATGTCAAACGATCACTTGAAATGACATTATCAAATACACTATATCTGTTAAAGAATACTGCTATGCAGACATAACTCCTCAAAAAATTAGCATATGAATTATGTTAGTTATCAGCGAATCTGCGGTAGGTACGAAATGTCCACAAGTTACTCAAAAAATACTACAAACACAATAAAGTCATCGAAGATAACCACAATTAGCATCACGAATCTGGCTTTCACGTGTGCCAGTCAGTCTATGGAGGACGACAGAGGCAATTAACTTAGAGGCAATTGAGATCAACCTGATCCCTCTGTGATTGCCGCACTCCGAACCATAGTTTCCCTTGAAGATTTGAATTATGACGGAGCGCCTCCAGTGTGGTCCAACAGCTTCACGAGTATGTTGTGAAAATCATCCACAAAAACAGGTTCTACGAATTTGAGGAGGGCTGAAGGAAGTCTGCTCCCGCGGCCTTTTTCAATCTTAGCTGTCTGATCTCACTTTCGGCTTCTGTGCCTGAGGGCGGATCAATGGGGACGACCCAAAGAGTAGTGATCAATGGCCGTTACAGAAGACAGCAACTCTGATTAAACTGCTTCTCAAAGTGTTCATCCCAACGCTCCAAGCGCTTTTACATGCTGTGGATCGGCTGTCCACTCTCGTCGCATATAGTCTTACTAACACCAGGTCTCTTGCTACCTGTTTTCCGTATCGGACTGAATAACAGTATAGTTACCGACGGCAACGGCTGTTTTCATTTAAGATGCACTATAAAACCATCGAACTTCCTGATCTGCCTTCAGGCTAGCACGCACTTTCGCCCTGAGATCTCTGCGAGTGTTGTGTTTGCTTCCAGCCGGTACACGTCGGCAAGCATCCCGAAGTTCCAGAGACTATGTAGAGACCCAATGTCCAGCTTGACAGTTTGATTCGCCACATGAAGACATACCTACTGTTAATAACGTCTGAAGCATATGCCACCAGCGATCTTTAACTGTGTTCACTCTGTGCTTACTCAGGTCGGACGCCAGCGTACCTTGATACAGATTCAGATAACCTTGATTCGCCGGTTGACAGTTAACTTTGCGCTCACTGAGCCGTGACGGTTATGCGCCGAAAAGCACCCGCAGTTTGGCACGTACAAGTGCGTGGTCTGAGTCAACCTTCGTGCTGCAATTCGAGTGGCACTTTTGGGCACAGCCTCTCAAAGCGTAACGGATCGCGATTTGATCGATTTGCATCCTTGGTTGATCCGAAGCTAGTTGGCGCCATGTCACTTTTGTGGGTGCTGTGTCGGAAATTATTGTTGATTAAAGATTGGCCAGTATCGACACATGTGTAGCAACCCGCTCACCGATGTAGCCTACGCCGTGTTGGCCGCCCAGATGAAGCCTATTATTGGCAGTTTTCCAACTTAGGCATTCCCAGCACCAGCAAGCACCACAGTATCCGCATTTTTTCTGTTACGGAGCTCGTTCAGTTGGTCATAATAGTCACCTTTCGCTGAGTGAGCGCTGCAATTTGTGCGGGCGTATGTAGCAGTGACAAACAGGTACCAGATCCTAAAGCTTTGAACGAGCCACACAAGCTAACAACGCACTTCTGGCTGTTCATTAGGATCCAGTCAATCAGAGCAGATCCAACCCGAGGGTTCAGATCGATGCGCACAACGGCTTGACCGGCATCTGAAACTGCGTCATTTCCGGCCAAACGCAGTGGCCACCGTCTCCAGTGTCGCAGTTTGGCGATCGCAGTGTAATCACAGTACTCGAATCTTGTTGGCGGATTTTCGATAAACAGCAGATGTCCATCGATAATGTCTCCAGTGTTCAGGCAAGTACTGCCCGTTGGCCAATCCGCAGCAAAGTGCACAAGTTGAGTCGTGCCAGTCTTAGAGCGAATGGTGAGCTTTAAATAAAAGCTGATGAACTGGTATTGTCCACTTGGTTGCACGTGGACTTGTCGACTGGGGCAGAGCGACGCCCTGCGATTGTATGTGTGTTTAAACTGGAAGACAAATGACTATCAAAGTAAGATACGGGAGGGCGGATAATTTAGGGCTGAAAACAAAGGAGAAAAAATTGAGTTTGGAACGGGACGATAAGGATGAAAAGCGCAAGAGTAAGTGTAAAAAGGCGGGAAGGTCTGAGCAGTAGCGCCCATAGCCCTATTCACCCTGCTTGATGCAGCAGATAGCACGCCGTTTATTATCCTCTGCGACGGCAAGAGCATCAATAGATTGTTTTTAGGTGAACTCATTGTATTGTATTGCGTGAGCAGGATGCTGTCAGATTGCCCAGGTCTAGACAGGAGAACGAATAAGGTTCTCATTCAAAGCCTTTGATTCGAAACCTGACCATAATGCAGATGGATTTTGGCACTGGGCTACAGAGTCCATTTCATAGGATAAGGCATCAGCATTACGCCGGTACGCAGTACCGATGCTTCGCTGCCGCGCAACCACTGCCGGCCGCACGTGGTATAAGGATACTGCGTGAGCCGCCTTCCCCTATGTAGGCTCGAACCCGCGCCACAAAATTACACGACAAGCCCGTTATCTAGGCTACGGGCCGGCTTATAGAGTAAGAACCCACCCTCACTCCAACCCCCAACCTGGAGGGCCAGGAGACCGAGTTGGTCTGGCCTATAACCATTGAGTAATCTGGTATGATTGGCTCTGTATGTGCAAAAGCACCACAAAGCATAGCTCAACGGATCACTGACGCATGCAAATCATCGCACCACGCTAAGGTCCAGTCTTGTCGCGATGGGCCAGCTCGAACACTGCCACGTCTACCATAGGCCCACTATCATCCTATTCCTAAACCTACGGGATTGCGTTTGACTCTGTTTCAGGAATAGCATAAAGGAAGAGGATGTTTGCTCAATCTTCTTCAACCCTGGGCGGAACGCCGCCATGTCTGCACCGTTACAAGTCAAACATTTCAACTCTCACCAACAGCAGCCAACATGCCTAAATAGTCGGCTATCGCTCATCGACAACAGCGCATATTGTTTTACCTGAAGGCCGGTTCAACCTTTGTAGTATCACTGGATACAAACATCCCATTGCTTGCCTGCATAATCGTACGTAATGGACTTCGAACGATCTAAATTGCTACAGATAGCAGCAGATTCATTAGACAATAAACCCGAAGGCACAAGAATGTCATTATTATGTAAAGCCGCCATGACAATTAAAAAGCATTAAACGGGTACAGTGCTTTTTTTAAAAGGGCGCAAATCGGATTATTAAATGCAAACTACTGATAAAACTAACCAAGGCTGGTTAGAAAAACGTAACGGAAACGATCGGTAAGTACCCGAAATCCGATACATCTCCGTCTAGAACGACAACGTTCTAACAACTATTGGATTGACGAAAACATAACAACACTATACTTCTTCGAATACTGCCGCCAGACCGCACTTTTAAAGCTGCAATCTCAAAGACTTCACACGCGAAATTCAAGTTAACACTAAGGAGGAGGAAACCAAGTTCATCAAGAGCCCAAGGCACTTCGTAACCGGATTCGAAGGCTCGCTGAAGAAGGAACACTCATTTGACGGTCCCATTTTTCCGTTCCCTGTTGAGCTTAAGATTTCGATAACCAACAGCCCTGAAACTCCTCCTTGTTAATGTAGACTCGCTGGTTATGTTATGCTCTCCGCTGATACACTCCTGAAAGAACAGCTACTCCGGATTATTGAGCGCTGACATGTCTTGGAAAATCTGCAGTCGAATCCCTACTGGAACCTTTTTGGAGTTGGGGAGTAACTTTTGCGCCTAAGAGAGTGGACCTCATCACCTTGGCTGTTTCAGGTCTAATCGCATATGTTGTATCCACACTCATAATTTTGCACTATAGTCCAAATTTTCCTACTGAGGTATGCGAGTCGTCTTCGTCATTTTTAGCTACTTGCTTCGTCTGTTTTATTCTTTTGTGCTGCTGTATTTTTGTACAAAACACTGCACGCTTTTAACTGGTCTCTGCACGTAGAACAAACACCTGCTCCCCTTTAGGCAAGCTATTCGATCACGGTTGTCATGCCGTCCCTTTTGACGCAATAGCGAAACGTCGTGCGCTTGACAGATTTACTAACTGATCGTCCCCCACGCTTACTGAAATGATTACTTCCCTATCGGTTCCAAACGTACTCCAAGATGTCGATTGATAACCAGGTCGTTCAAGTCCTGCCGTCCCACGTTATCCCGAAAATCAAGTGTTACCGTCATCATCCTCGACCATAACAACCGTGTCAACAAGCAGGATTAATGCTGCGCTTTCATACAACCATATTCACGCTTCTAAAGATGGGATGAACTCACTGGAACGATAAAGCATCGCATACAAGCTACAGTTGATTTCGTGGGTATGTGAACTTGATGGGAGCGAGCTATTATCGAATATGCCGGAGCGTGAGATGGCCCACTGAAGATACTACACGTCTTTGATATTAATTCACGTGAACAAGGAGGGACACTTTTGTGTGGACTAACTAGTGGTTTTATCCGGCAGAAAAACACGACAACGAGGCTTCTTCAACGAATAGCTCTCTACGCAGCATTCTATGAACGTGTACACTGACACCAACCGTCGGTGCCAGCAGCTCGGGAGGTAGGATCGAGACAACTGAGCAACAAGAGGAGTGGTCCGAGCAAATTGTTCCCATGAGCTACGCGTCTGTTGTACTAATCGGATTTCGAGAATCCTTCCGATCGTACCAGTATTCACTCAATGGCAACCATCATTGACGACACCCGAAACGTATATGTAGACTACCACTAAGAAAGAACGCCATCTATTGTCTCACATTGGTGATATCCTTTTGTCTGTTGGTTGGATGTTTGTGGCTTTCTCCAGTTTATAAGAGCACGCTTTAATTAATTGTGCTCACCCACCAAAATAAAAGGGCGCCTCCAAACTTAATGGATCGGAATACTGACTGCCCGCTTATCTGCACCAAGTATACTACATTTCACTGGGTCGCTGTGCACAATTTTGACAGTATCAGGCGATTATGCTTCGTGCGTTGATCATCCAATCTAGCGTATGTCTTGTCAACTGTTATATCATCTCACCTGTCGGTTCTGTCTTGCTACGTCAGTTGCCTTGAAGGATTGACAGTCCTTGTCATGTGTTTTGATCGACCATTCAAAGGCTTCTGATGATTTTTAACTACTTTTCAACTCACGTGCTTTTTGGCATGACCTCTGCGTTTTCCACTGCTTCCTCTCCTTTTTCTTTTTGTCTGTAGGAGCCGTTCCTCGGTATCGAACTGAATAAGATCCAATTCTGGATCGCCGTGGTTGGTTCTACCGTGCTGTTTGTTCGATTTGCTCATACGATCTCCGTCGATGGTGTTGGGAAATGTGGTACCACAGTCGCGGTAAGCGTTGTTGTCATCCATTTGTGTGCGTATGGTTGCTGAGAGGTTTTCCACCTTTAGCTAAGGTGTGTAATGAATGATGATGATGTCTGGTTGCCTGTCGTTCCACTTTATATGCCATCGCGACGATGCTAAACGTTAATGTGGTGCGATTGTTTGTGTACCTTCATGGCCCATTGAGCTACTACTACTACTACTAATAATAATAATAATCTTATGGTTGCAAAGCAAACGTGCAGACCACTCGACCACCGGCCGACCCCATTGAGCTACCTTGGTAGGCATTGTCCAAGTGCTCTCAATGCCAATTATACCAGCTTAGTTCATGATTAGGAGTCGGACGAACTCAGTCTCAGTACCCTCTTCGGAGGTTGGAGAGTGGTTGATGGTCCTCTTCGAAATTTAGCTGTGCGAGACAACACTTTGCGACTTATAAGCTCACAGCTCGCATCGCTTGAAATACCTTCTCTATAGGTTGTCTCTAACGGCAGAAGAGCACCACTCATGTTTAATGGTTTATTACTTCCACCCCAAACTAGACAGCCCTTGTTTAAACCAAGCGCTAACTCACCAAGATCCACTTACGGTTGTTTGTGGCTGTAAGTGCACAATCTGAAACTACAGGAACATATGTGGCGGTTGTGAGGCAGATCTAAATGTAACTCTCCAGTCGAACTGGAGTGCTCCCCATCCTTTTGTGGGTCAAACTGCTCGGGACAGGACACCTAGAACAGAGCCCCTCTCGTAATGGGCAATCGTAGGGTGTCATCCACCCACCAGACACTACCGCAAGTAATCTTTTCCTCTTCCCTTTCTCTCGTTTCTTTTATCATCCAACACATAAATAAATAAGCGGATATATTTTTTCATAGATAGTATACGTTCCCATTTGCACTGCGCAAATCAGAGTGAGTTAGATAATATTTTCACTTCACTAAAAGCTCCGAATGTTTCAGTCTTCACATATGAGAATTACTTACATCAAAATTGCGGCTCTCAACCTTTCACTAATATATTTTAGGTCACTATGGTTAGTAATTCACACGTTCTGCGAAATAGACAGTAAGGAACAGCTTAGCAAGTTATCATACATCGTTCGAGCCGGATTCCATGGGCGCGCTCAAATTACTGACTGCCGAATGTTTTGGTTAAATTCCACATGTGAACAAATGCTGGATCGGAATGTAACCAAGTTCTCATTTGTTTATAGTTGCAGGGACAGCTTATTCCATGGATTGACTTATCTCACTAGAAAGAAATAAAAGCGAATATTTTACTTGGTCTTCTCTATAAGAATCCGGCACATCCCATTGCGAATGTGACAAGTTGAAGCAGTTTTTTATACGATGGCTGTACTGGTTTGGAAGTCGTAAATGCGTAACACGAGGACGCGATTGTTCTTCGACCGTCGAAGCCAGCGTTGGTCTAGCTAGAGGTTGCGTCATCATTCCTCTTAGTGGTGCGTTAATAAGTGCCCCGGGATGATTTTGGTGAATGAACACATGTTTTTCAAAGCAATTCTAACGTCTGCGTATGTGACTGTGTGATGGGGCAGTACTCCAAGGCAGGTCGCAGTAGGCGTTTGAGTGATTCCAGTTGCGTTTGAATTAGCGGAAATGACCTAACAATATAACATGTTTGTCCTTTCACTTTCTCTACTTGATGTGACATGCGTCCGGGAAGTTGTGTTTGCCAAATTATCGATCACCCGCGTCTTGGTTGGGATGGGGTAACTATTACGAACTATGAAACATTCTATTAGGCAACATCTGTGGCAGATTAATGAAAAATAAAGCGTCAGCTTTACGCCGCGCGACTACCACTAGCCGCGCGTGGGTTGTGTATACCGCGAGGACGCCCGCCTTTACGCGGATTCGAACCTAATGGTTGCAAACCAGGCGTGCAGACCACTAGGCCACCGACCGACCTGTGGCAGAATATCTGAGATTCATACACTGAACACCTCATCGACTAGCTTTTATTCCACTTGTCCAGTGCTTCATACATTGCTTCAGATGATCAGGCGGAAACGCCTACACTATTCTGTCGTCCGTAAATCAAGATGGCCGCCCGTACCTTATGTAATCCCATATGTTTACGCAAATGAGGAAAAACAGGAGTCCCAGTACACTTCCCTGAACAACGCCACTAGTAAGATTTCTGGGAGTGGAGCGGTGTTGATCTGTCTATACTCTGCGTTCTATCGTTCGATATGAATTGAACCAGCTCAGTGATGAGTAGCCGATCTCACAGGATTCAAGTACGGCCGATAAGGGTTTGTATGACACCCAATCAAACGCTTTTTGCATACCTAGAAATCTGATGTTGATCGCCATGCCACCGTCAATTGTTGCTGGAGCTTGGTCGTTGAATTGTAATTGGCGTGTGATACAGTAACGCTCGTAATAAAATTGTGTTGTGAGCTGTTGAGCAGGTTTACTCTTGGCAGAAATTGAGTAACACCATTCCTGGTCTATCTGAGGCCTACTAACAAGACAGCTGATTTATTTTTTGAACATAGAATCCCCTATTGTTCACACACACTGTCAGTGATCAACAGCCTATGATCGGTCTGCCTATACTATGTCGGGTTGCAATATGCTGTCTTTGAAATACGCATGTAAGACAACGCCGTCCTGCTTGATATGCGCTTCCAGACTCGGGTTCAAATTATAAAGCTTGTACATTTCGTGTTCCCCTTGATTACTGAATACTGTATTATGGGAACAAGTAGAAATTAAAATTCGTACAACTCCATCGGAAAATGATTGAAAATATTGTGAAAACGCATCGGTCACCTGTTGATACCCTAATCGCTTCACAAGTTCTTATGTAGCGTTAAAATGTCTGACTTACCATATCAATGGGCTCACAACTATAAGATGTCATTGCTAGTGTGCAATCGAATGGCGGTGCAATGTAACTACAACAACGTTTTGAACTGATGCACCGATTTGGACTCAACTTGTTCTGTCAGACTGTTCCAAACGCTCCGAAGCGCATGGGGTAAGGAACTCGCTTTTTCTCCGGCACCAAAAGCTTGTACCGATGTCCGCGTGTGTTGTGTGACTTTCACAAGTGAAGCAGCGGCCTCAACGTGGGGAATTTACCGAATCGATTTCATCTTGACCTACCGCATATTATTACGGTGGTACAGTATTGATACAAGCTAGCAGTACTCCAGTACTGGTCTTATGTTGGAAGAGGAGATGCGAGTGGTGACCTCTTCAGACCAAGTGCAGAAACCGCGTTTGATTGCCCAAAGCATGCGCATTCCTTTAATAGGTGGCCTATTCATTCTGTTTACGGACAGTGCGGGAGTACACCTAGGTCCTTCATGGAAGGCGTGGGATGTAACGGTTGGACGTCAATGCTGATACCGAACCCACGCTCGTGATGTCGAAATTACTCTCAACAGACGTGCCGAAACTCCTGTTCTAGGTTGAATTCCAGTGAGCGGCCGCATGCGTGTTATTTCACTTCGAAGCTTCATCGGGGTTGGCAAGCAGCATCTGAAGACAAGGTGTCGTTAAGTCGTTTCGGCTTACGTTCCCACCGACTACATGCTGTCAAATGCGAATATTATCATCTTGTTTAATTCGAATAACGAAATATACGGATACCATGATCTTTGCTGGTGGCTTGAATGCCCTAGTCGTTCACTGATCAGAATCTGACGGTCATCTGGGAGGCCGTTTCAAGCTTGGCGCATGCCTTACTGACATTGATGACCATTTTCTTCAGCTGTGCGTTGATCACAGTATCCATATCAATCGAACATCTCTCCATCACTAACACTCACACTGAGTTACATGGTGGCTACCGAACGACAGGCTGCCTTGGACTCAAATCGACTTTATCGCTGTCACTTATAGCGCACGTCAATACCAGGTTATCGGTCGATTTGGGGCACATGCTCCGATTCCGACCCTGCTCAAGTGCATGCCCGCATAACGCTCACTCTTCTTACTTCGGCTGTGTTCAACCCTGGCGGTGTTCACTCGCTACCTTCATGCGTACTCTGCCAAAAGGAAACATCAGTCCGCATTGCGACATCAGCTGTCTCTTTCCAAAGAGGCAGACGGTCAGGATGCGGACTGGAGTTGCCTCCAATCTTCTATGCAACAATCACTCAAAATCATTTATCTTCCTGCTTTGAGTCACTTTAATAGTAGATGGCTATCTGGGATCCCGACTGGCTTAATCGAAGCAAGGAAGATGTCACTTTCAAGGTGCCTGTAACGTCATGAAACGTCACTTGATCACACTTGCTGGAGTGCGACATACTGCGATTGCCCAGTGCTCTTCGTGAGAAATGAATCGGTGTTGAGCAAGCTAGTTCACGTTTCGGCGACTTGACAGCATTTTTGTTTTTCTCCAGCTGTTCGAGTAGCACTCTGCTCACATATATCCTACCATGGTAGTCTCTCTTGACTAGAAGGCTACTCTTCCTTCGGTTCATCATCCTTATTTGTGGTATCCTTTGTCTGTGAAAGTATCGAAAACCTCCGTGGCGGTGTGAGTGTCTACGAAAGAATCTCCCCTGATTTCCTCCTACCAAAGCTGCCTTTTCTTTCTCTTTTTCTTCATTCTGGTAGTTGAAGTGGTAATGAATAAGTCCATTCTGCTTTTTCCATCTCTTCTGGAGTACGTGGACGACTTGGCTCTCTTCGTGTTGAACCCGGTCGCCCTGCAAACCATACTGGATAGTATATATATTGATATTTATTCACAAGTCTATAAACAGACAAATGTGCCGTCCGAATCATGGAGGTAGGGAAAGGATAATATAATGTTCAACAAGGAGAGAGCAAGTAAAACTGTGGTGGGAGTATACACTCGAACGAACGTGCTGTGCCAGCCCAGCAAGGAAGCCGTTAGGCTGCCGCAAGGAAAGGCGGCAGCTAATTGGACGTTCACACGTTTCTCGCATGCACGCTGATTGGCCAACAGTTGGACGCATTGGAGTGAGTTTGTTTGACTGAATCAAAGGAAAAATGTCATGCATTCACAAAGGTCGTTAATTATGGATCCAACTAGCTGTATATACCGATATGTTTCACTCGCCCTCTGCCTGCGTTTTCGCCTGGTCCTTTTGTTTGCAGAATATACGTTTTGTCCCTGAAGGACCGACTTTTTACATGGTGTCAGAGAACGAGAAGAACATTAGTACCACCCAGACGATGATTGGAGCTGCACCGGCTATTCAAATGCCTGTCCCGCTGAACATGGATGAACGCAGTTTGGCAAGCAACGAGCGTTTGTGGAAGAGCAAATGGATGGATTTCTGCACTTTATCGCGTCTGGACAAACAACCGATGGCGTACCGCTTGGCCATGTTTCGACACGCAGCAGGAGATGATGCGCGCCGCGTGCTAGAGACATTGTGTTACGACAAGAGCGAAGATGCCAACAATCTGGAGACAGTTCTTGAGAAGTTCAGTGAATACTGCGAAGGCCAAACAAACGAGACATTTCAACGCTACCTCTTCTTTTCGCGGAACAGGCGGCCAGGTGAATCCGTTGACACGTACGTCACTGATCTAAAGATTTTGGCCCGATCCTGCAGTTTCTGTAAATGCATGGCGGACAGTCTCATACGGGACCGCATTGTTCTTGGGATCAATGACGAAGGTTTGACGAAGCGACTATTACGAAAGCGCAGCCTGTCTCTGCAGCAATGTATCGACATCTGTAACAGTGAGTCCTCCACTGCCTATCAGTTCCAGCAGATGACAATCGCAGGTGATTCAGAGTTGTGCGCCGTTTCCAGGAGCAAAACTACGAGGGCCACGACCGCGCGACAGGAGCCCTGCAACTTCTGTGCAACACGACATCCGAGGAACCGCGAACAGTGTCCGGCGTGGGGCCGCATTTGTGTCAAATGTGGGAAGCGCAATCACTTCGCCCGCTGCTGTCAGTCGACAGATATCAGTGCACTCGTTCCAGCCAAATCAACAGAAGACACCGAACAATCGATTGGTAACGTGTCTCGGAAAGCGTCGCAGAAGTGTGTCTATGCAAGTCATCTGATCGAGGGACGGTCTGTGCGATTCCAGTTAGACACAGGCGCGACGATCAATATTTTGCCCAGAAAGCACTACTGCGGCGTGCAAATTCGATCGGATCAAGATTATTTGCGCATGTGGAATGGTTCCAGACTCAAGCCAAAGGGCTCAGCGACAATTGAAGTGGTCAATCCGAGAGACGGTGTTTCGCATCGTCTGCAGTTCGTGATCGTGGATGAGGATCTCACGCCGATTCTCGGCATTGATTCGATTTTATCTCTTGGCTTTGTCATTTTTAACCATGATCATTTTGTTTACGCTTGTCAGAGTGAAGCCGATGGTAGTGACCTGTATCCGTCTGTGTTTAGCCCGGGTTTAGGGGAATTTGAGGGTACCGCTCACCTGTCGTTAGATCCTTTGGTACGCCCGATTGCGTTACCGGCTAGGAGAGTCCCATTTGCGCTACTTGACCGATTTTCCGCGGAATTGAACCAGCTGATTATTCAAGGTGTGATTGCAAAGGTTGATGAGCCAACAGACTGGGTTAGCCAGGTCGCAATCATTACGAAGAAAAATGGCGAACTACGCGTATGTATAGACCCGAAGCCACTGAATGAGGCCCTGCGTAGAGAACATTATGCGGTACCGACGTTAAAAGATGTTTTACCACGTTTGACAAAAGCTAAGTTTTTCACGAAAGTAGACCTTTCTTCCGCATTCTGGCACGTTGTTCTAGACGACGAATCCAGTTTCCTCACCACATTTGCTACACCGTTCGGACGTTATCGTTGGCTGCGATTACCCTTTGGTCTGAAGGTGTCTAGCGAAATTTTCCAAAAGCGTTTGGTGCAAGCAATAGATGATTTAGATGGCGTAACCTGTGTGGCAGATGACGTTCTGATTTACGGTTCTACCGAAGAAGAGCATGACACTAAGCTACACCGGTTCCTGAGGCGTTGCGTGCAAAAGAACATCAAGCTAAAACGCGAGAAAGTAGAGCTGCGGAAATAGGTGATTTTTCATGGACATGTGTTAACATCCGACGGAATCAGGGTTGACCCAGGGAAGAGTAAGGCGATACAAGAGATGCCGTCCCATAACGATGTGGAGGCAGTCCATCGCCTAAACGGTATGGTGAATTATTTAAGCATGTTCCTACCAGGACTCGCTGATGTCATGACTCCGATTAGGCAGTTAACTCACAAAGGAGTAGATTGGAGCTGGGGGAAGGAACAGGATTTGGCTTTCGAAACCATTAAGAACCTTATCAGTAATGCGCCCGTACTCGGATATTACGGTCCAGCACAACCATTGCAGGTACAGTGTGATAGTAGCCAGAGTGGAATAGGTGCTGTTCTGTTGCAGAACGGAAGACCTTTGGATTTCCACAGTCGAGCACTCACAGAGACCGAGAAGCGGTACGCACAGATCGAGAAAGAGATGCTGGCAGTGGTCTATGCCATGGAGCGTTTAAATGATTATGCTTTTGGAAGAAAGACAACCGTGTACACTGATTATAAGCCGCTGGTGTCGATAGTCACTAAACCACTGAATAACGTTCCTCGCCGTCTGCAGTGTATGCTTATCCGGCTCCAAAAGTATGACATTGACATTGTGTACACACCTGGCACACAGATGTTCATCGCGGACACCCTGTCGAGAGCACATCCGCCAGTGGCCGAACATCATCTAGAAGAGATCGAGACAGTTAGCATGGTGCAGCATCTGGCAGTGACAGAAAACCGTTTGAAAGACATAAGGCGTTTCACGGAGGAAGACCAAACTTTTGCAGCTTTGCGAGACGTTATCCTCAATGGGTGGCCAGAAACAAAGAAGCAGCTCCCGAAGGAATTAACACCCTACTTCAATTTTCGGGACGAACTCACTTTCTGTGACGGTCTGTTGTTCAAGGGAAGTCGCATCCTAATCCCTTCTTCTCTCCGAAAGGAGATGCTGGAGCATGTCCATCGCGCTCACCTGGGTGCAAATTACACCATTAATCGAGCAAGAGAACTGATGTTCTGGCCAGGAATGACAGGTCAGATCAAGGATCATGTGTCTAACTGTGAGGCGTGCCGTTCACACGACATTCGGCAAACGAAGGAACCGATGAAGCTGCATGATGTTCCTGACCGACCGTGGCAAAAGGTAGCAGTGGATCTATTCTGGGACAACGGAAAGGATTACTTACTCACGGTGGACTACTATAGTGATTACTTTGAAATCGATTTACTCACCACCACGACCACGGAGGCAGTAATCAACATACTCAGATGTCAATTCGCACGGCACGGGATACCGGAGGAGCTGGTCTCGGACAACGGTCCCCAGTTCAGCAGCAGGGCATTCCAGACTTTCGCAACCAAATGGGAATTCGCACACCGGCAAACCAGTCCCTATCACAGTCAATCAAATGGGAAGGCAGAGTCGTCAGTGAAGCAAGCCAAGCGACTATTAGCGAAGGCTAGAGATACTCGGGAGGACCCATACCTCATGCTACTGGAGAGTCGCAACACTCCTTCAACGGATATCGGTCTGAGCCCAGTGCAGCGCCTATACAGTCGAAGGACCAGAACTGTGATGCCTGCATCCTCAACACTTCTGCGCCCTGTCGCGCCACAACTTCAGAAAGTACAGAACAGTTTGAAAAAGCGAATGGCTACTCAGAAACGGTACTACGACAACGGCACACGGGAATCACCTGAGCTGACAGTGGGGGAAGAAGTATGGGTTGAACCAATTCCCGATGGACTGGAGCGGTAGAGAAAAGGAGTCGTGGCCGCGAAAGTCGGTGAAAGATCATACGAAGTAAATGTTGGAGGGAAGAAGCTGAGAAGAAACCGAGTACAGCTGAGGAGATGTCCGAGACGACAGCATGAATCAGGGAGAGAGCGTTATACTGCGTGCGGCAATGAGGCGACATCGGCAGATCCAACAAAGAGGACGCGGAGTGGTAAAGTGTATGGACTATTTAGCAAAGTACAGCAGCAAGAACATGAAAAAAGGGAGGATGTGATGGGAGTATACACTCAAACGAACGTGCGGTGCCAGCCCAGCAAGGAAGCCGTTAGGCTGCCGCAAGGAAAGGCGGCAGCTAATTGGACGTTCACACGTTTCTCGCATGCACGCTGATTGGCCAACAGTTGGACGCATTGGAGTGAGTTTGTTTGACTGAATCGAAGGAAAAATGTCATGCATTCACAAAGGTCGTTAATTATGGATCCAACTAGCTGTATATGCCGATATGTTTCACTCGCCCTCTGCCTGCGTTTTCGCCTGGTCCTTTTGTTTGCAGAATATACGTTTTGTCCCTGAAGGACCGACTTTTTACAAAACGTTACAAAAATGTTTTTTCCCCAGCTTCACACACGCTATTTTGAGTTTTTTGTTTTCATGTTTTTTCGGCATTAAAATGTACAGAATGAAGAGATGGTAGAACAGCATTGACTCCTATAGCGCGCCATATCCTCCAAGACTTCCAACCATTTGGAATCCGCTTCTCTTGGTCCCCAGCCTGGGAGGCGCACAGATCCAACTGACGCTAAACACGAACTTAGAATCTTCATACTCCTTTTTCAGGTCATCGGTTGTCCGCTGCGGTTCTTTTTCCCTTCGCTCCAAAGGAGTGCATATAATGCGCGACGTGGAACGCGTGAGCCGGTATGCGCAGTACTTGACCGAACCAACGCGAGTGGTGTTGGATACATATGCTCTGGAGACCAGGACTGTCCGCTCCCATGATTCTGCTTCTAACTTCCGCGTTGCTGACATGGTACTGCCGCCATACGTGTGCAATCGAACGTATGCAGCGTTGTCGGAAATAGACAGTCGTCTCAAATCTTCCGATCGAACAGGCCATGCTCGCTGCCGTACCATAGAACTGCATGAACTCTGACATTGTACACTCGGCCTTTGACCTTGAGACTGACATTCGACGACACCACCAGTGTCTCAGGTTAGTAAGTGTAAGGCGAGCTTCGGCAGTTCGTTGTAAAATTTCATTGCCGGTACCCCCACCAGCCGTAATGCAATTCCTGAGGTAAGTAAACCTGTTAATGAGCTCCAGACTGACACGCGAAATGGAGAGCGTAGGCACAGAAGCCTGCCAATCCTGATGCAAAGCTTTGCACTTGGATGAAGCAAAATACAGACCATACTTAGATGCCTCTATCGCCAAGCGGTTCAGAATGTTTTGAATAACCTGCGAGTTGTCCCCCAGCAAAGCGATGTCATCAGCATAGTCCATGTCCACGACGCTGCTCCCAGGTAGAAGCCCAATGTCGCAGCTCTTGGCTCCTTCGAGTGCGCGATGTAGGGCATCTTCGATGGCAAAGTTGAACAGGAACAGCGAGATAGGACAACCTTGGTGCACTCCAATGGTAACAGGAAATGAAGAAGAAAACCTACCATAAGCTCTAACTTGGCCTCTGGTGTGACTATACATCTCTTTCAAGATTATGACGAACTTGTCGGGAACGCCGTTCCGTAGCAGGCAGTTCCACAGTGACGCTCTATCTACTGAGTCAAAAGCGGCTCGGATATCCAAAAACACCACCATTGTTGGTCTTCGGTGGACATGGCGATGTTCGAGAATTTGACGCAACGTGAAAATTTGGTCAGTGCAACCACGGCCATAACGAAAGCCAGCCTGTTCCTCACGACACAAACTAGCGTGTAACTGAGAGCTTACGCAGCAGAATGGACACAAAGAGTTTGGACGCGACAGAGATAAGTGTGATTCCTCAGTAGCTGGTGCTTCACTACGAGAGCCCTTCTTGTGGATCGGAACCACAACTGGTTCTCCCAATGAGTTAAGAACCTTCTCATCGTTCCATACTTTTGTGAACAATGATAGAATTTCGGTGACAACTAAATTCCCTCCATCTTTGAATAAGGCCGGAGGAAGACTGTCAACGCCAGGAGCTTTGTGGCGTTTCAGAGTCTGGATTTCTCTCTGTATTTCTGCTTCAGTGGGAGGATCTATGCAACTGACCAAGGATCACATGATGGCAGTGAATGTGTACTTGGAGGTTGTGTTGGGCCATTAAACTGGAGAGCAAAGGACTCTGCTCAGCGATCCAGACGTCTGCGTAGGTTGGTGTTCTACGTACTGTATCTGACTGCTGGCCTGAACTTTGCGTCCGGTGGATCTGATGAGATAAAACAACCTGCGGCTGTTATCAACTGAGGCAGCAACTTCCATTTCCTTGGCCTGATTAGACCGCCAAGATTCACGGTCACGGCGAAGACCCGCTTTCAGTTGTCTGGAGATAGGACGACGGAGTTCAGCGTGCTCCACACTGACGGGTATAGCTCTCCGATAGTCGAAAACTTCCGCGGAGGTGGCCGAGATCCCAATTTTAGTTGTGCAACCAACAACTGGATACACCCGCTGAAAATATACTCTGTTGCAATCGCGACAAATACTGATCAACGTCTCGAGGAGGCGGAAAAGTGAGGTTCTCACGAAGCTGCTGTTGATATTTCAATTGCACGGCGGGTCTTTCGGTTCACTAGAGTTAACTCGAGCTTGTCTAGTCCTATGCGAGCCACCGAAACGCATGCAAACCGACGCACGTACTAACACATGATCCGTTTCCACGCATGTTGTCCAACGGGATCTGCAGTCCCGTATACTGCCACGCCATCGATGACTTATGACGATGTGGTCAATCTGTGATCAACGTTGAGGGGATGATGGAGTGTGTAAGGTAGCATAATGACCTCTAGGGTTTCGAATGTTCGTGCTGGAGAGGTAAAGTTGGTGGACGGCACGCAAACTGAGTAGTCTTTCTCCATTGTCTAAACAAAAGTTGTCGTATCCATGCGGGCCTCCAAGATGGCATTCGCTTGGTAATAAACAACCAACGCGCAAGTTGAAATCCCCCGCCATAATACTGATGTCCGTTTTGGGACCCTTAAGAGCAAATCATAAAGGTTCTGATCGATTTGGTCCATAACGGCATCTGGGCTACAGTCAGTGCGAGCTTAGGCGGAGATTACAAAAAGAGAACATTTGTCTTCTCGACGCCTGTTAACTTTGCACGAGCCATGGAGCTTGACAGCACAAAGCCGATTGTTGATCGGAATCCATACGAGAAGGGCGGCTTCGGCTCTGGCACTAAGGGCAACCCCCACACCAGCTTGCCCAGAAGCGGTATACTCGGCGTATCCAGAAAGTCGAAGGTGGAAACGGGTATAAGGGTGAATTGGTGACAACAATGGGTAGACTGTGCTGGAATCCCGAAGTTGTGTTTCGGACAAACAACAGACATCAATTGCAAGAGTTTATAGAGTGCGCGCGAGACCGGCTTGTTGCCCAATCTGTTTTAAGGTGCACACGTTGAACGCTGCCACGTTGAACTGTGTCTTCGGTTGCACTAGCGCTGTGTGATTATGCCAGAGGATGAAGTGGCAACAGTGATATCGAGGGAAGCAATGCTACTTATCGTTGATTGATTAACCCAAAACTCGGAGGAATGATACAGGGGAAGAGTAGATAAGCGAGTGGCGTGTGATGGAAGAGTGCAGTAGTAGCGTGAGTGCAAAGCATCAGTAGAGCGAAGAGTGCAGTTCAGTTCCATGGTTCATCACTAGGTGAGATACTACCCGGTTGCCTAGGCCCAAGTAGGAGGTTGTCTTAAGGGGCCGCCACCCCGAGTCTTTGGCTCAATGGTCTATTTGCAAGGCAGCGGGGCGAATTCAGGGAATCTCGTCCACTGGGAGCCGGTGACCGATTACTCGGTTCATATGCCTTTTGTTTGGTCAAGTATCAAACATGGTAGCCTCTCTTGAGTATAAGGCTACTTTTCCTTCGGTTCATCATCCTTATTTGGGATGTCCTTTGTCTGTGAAAGTATCGAAAATCTCCGTGGCCGTATGAGTGTCTACGAAAGAATCCCCTGATTTCTTCATACCAAATGGAATTCACCTAGACTGCCTTTTCTTTCTTCAATCTGGTAATTGAAGTCATTAATAAGTCCACTCTGCTTTTCCCACGTCTTCTGGAGTACGTGGACTATTTGTCTCTCTTCGTGTCG
Source organism: Dicrocoelium dendriticum (assembly GCA_944474145.2). Classification (NCBI taxonomy): domain Eukaryota; kingdom Metazoa; phylum Platyhelminthes; class Trematoda; order Plagiorchiida; family Dicrocoeliidae; genus Dicrocoelium; species Dicrocoelium dendriticum. The sequence continues at coordinate 53,186,346 of OX104065.1, forward strand.
GACCCAGTCGCTCTGCAAACCATACTGAATAGGCTGGACACTTGGGCATGTGCTTTACACGTTCAATATGCAAAGTACTTCCACTACGCTGGGCTGACTCGCCACCTGTATTTTCAATCCTAAGATGGTTGCCGATCCGTTTATTATATATTTGGCTGTTTCGTCATTGGCGTTGACATTAATGAGGAGATTTCCGCACGCATTGTTTGGGTTCATGTGGCTTTCGAGAGTCTCAGCTACTTATCTCACCCGTGGGATGTGAGCGTGTAATTGTCGGTTTCACAACTGCGGTGTTATTATAAGAACCACCGCTGCGCTTTGAAGATATCATGGGTCTGACCGTGCTTGGTCTTCGATGCCTCTACAGCGTTGCTCTTGTCTGATGAGCGGACCTTGTAACGCCGAAATCCGTCACTTGACGCTTGGTGATAGGCACTTTTGTGCCTTGTTGGGGTCCCGGTTGGGTCGAACCGGCTAGTCGGCTACTTCGACTTGTATTGCTTACCCCTACTTCAGGTGCAAAGAAATCTTTCTGCTCGTTCTTATTCCCTGTTACATCTGAATATCGCGCGAATTTATCCGCTTCTTATTTTTCTAAGTACCGGTTCACATACACAAAATACCTCCATGGTTCTACCTTTACCTATAACCTCTCGGCTAAATGGTTACCTAAGTGATTCACTAAGTGAACTTTCTAACCAACCCATGTGGCCACCCTAATTTGACCTACCACCTATTTCTCATCTCGCTACATGTTATGGTACAATAAATACCCAAAGGTGTCACTGCGCCTCAACAGCTGTGCTACGACGCTTCACTTTGCTTTTGAGGCAGGATTATAGACGAAGATGTTGCCCGATGAAGTTGATAGGTTTATTCGAACTTTACTTTTTGGTGGATAAGGGCGCAGAATCCTTTTACATCCAGTGCGCATCCAGGACTCATTTGGTTTCTACTGAATGCTAGGTTCTGTGCTTCGCATCGCTTTGGATCAGTTTGTTCAGTCTGCTGGCCGACAACATTTGACTATAATCCATACTTACCCAACGTCCTTCCTCAAGGCAGCTGGTCTAACCACTGGGTGTGAAGCGTCGACCATTTACCGGGGGTTTTATATATAGAACTGTAGCATCGCAAAGCGAAAAAGTAACGAACATGTTTTTTCTCAAATGGAGGTCGCTTGGATCGCAAGTTTTTGAGTGACCTGGGTAAGTTGTCGGGAATGGCGTGTAGTATCACTTGTTTGTCTTAACTCAGGCGATTTTGGTTCATTCGGCTACGAGTTGGTTACCGGTTTTCCGTTTCTTGTACTTCATTCTGAAGGCCTAGATTCTCTTCAGCATCCGCAATATGTATACTTGTTGGTATCCGGTTCCGGATTTACCTGTCACTGTGGCCAGCCACAGGACGCCTGCGCCTACAGAGGGACCATGGATGGCTTGCGCTGCACCACCCACAGCTCCATCCACACAACCCATATCCAGTGTAAACCTGAAGGAATAAGACCGGGAGGCATGTGGATGGCAACCACGTTTCATCAGCGGAGCCGGCCTGCACTCCTTTAACTTGCACAGCAACAGCATCCTAATTTTGGAATCATGTGTACCAGACGTACATAAGTCGGTGTTTGGGCCGTAGCCTTCTCCACACTGGATGGAACCACTCTCTGAGCCTAGCACGGTCACGGGGACCGTGTATTCCGTCTCCCCAAGCAACAACCAACTTTCTCCTAGAGCCAATATCATCGAGTTAGCGGCTTTCCGACGAGCAGGTACCTTGTCATCATTCACATCAAACAACCAACACATAATTTAAGGGAAAATAGACACTCAAAATTGGCAAAAATATGCAACAAATCAACAAAACTGAGCAAATCAAATAAAGTGGATAATTTTTTATCCGGGTTAATATCTAGTTTATATATCATTAGCAATACAGCGAAATTTCAGTGTGGTTTCATGGCCTTGTCATATAATTGCTATTCTTACTGTCTGAAATGTGGATGACTACTGGCATCCGAGACTTTCCCGGACACATGCCGCTGAACCATACTGCAGCTCTTCGGCCTTTACATATCTCTCATCAACTGGAGCATTAACCGATCCAAATGAGTATCACTACTTACAAGTCCATGTTCAGCGCCGTGGTTTTCGATCCCCCAGCGATAGCTACTCACCGTGTGACTGTATGTTATCGGGTACCAAGTAATTGAAACAAGTGACGCTGCAACTTAATGTTCGTGGATACATCATTCCGCATTCCCATTCCTTCTCATATACTTCAAGTGGTTGCATTGTTCTTACCTTCTCCGATGTTCTTCACGGTGCAGTTTGTCGGTTTGCATGTCTATGACGCATGTTGGCATGGCAGCATCTTCACAATGAGGCGCATCCCCATCATCATCAGGCTACACGTTGGCTAGGGATGGAAAACACATCTGCTATTGTGCCGCAATACAATGAGACCCGCTTCCGAGCTAAGCCTCATTTCTCTACGATGCTGTAGCTGCAAATGCTGCATCCCTGAGCAGCACTCAATAGTAGGTATCTGTTTTCCATGTGCGATCGATACGACTCCAACTAGTCCGCCCATGCGAGGGCACACTAGCCTGTGAGTTTAGGTTTATTTACGACTTCGATTAGATTTCACAACACTGCTAGCACTGAATGGGAGAGTAGTCAAATAATTTTTTCCACCAGCGTACATGGCACAATGATTACACTCTCTGGCCGAGTCCGGCTGGTCGGCGTCCCACTGTGAACAACATGCGAGTATTTTTTTTCTTTTATGTCACTTGTTTTTGCCAGGATTCCG
>OX104065.1:53189657-53213845 GCA_944474145.2 Dicrocoelium dendriticum
GCAGAGATAGTGGCACTATAAAAGGATGTATCAGTAGCTGGTGAAGCCATATGACTAAGAAGTTTGACCACTACTGGTTACCTACAGTTTCAATGAATAGGTCAACAGACGAGCGCCGGATAATGAGACAGACGTCAGAGGAAATTGATGGCTGGAGTGTCAAGGAATGGCTGCTTGCAGGCTACATGAAGCCAACAACGACTAGCTACTGCCAATAAGATGATTGCACGCGAGTAAGACGATCAACGGACAACGGCGCGCTAGGAGAGCGATGAATGGCAGCAACAGAATTCGGATTAAGGCATCAGTTACTTGTGGATCCTACGGTGGCACAGAATAGGTCAACAAACAGCTGAGCTGTGACGCAAACAATCAAAGAGAATGAACATTGTAAGAAGGGAGCGAGCTACGGGTATCCGCAAAGTTAAATTGAGGCTATGGCGACTAGCTGCTGCCATGCGGAATTAGTGGCTCTAGAAAAGGATTTATCAGTGGCTGGTGAAGCTATATGATTAAGAAGTTTGACAACTACTGGATACCTAATGTTTCGGTGAAGAAATCAACATGCGGCCGAAGCTTAGAGAGACAGACTGCAGAAGAATGAAGGCTGGAGATTCCGGGAGTGGCTCTTTTCAAACTACATGGAGCCAAAAATGGCTAGCTGCTGTCAAGAGGATTTTACATGAGTAAGAGGAACGACGCATAACGGCGTGCTAGGTAGCTGGAGCTGTGTAAAAGCCGGTAAGGAAGCTGAACTACAAATACTTAGGTGTTACAGACAGGTAAGTGACAGCTGGGCGTCTATCAAGCAGCGGCTGTGCGCTGGCCTGATGACATAAGGAAGGTCACCAGAAGAGAACTAAGAAGGTTAAATGAAGAAGGTACAGCAGACATGAAGAATGCAAGCATACAGTAAGTTGTCTGAGTTAGTCACATCAACTGAAGCGAGCTAAAAAAGATTGAGTGAAGAGTGAACAGAAAACGGAAAGAATGCATACTACGGTAGACTGAGCCGGAGAAAGCAGATGAGAGAAGTGGACTACAATTGGACTAAATTGGAGCTGAGTGAGATAGGATGGGGAAAACGCTTATATGTGGTCAGGACCATTTTCCCACAGGTCGTCTTCAAGTTTGTTAATACTTAAAAGAGTAGAAACCTGACTGACTGTGAGGTACCTATTAAGTGCTGTACGGAAGTGGATTATATTATCAGATGCCCGCACATTATGTGGAAGCCTATTCCACACATACGCATATCTGTAAAGATAGAAGTTTGCACGGGTACTACTGTGGGCTTTCGGCAGGATAATGGAGTGCGGTCTATTACGAAGAGGGTACGAAATGTTGGCTGATGATAGGAAGGGAGTTAGTGAGTTCGCAAGAGGATTATTGATAAGCTGATATAGGAAGATGAGGTTAGTTTTCAGCCTGCGCAACCATAAAGGCTCAAGCACGAGTTTGATGCACCGACCACGATAGCTGAGAGTGGAGTTGCCCAGAAGACGTTTGGTAAACGATCGTTGAACCTTTTCAATGGCTACTCTATCGCATTTTCTGGAGTTGGTAAACACAATGGAGCAGTATTCTAGCAGAGGTCGGGCGCAGGTTTTGTATAGAGCAAGCCTAGATTCTTGCAGTGTCATCGATTTAAATATGTAGCTTATGAGGGAGCGTGCTTTTGCTGAGCAATGGCTCACTTGCTCTGCGAAGTTCAGAGAACTGGAGTAATGTACACCTAGGTCTCGAACTGTTAGGCTGTTAGCAAGCGGAGTGCCTTGAAGCGCTAACGCCTTGGGCGGAACGATGCATCGGTATGAGAGGACGTTGCATTTCGCCGGTGAAAATGCCAGGTTCCAATTGTTGCACCAAACATCCAGAGCCCTAAGGTCGCTTTGAATCAGGGAAAGACCGGCTTGCATGTTTGATGGGTGAATGGAAAACACCATTTTGATGTCATCAGCAAACAGATAGGACTTGCCATATTGTATTACCTGGAATACGTCATTGATATATAGCAAGAATAACAGTGGGCCTAGTACGCTGCCCTGAAAAACACCACTTGTGACTGGTTTGGGGAGTGATATAGACTCGTTCACCTTTACTGATTGCGTGCGAGATGAGAGATAAGATTGGAACCATGAGAGCAGGCGGTCTGAGATTCCATAGGATTCTAGCTTTACTAATAATTCCGCGTGTGGCACTCTGTCAAAAGCTTTTCTCATATCAAGGAAGATAATGACTAGTGCTTGTTTAGCCTCAATCTGCGCAGTCACATTGTTAAGAAACTCAAATTGGCAAGTCTGACAAGATTTGGACGGTAAAAATCCGTGTTGTTGTCTATTGATAAGGTTGCGACTAAGCAGAAAGTTCAGCAGGTTCTCCTTAACAATTCTTTCCATCACTCTCGAGGCAATAGGCGTATGGCTGATGGGGCGGTAGTTTTCTATGTTTTGACGGCTACCTTGTTTATGTCTAGGGATGACTATAGAATGCTTCCACGTGTTTGGATATACGGCGAATTGCATTGAGAGTGTAAATAAGTTAAGCAGCAGAACAGGAATGTCCTGACCACCGAGTATCAGCAGTGCAGATGGGAGACCATCAGGGCCAGGGTGTAGTGACAGCTTAAGTGATCTGATTACTCGGGTTATGGAACGTAGGTCGAAGGTAATAATGTCTAGCGAGTCGTGGGTAAGTTTAGGCACAGCAGTTGGCAAGATCAGGTTGATGTCAGTGAAGCAATCGCAGAAGTGGCGATTGAGAATCTCAGCTATTTCCTTAGGATCGCTGATTACGGACTCATCAGAGAGTCTTAGGGAGGTGATGGATGCTGCTGTGCGATTGTTTCTATATTTCAATAGCTGAGTGAGGGACTTGGTTTTATTGTTGCTGTTATAGGCGGCGCGCTCTTCAGCTAGCTTAACCATCACCTGAGAGTGCTGCCAGTTGTCTATGACTCTGTTCATGCGAACAAGTATATGGAAATCATGCGTCTTAGAGTATTGGTGACGCATTTTCCGGAGCTTCATCAGCACCTTGTTTAGATGGGATGAACGCTTTATCGGTTTTGACCTGCGGCTGTGCATTAGCGGAGCGACCACGTCTAGACAATTGGTGATGTTGTTGTAGAGTTCATAAGTGGCTGTGTCCACATCAGTAGACAAGAAAAAGTTATCCCAGTTAGCTGATCGGACAAGCAGAGAAAAGTTATCCCAGTTAATGCTTTTAAACATTCGCGAGTCACCAGTTAGACTAGTTGAGTGATAAGATGAGACAGAGAGCGTAAATGATAGATGAACTACCTTATGGTCGCTTCCTGGGATGTTGTCTTTAATGCTAGTAACAGCATCCAAGATGCCAAGCGTAAAAATTAAGTCAAGAGTATTACGCAGCCTCGTCGGAACATGGACGTGTTGAATCCAGTTGTTCGTATAGATTGTATCAACAAAGCCTCTGTATTTGAGAGGTGCACTCTGGCCATTCCAAGAGACATGTGGATCATTGCAGTTTACAGTCTCTAACTGGTTCCATCAAACTTAGATTTTGGGCTGTTTTTTGTTAGCAAGTGCTTCATTAAAAGCCTGTGATGTTACGTCAAGCGTACTAGGCATCTGGTATGAAGAAACAATTATCGCTTGTGCTCATGCTTTCTACCTATCCGGGTACCGTCGTGCAAAAAGCATAAGGAGGCGAAGGCGCTGCAGCCTATGTTTACAAAGGTATTTGCGGTGCATACCATGAACGCGGGCATTAGTGCTGCAGCCGTGCTGCCGTTAGAGTCCGGTATTATTTGTGCTAGTTCTTAGTAAATGTTCAGACCAATGTAGTGCACTTGCCCTGGATGTGAAACGCGTCTCTGCAAACACAGAGTAAAATATGTGCACTAGTATTGTTCCCGAAAGTGAGCTTGCGACTACAATGGCTACATGAGGGTGTTTTCCCACGCGCTTGATATGCAACTTCATCTGGACTAGCAGGTTGTCTCTGGGATATCGGACGCAAAGGACAAAACACTGCAGTTACCCCGGGCAGTGGATCATAAATTGCCGTATACCGTTGTCAGCTTGTCATGAGTTACTCTCCATCATGCGGCTATTTCACACAGACTTGCCAAAGGACCACAAAACCCAGATGCAGACTCCCCGGAAAGTGGAAAATCACCAGGTTGTAATCCGATACATACAGACCCCTTGGTGTACCCGTCGGTTTGATGAAAGCGAGTCAGCGCGAAATGGTTACGCAAGCAAAGGGTTAAATGTCTAACGAAATGTAGACGGATATCCCCCTATTAGTTTGCCTTGACTGCAAATGTGGTCACTACAACTAAATAAATAACTTGGGCTCAAATACTTCGAGGCACACCACAAATGGCATGAAAAAGACCTAACAAGCGAGGATGGAGCAACAGCCACGTTGCTTTGCATGAAATACGCTGTTTGCACAATATACAGAAGCTACCGAAATAATGGGTGAATTGGTCAGAAATGGAAATTTTTATTACGTGGCGAAAGTCTGGGTTCAACTAAGTGTAACAGCGTAATAAATAGAGTGGAGACGGATGGTAGAAAGAGGAAGGTGTCTTTTTAGTGTACGTATTCAAAGTATACTGGACTGCTGTGGGAGGTCGCGCTAGGCAACGTACCGGTGTGAGTGTTCGGGCAGGGACTACATTCAGTGGCAAGTCATCTCCACCACATTGCAATGCTGTTACACAGACATTTGGCACTTGTTATAAGTACTCTTGACAAGCCAAAACCCACCACGCCATGGAACATTGTCGTCAATCCGTTTGAATGGTACTGTATAACTGGCAACGTAACTTACAGAACGAAGGTGAACGCGGCTATTCGCAGCCATGTGAGCTCTAATTCCCTGCGCCGCATAACCAAATTGCCTAGTCCATGTCCGCCATCCATCCTTGAAACCGGTAAAGAGCTGAAGTGTCCAAGGAAGTCGGGTGTAGAATTGCGCAGACGTTTGCGGCTTTCGCATTAGTGAAATTTGGTTTTCCCTTTGTGGTACACTGGTCATGGCATGAAGACTTCCTGTCCAGGTATTCACACTGTACACGTCAGATAGAGAGTGCAGCAAATCCTTCTGGCTAATGTCGTTACATCAGGGCAGAATATGATTCCGTATATAAACGCGGAATCCACCGGAAGTTCGCATTCATGCTTTTCAGATCATGAGTGGAATAGCAGGGTACTAGGTCTGAAGCACTTAGTTTAGGCCACGTAAAAACACAGATTGTCCACAGAAGAGGAGTAAAGTTCCTTCACAGGTGTTATTGTCAAGCAAAATTGTCTTCATGTCTAGTACCGGCTTCTTGGTATGCCGTCAGTAAAGCTCAAGATAAGAGAGATATTAAAATGTTTTGCAGAAACTTAAGGCGCCGAACGCAATTGTTTGAACGCCATTGAACACCAGCAAAGCTGTACATGTCAAGTAAAGCAGTAGTGATAGAACCAGTTGTTTCCATATTGAAACCAGGCGTCCATGTTTAGAAAATTACAGTGAGTAAGTTGTGGCAATGTGGTTGTGGTGCGTGGTAAACCTCTGTATTTAGACCCCTTGCGTGAGGCATCTCACCAAATTGCCAAAATGCTGAGGCATTCAGAAGGTATTTGGAGCGGTTGAAATGATGATTGGCTGTTTTGGTTCCGGAGAAGACATCAATGGTTTCAAATAGGTTGTCTGTGGAGAATGGCTCAATCACTGCCAGATGCTAAACCGTCGTGCGCCGACCACCGAATCTGTGGAAAGCTCAGGAAAAACATGCAACGAACGACAGGCAACCAAGCAAATCCAGACTGGAATGCAGCGCTAAACCCATTAACTGGGTGGTTGCATACAGCTATAAATCGACATAGCACTTTTATGGAAGCTGTAATAGCTCATTTGTTTTACGTATGAGTAGAAGGATTTTGAGTGTTTTGAGTTTGATGCAATTAGCCGAAAATTCAGAAAAATCAACTACCACTCCAAGAAAGCACCAGACGGCCGGTTTGTTCTATTGGGGCACGTCCGTGGTGAGCGTCCTTCGAATCCTATTTTTATAATTAAACCTATGAATGATAGTGGCTTGCGCCAGCTATCCCGTAGCCAGATCCACGGAGACTCTAAAGAAGGCAGACGAGCATCACAAATATTCAGCTAACCCATCCTCCCACTGCCAAGCAGCTGACAGCGCTAGGCCTACTGGCCTCAGGACTTCCTGGTTACGGCAGCCATGAATCTATATAACATTTTTATGAAAGCAGTAAAAGAAAAATGGTTTTACTTAGGTGTAGAAAGATTTTGAGTATTTTGAGTTTGCCGCAATCAGGCGGAAATTCAAGTACATCAACGACTATTTCGGGACAGCTCCAGACGGTTGTTTTGCTCTAGTAGGAATCGTCCTTTGTGCGCAACCTTCGGGTTGCTTCCAAAGGTCGTACATATGACTGCTAATAGCTTGTGCTACCTAGTCCGCAGTTAAAGCGCTGAGCCACATGGGACGGCAGACGACCGTCATGAATTGTTAGTTGATTGTGCTATAGCCTTACCAAACATAAACCGCCAAGCAGACGCCTTCTAACCAAATGACAGCGGTCGGCATTTGGGTTTTATGGCATTTCGAATACGGCAGGTTTGAATCGACATAGCATTTTATGAATTCCGCAAATACAGTGTTGTGTTTTGTATGGGTAGAACGGTTTTGAGTAGGTTGCGCTTCTTCTGATTAACCGAAAGAATACATAAATGGACTACCATTCTAAGGAAGCTCTGGAGGGCATTTTTTCCTACTCGCGCTTGTAAGCTTTGCGCATCTTTTGGTGTTGTTAAGCGGATCGATCCCAAGGCTGCTATGTCTTGCGCGTAATAGAGCGCAGCACAAGCAACCGTGACATGGGGAGAGCAGGCAACGACCATGAATTGTTAGTTAGCTGCAATAGTACCCGACGCATCCTCCACTGCCAGCAAGGTAGCTGTAATGCAGATGACAGCTGTTGGCCTTCCATCGTCAAGAGTTTCCGGTTACGGCAGCTATAAAATCGACTTAGCCTTTTTTGAAATCCGTAATAGCCAATTTTTCTTACTTGTGAGTGGAAGGATTTGGAGTATGTCGCGTTTGCTAACTGGGCAACTGGAGGCATTAACAGCGCTGTTATGGCATATCTCGTCAAATTTGGGCAGGTTGTTGAGCTAAAGCGTGTTTATGATAAGTTACGGGGTCCTTAAGCATCGATCAAGTAGTTTGCACCGTGCTTTCGCGACAGCTGAATCGATTTTTATCCAGTTGATTCAACCGTTTTATTGCCGTGGAAATTTATCCAAGCCCTACAGCTTACTTGACCAGCTAGATAAAATTGCGCTGGAGTCGACTGCTACAGCTCAAGCTGGCTACCGTGCAATTTATCCATCGTGTTGAAGCGCAGCGTTTATCCTTTCTCACTGAACTGTTGCTACACTGTGTAATTTGAGCCAGTGGGTTGATTTTCTTTTCATACTTGTCTGAAGGGAATCATAGAAACAATTACTCACCTATATTGGTACTTTTAGGTTTAATATTTTATATTGACAAGGCGAGGCACACCTTTTAGGCATCATCAGCTTGGTAAAATGTTGTACTTGATATCGTAACAAGCAGTAAGAAGAGCGGTAGTAATATAGGGGTAAAATGTAGTGTACATCCACATGGCCCAAACATTAGATAATGTGTATCCTCTCAGGTTGCGGGCTAAAAGGACAGGCATGATAGGTTATTGGAGTCGAGTATGTTGGTGAGGAACTGGTCCGAATAGAATGCGTCCACAGTGCGGGTCGGCTGCGGGAAGCATGAGAACTCATCGGTCAAAGTGTTTTAAGAATAGTGGCATGTCACTGATCAAACGTATAGGCGTAGTCGCATAAGAGCAGATATATGCACAGAACTTGTGAAATGTTGGATTGGTCAACTGGCAAAAGCGTGGTATTTGCAGTGACCATATTGAGTGACGAGTCGCATCCGATACGCCACAGTGTTGCTAAACAGATACGTGTGACCTTTTGTACGGCCAAGGCCTACCAGACAAAAGCCCAATACCGACCGATAATATGACATTAACAAGGTTGCTTCCGACCGATTGTTTTCGCGGTTATTTGCAGTCAGGTTTGTCTAAGCAATTTTCGTTGGCTGTGTAATTGGCTTCTTCTGAGTCGACGGCGACTGATTGGAGCTAGGGAAGTAGAACGACGCGGCTAAATTGTGTTTATTATATTGACCTCGGATGCTTTTAGTGTGGCAAAATAGCAAAGTGCCAACCACTGGAACGATCTGTGCTGTTTCCGTTGCCAGTTAAGCGTTGCAGGTAGGTTCTCGGTTACTTCACGTGGTTAATATTCGTTAGAAGAGAAGTGAACCGGTAGAGCTGTCATGGATCGGCCAATAAATTTTAACGCTGTGACTTGGTCCGGCTTTGTGACTTTGTACGACCGCGACCGTCTGTCATTCTATAGGTACTTTGCTGACTATTTTTGAAAGGGAAAAGATATTGAACAGAAGATGTATAGCTGATCCCTTCATTTTGGAGGGATGGAGAGAGGAGCATTCGGGTCTTAGAATTTGGATTGCTTTATGACTCCCAATTATCTAGCTAGTCAAACAAGGCTGGTTAGACAAACAACCTCCTCTTTGTGTAAGCTAGGTGGTTCAGGTTTTCCGCGTTCCAGCAAATAGTGCTGCTGCAATGTTCCATGACGGGATGTGGTTTCTTTTGGCAAGCGTTCTCCCTATAAAAGCCATAAAGGTGCGATTAATAACCATGTGATGTGGTGGTTGTGCCTCGCCACCAACCATTCACCCCTTGCTTCTCCGGACCACCGCTTCAAGTGCACAAACGACAGGCATCTCTTTAGCACTGGCTACATAATCAGAAGTGTGGGGAAACATTTACAAATCCAATAAACACGGCTACCCCCAGCAACCTGCCCACATACATACATTCATTTATCATCATGTGACAACCCAATTGCTCCATTGTACAGTAACCGAGCAAGCTTTTTACTCATACAATCATCAGGCCTGTGCAGGCGTACCACACTTAGTCTATAAAAATATTTTAGTTATTTAGTTATTTAGGTGAACGTTCTATTTTGGAACGTCAGTGGGTAGTTAACGGGGGTAACGCAGGCTTTTGGGAACAAATGGCTTCGCTAAAGCATAAGTAAAAGTGCTGGTCCAGAACGTCGATATTTTGGACGGAGTCGTGAATGACAACCCATTGGGAGGCACTATAAAAATTATTGTATTTATCGCATGCCCACGACATTTGGTAAGATTAGACGATTTACTCTTCCTTGTTACCAGTAGATGCATGCCAACCAATGTCCACTTGCTTTGCATGTCAAAGGACATGGTACATGAGAACCAGTGAAAAACCTTCGTCCGTCTGTACGTCCGGTTAATATACATTTTTGGTGCTTGTAGATAAGTAGCAGTCAGCTTATCTTCAATTTCATGCATATACACTTAAGCCTTAGGATTACGTCAAAACTGGGGTTACTGTAGTAATAAAACTCATCCGCAGGAGTATGAAAGCCAGCAGTTTAAAAGCTGTCCCATGGGGAAGGTTTACTTAAAATCGAATAACTGCCAGGCATAGAAAGTGCACTGATGTTTTCATGTTAGGGGTTTGTACATGTTAACCTACTTTGTCGGCAGTGAACTATACTAAAACGCGCTTTGCCCATTGTCGTGGCCGGGAAAGTGCTTAGTATAGTAGCGTTCATATCTGTACTCTCTGCATGGAGGTTGGATCAACAATGTAGTATTTTTGTGTTGGCGACCGTACGTGCAAATCCAGCCATGGGAGTTGGCGAAGGAAGCGAAGTCATGGTACTTTGTCAATGGGAGATGTGTACACCAGGGAACTTTCGGTAAGGTAAATCACCACCAATGATTTTTAGTAATCGGCATGCTGAGAAGCGCAAGGTGAAATGTTAAGTAAAATATGTACAGTCGTTACTTGAGAGTTTAGTGTGTCGTAGACACATTTAACCGACAAAACGAGTAGAGCTCTGCTAGCACCAGCCTTTATAACGTTTCAACTAGGAGTCTGTAGTGAACGATAGTGGACGTCATCTAGTGTCTGTAGGGCCTGCACCACCATTAATAGCAAATCAAACTCTGCCGTAATTGTTGTATCCTGTGCTCTGTTAGGCAGTAGGCGGGGAATATTCACTTAGCCTTTTCTTGGTGACCAAGGTGCCAAGGGAAAAGCGCTGGAAATGGTTTAGTCTGAAGTTCATTCTACACTGAGCAGTCCGTTAGCAGGAGAAGGTCAAGGCCGCGCTTGTTGAGTGATTTGATAACAACCAACCGAAATATTAGGGGCAGGGTGAGGGTGGGATGACCGCTGGGTAGTTGCAATATGGATGGTAGCATGTTAGCTGTGAGCTAAATTTAGTAATTGATGGGATATACCCCACTGATGTTGTGGCAGCGCAGCTTGTGCCAGCGAAGAGCCCATCGTTTACAGGAAGGAATATTGTTAGGAGAATAGTTAATTTTCAACCCAACACCTGCTCGGATGAACTGGTGCGGGAAAAAGGCAATAGGACGCTACTCCAGTTTTTACTTGTTACTGGTGCATGGTGCTTCTGCTGCAGGGCCTAGCGAAATGGAAGTGTTCGTTACTTAGGATAATCGAAAGCTTAAGTAAGGTGTACAGTTTACTGAAGAATTTATGGTATCAGTTAAAAATTTTGCAAATAACAATGAGCTCGCTGATCAGCTCTTCCAAAGCAGCTTGTTTCGTAGTACTAAGGTTAACTGACGCCTAAAAATAAAGATCGTTTTTGGCAAACTTACAGCTAAAAATGTGAAGCATTACGCTAGTTGCCTCAAGGAAAGCTTTACCGGCATCTTGGCTGCCTGCGTATTTAGGGACATTGAACGAAAGCAAAAGATGAACGCCCGATTTTCTTTTAACTTGTTAGAGGTATATAATGATAAGATTATGCAAATTTATTCCGGTTAGCCGGGGGGATAGAGTTTTAATGCCCACTCGCGGTCGTATGTTTTTCACTAATACGGGATCCCCTAGGATCCGCTTTAAGATAGGTTAGAAGACGGGATTTGTGGAACCTTTGTTTTAATAGGCTGAATTATAAGCTATCGCACAGTAGCACCAAGTAACTACTTGACTGTTGACAACTTTTTTAATTGCGATGGTTTCACCTCGCTGGGGAACTTTGTTTGCGTGATGGATAATATAGCAGACCGATCTAGATCAACCACATGAGTGCTAGTACTTAGCGACTGTTACATAACCCGCCCTAGCTTAACGTTGCAGTTGTATTTGCCGACAGTTGTGTTTTGGTTTAGTAAGCGGAAGTTGTACGGCGTTTAATGAGAATAAATAAATAAAGAGTTTATTCTCAAATTCCTCGAGCCACACCAACGCAGGTATGAGCAAAATGCACAAGCAATTATGTAGCGCAACAGATACGTGGCAACACATGTAATTGGTTGTGGCCAACGTTGTACAATTTGCAGAAGCCTTCGACGCACTCGTGAAAAGCAAAGTCAACAGTGGAGTGCCAGTAAAATGGTTTCAAGCGTGCGTAGAGTAAATAAATATAGCACAGAAGTTAGGGTGGGGACAGTATATAAAGACCGAGTAACTGTAGAACGTGTCAGTAGGATATCGGAAAAAGACTGGTCGATATTCCAGTGTGTACCAGTGGACAGTGACTTTATTCGGTGGCGAGTCGCCTTCGACACGACACAGTGTTGATAAACGGACTTTTATGGCTTTTTATAGGGAGAAAGCTTGCCAGGCAAAATCCTACCACGTCCTGGCACACTGTCGTCGATTGCTATACTCGGTCTTGCGCAAATGGCAAAGCTGGTTATAAAGTATTTGTTCCTTCAGTTATTCGCAGTCGAGTGTCGCTTCTGTTGCTAGGCAAATGGCACAGGCAGGTTCCAAGGTGGACGTTGAGGTCAGTCAAGGAGGGAGTACGATTTTGCAGGTAAGTAAAATTTCCACTGTACGGGGTCTCACCTTCTCTGATTATATATTTGCCGGGACGCAAAGAATCCGTGTCCAGCTAACCTCACTGGACATCAGTGCTTGAGTTGTTGGGTGGGGATGTTTGGTTTGGAAGTGAAGCCATGGTCTAGCTAAGTCCTTGTTAGTTACTTCGTCCCCCCCCAGACGAAGGGAGTTCCTCAGTACAAACCCGGATCTCTCAGATGTGCATAACCGCAGAGAAGGGGGAAAGAGAGGAACAGGCCGAGAGAAGACAAAAAGGACAGTACTTGCACAAAGCATTGGGGAACTCCTACTTTAAGACATTTACTTGAGACAACTGGTGTACAATGTGTAACAGGTATTACGCTGAAAATCTCTTTTAGTTTTGCAGAAGGCATGGCCTAATGGGAAAAGTACTTTTATGTACATGAGGATGAAGAGCAGGGTGCCGGTAAGAAAACCACGAGGTATTAACTAACGGCGTTAGAATTCAACCTGAGACCAGAAGGTGGG
The DNA here is from genome assembly GCA_944474145.2 of Dicrocoelium dendriticum. NCBI lineage: Eukaryota > Metazoa > Platyhelminthes > Trematoda > Plagiorchiida > Dicrocoeliidae > Dicrocoelium > Dicrocoelium dendriticum. The sequence goes on from OX104065.1 coordinate 53,202,170, forward strand.
TATATAGTCACGACTGGTTGTAATCGTGCACCAAATGATACGATGACGATGTGGCCATATTTATATATACTCCACGGTATGAGGATTATCCAACACCATGGAATAACCATTGTTTACATGGGTATATGAAGATAGGAAGCTGAGCATACTAGAAGCAGGCTATCAGCAAATGGATATGTACGAAGGACTAAGTGTCGAAGGTAAGACGATCAAGAGGTGGCGCTAATGGGCCGGGTGTCAGTGACCAAAAGTGCTTGTTAGGTTAATCATTTTAGTTACTAATGAATAACTACAGTGTCAAAGGATGGTGCAAGAAACCAGCTGAGCTGTTATGCAAACACTCCAAGAGAATAAACGTTGTAGGGAAGGAGTGACTCCTAGCGAGCTCCAGGTATTCGGAGACTTGAATGGAGCCTATGGCGACTAGCTGCTGCTAAGCAGATATTGGCTCTAGGAAAGACTGTATCAGGGGCTGGTGTAGCCATATCATTAAGAAGTTTAGCCACTACTGGATGCCCACAGTTTCAGTGAATAAATCAACAAGCAAGCAAAGAGTAGAGAGACAGACATTCGAGGAAACTGAAGGCTGGAGAGTAAAGGTGTGGCTCCTTCCAAGCTACATGGAGCCAACCATGACTAGCTACCGCCAAGAAGAGTTGACGCGAGTAAGACGAACGACAGCTAGCGGCGCGCCAGGAGGGAGATGAGTGGCCAGCAATAGAATTCGGATTAAGCCTTCAATTGCTAAAGAATCCTACGGTGGCACAGAATAGGTCAACAAACCAGCTGAGCTGTGATGCAAACAATCCAAGAGAATAAAGGTTGTAAGGTAGGAGTGACTCCTAGCGAGCTCCGGAAATCCGCAGAGTTGTATGGAGCCTATGGCGACTAGCTGCTGCTGAACAGAGAAAATGGCGCTAGAATAGAGAGTATCAGTGGGCAGGTAGAGCTATTCGTTTAAGACTTGGCACTAGTGGATACCTACTGTGTCACAGTGTAACTCACCAAACCTGCTAAGATGTGATGCATACGGTCCAAGAGCATAAAGTTTGGAAATGAGTGGTTCCGCCAAGCAGCCTTCGGGTATGCGCATAGATGCATAGAGCCTACGACGGCTATCTGCTGCGGCTACTTGGCTTAGCGCTGCAGCGCGCTGGGATGAGTGCTGAGCACGCTGAGTAGGAGGAAGCTTGTGGGATATGGCTAAAGCCCTACACTAAAAGCAAATGGTGTATTCATGAAAGATTGTAAAGGATAATGCATGCCAACGACGCAAGTAAGCTGCCTCACGCAATGGGATTCAGAAGTCCTGGATCATTAGAAGATAACAAGTAAATCAGTCGGAGTAATGGGAAGCCATAAGTGGGACTGGATATCTAATAATTTGGTGGCAAAAACATGGTGGCTGTCTTGTGGGTTATGCCTTAGTAGCGATCAGGTCCATGCTCCCGCAGCTCGTCCTCAGGAATGCATATTCCTAGAACTTCAGATATTGAGGTAGTGTTTAGCAGGCTGGGTAAAGAGTTTTGTAACTCTAGGGTGGTCTTGGCTCTCCGGCTAGTCATCGGCAGCCGATTCCATGCCATGGCGTATTTATGAAGAAAGAAGTTGGAATCGATGATGGATCGAGTCCTAGGCAGGGTTATGGAAAACGGTCTGGTTCAAATGGGGTAAGGATCATTGTCTACTTGTAAGACAAACCAATCAGTATTGACCTCTGGGTTCTCTATCATCTGAAACAAAAACACGAGGTTGACCTTGAGTCTGCGTAACCAAGTGTTTCCAGTTTAAGCTGTTTGCATCTCTCGATAAATAAGCGTGCATTGTTGGCCATGATTCATCCTTATTACTATGTCCCCTTTCTATTTGTGCATGCCTATTCTGCCGATGCTCTCCTTTAGTACTTATACTTAAGTTCTACGGTTTTCACTCTTTGAGCTGATATTCTAATCTCGTCTCAGTGGTCTCTTTGCTACCGACTACTGTGACCCGCATGATCAGGGAAGGGCAGATTACCAGCCTGCTCACATCTACCTGAGAATATGGTTGACTTTTCCAGTTCCCCTCAAAGGAACGTTTTCTTGTTCGTAATCTGTTTGCATTAATATTTTAATTGGACGGATATCTCTTCGGGTCTGACTCTAATCTAACCTCGGTTGACCAGTCTCCTGTTTCTGACTGCTCCCCAACATCCGAGACATTATCGCCCGAGGCTCTACATTCCAACCATTCTGTTCCCCTCACCTCGAGTCCTTTCCTTGTCTTGCTAACTGGCTTTTCATATAGCCGCTCTCGTCCCGAAAGCTTTTTCTCTTATGACACTCATTACTGTCATTCACAAGTTAATTTGGCGGCTTAGCTTCATCTTGCTGGATTATCCGGACTCGTCTGAACGGTCTCCTGCTTTCTGACCCACCTCAGACTTCTGAGACCTAAATGACCTAGGCTCTGTTGATGTACCGCCCTGTAAACCTTATGTTGAAAGCCTTGCTGATCATGATCCATCCATATTATTACCTCCCCCTTTCATCAGTAACGTTTCTTTTTATGCCGATGCTTTCTTTTCTTATTTAAATCTACATTATACGGCTTTTTTAATGAGCTGACATTCTATGCTCGTCTTAATGAACTTCCTTTGGACTAATGTATCCGAAATGATCAGGGTTTGCAGGCACAACGGCCTATTCACATCACCCCGAGGCTAACTGCTTTTTCATTTAGCCATTTTCTTCCTAAACTGCTTCTTTTCTGATGACACTCATTACTTTATGCTCACCATATTTATCGGCCTAGCTTCATCTTGCTGACTTGCCTGATTTTGTTTGAACGGCCTCCTGTTTCCTGACCTCGCTTGAACTTCTTAAATCTATTTGATCTAGTCAATGCCGACGGAACGCCCCGTTACCCTTACCTCTAGAACATTGCTTGTCATGACACATTCTCATTATCATGTCCCCTCTCTTCCTTAACGCGTCCATTTCTGCCGATGCTCTCCGTCAGCATTAAGAGCTTACTATTACGAATTTCTCCCTATGAGCTGGCATTCTAGTCTGAACTGAATGACCTACCTTCCGAATTCTGTGACCCTAATGAGCAGGAACCGGCAGACCCAACGGTCTGTTTACTCCACCTTGGGAATATCGTTGGCTTTTACATTCCTCATCAATAGAGCCTTTTCCTTTTCTCATGCTGTTTGCCTTCCTTTTTTCACTGGACAAGCAACTCTTCGGGCCTGGCACTACTTTAGCGTCGTCTGACCAGCCTCCTGCTTTCTGACTACTTCCAGTCATTCAAAACGTTAATGATCCAGGCTGTGCTGTCCCTGTACTCTGTCCCCCATTATCCCGAGACCTTTCCTCGGCATGCAACTGCTTGTTTAAATAGATAATTTCGTCCCAAACTGCTTCTTGCAGGAGACACTCATCACTTTATTCCCACCTTATTTTGGCGGCCTAGATTCAGCTTGCTGACTTACCTGGTTTTTTCTAAACGCTGTCTTGTTTTCTGATCTCTCTCGGACTTCTGAGATCTTATAATCTATGCTCTGCTGACGAAAGTCTGTTACCCTCACCGCAAGAGCATGCTGGTCATGATTGAACCTTGTTATCATGTCCCCTTCCTTCCTTAACATGTCCATTTCCGTTGATGCTCTCCGCCAGCATTCAGACCTTACTAATACGACTTTCACCCTATGAGCTGACATTCTAGTCTAGTCTCAATGATCTCTTACCTTCCGACTTCCGTGACCCCAAAGATCAGGAAGGGGCAGACCCAACGGTCTGTGCACAGCACCTGGAGCATATCGTTGGCTTTTTACTTTTTCTTCTCACCCATAGAGCACTCTATGTCTGACTTAGCTGGTTCTGCCTGTAAGGTCTCCTGCCTTCCTACCTCTCTTGGACTTTTGAGACCTAAATGATCTAGTCTCTGCAAACGCGACGCGCTCTCTCCCCCGCCTCCAGAGCACCGTAGCGCATGATTCATCATTAGTATATCCCCTTTTATCCTTAACACTTCTATACTGTTGACGCTCTGTTAACATTACGACATTTATAATACGGCTTTCTCTTCCTGACGCGATAACCTCCTCTCCTTTCCATGGTCACCTGCTTTCCGAATACTGAACCCATACTTAGGAACAACCGACAGGTCCAAAGGTCTGTCCGCCACACCTCGAGATCTTTGTAGGCTTTTCCAAGACCCCCTAATAGTCGCCTCCTTCCCGATCACATTCTTTCATTATCGCGTTCGCTGTTTACATTCCTTTATCCATTGGATGGATAATTATTCGGGTCTGGCTCTACTCTAGTCTCGTCTGCGCAGTCTCCTACTTTCTGACGGTTTCCAGGAAATCGAGGTGCAAATGTTATACGCTGTGCAGTCACAGCACGACATGTCTCTCAGCCTAAGAGGTTCGTTTGACAGGTAACTGGCTTTCTATATAGCATCTGTAGTCCCGCAAGTTTTCTTTTCGGATAACAAACACTGCTGTTATTTCTACTTTAATTTGGTGGTATAGCTTCATCATGTTGACTTATCCGGTCTCATCTAAACAGTCTCTTGCTTTCTGACCCGTATTGGACGTCTGAGATCTAAACCATCTAGCCTCTGCCGACGTACGGCTCGGTAACCCGCATATCATGAGCATTACTCGTGGTGATTTATCTTTTTTATTCTTTTCCCCTTACAAACTCAACACGTCTATTTCTGCCGACCCACTCCGTTAACATTCTGGCAATAATATTACTTTCTCTTTGAGCCGACATTCTAGGCCCGCCTCAAAGGTCTCCTTTCTGACTGTTGTGGCCTTATCAACAAATCATCGACAGATGCAATGGTCTGTTCACGACACCTCAAGACCATTGTACACTTTACCACTTCTCCCTAATATATACTTTTCCTTTCAGACCTCATTAGTTCCTTTTCGAATTGGACGGAGATCTTTTCGGTTTTGGCTCTAATTTATCCTCCTCTGCCCAGTCTCCTTTCTGATTGCTTACAGACATCCGAGACATAAACGGTTTAGGCTCTGTAGTCCCAACCTTCTGTATCCCTCACCTTTTGTGCTTATCTTGCCATACTATCTATCTATTCCGGCACAACGCCGTGCCAGCCTTACCTTAATTACGTCACTGGGCATTATTCATCCTCCTTTTATTAAGAAAGATGAATCATCACCTGAAGAACGTTGGCGGCTTTTCTACTTCTCCTCATAAGATGCTGTTTTACGGACTCTATTCTTTCGTTCCAGTGCTTTTTGTTGCATTCCTTCTTTATTCGACGCTAACTGACATGTGTTTGTCCTTCCTGACTCCTTGCATTTCTACAACTTTAGGACTGTAAAAACACGTCCCGGTCGCTTCTTCTGAGTGATATTCTCGCCCCTAATCTGCACACCTCGTCCTCCTCTGTCTGGTTTCCACCGATTTGGCATACGCGCACTAGAACCCTTCAAACACGCTTTGCTTCCTCTTCAATCTTTCATTTTTTACAGATCCGTGTTCTTCTCGATTCTCGTTGTATTTCGCCACGTATGATACACGTGTATGTGAGATAGTTAAATAACAATTACATGTATATGGGTACAATAGTTTGGTCCTTGTTGCATTTGTGCGACTGCGTTCTAGGTGCATTCATTTCTTCCCTCTGTGTGGCTGCCTGTTCATTTCCTTATTCTCCCGGGTTTGTCACATTTACAGCGACACGCACCCAAGGAACCGTCCATCGTTGCAACAACAATACAAGGCACACCATTCCTTTGCCTGGACATGAGCGGAAGTTTATCAACCCTTTTACAACATACTAACCGGACAAATCGTTCGCTATCTTTCACAGATATAATTTTTCCGGGGCTTGAAGCAATGGGTTCAATTTGTCTAACACTATCTCTTCTACATCCCACTTGCCTGGAGATCTCCTTCTGACTTTGGAAGGCACATTCCCCTACCGATACAAAGCCTAAACAATCGATCATTCTGAGCTCTTAAATCCGCTTTAACGGCTCAATTGGCCGTGGTTTCCTATATTTCTAAGCAATTTTACTACATACCCCGGGGGATCTGCGATTCTTTCTTCGGGACCATATCCTATCCTTCAAGACTTCAACATATTTCAATGTATATCCCTCGGATACTTCATGTGGTCCCACAGACGATCAACACATCATGTTCAGAAAGAATGTTTAGTTCCCGGCCTACTAATAGGGTACAAGACAGGAACCAGGAACGCAATGGACCATTACCTAAAGCATCAGTCGGCAGAAAAATGGGACGCAACTTGAGTAAGAATAACAGGGCAAACAAACTTTCCACAAAAAACATAGCCAGTTACAACTTGCCATTCAAAGAAATAGCGGCAGTGTTACATGACGTGGTGGGTTTATGCCTGGTAAGCCTACTCCATATAAAAAGCCACAAATGTCCGTTTAACTACACTGCAACGGGGAGAATGTGACTCGTCAACAAATAAAGTCACAGTCCATAACTTCACACTGGCGGGTCAACTAGCGTCATCATGCTAGGTAGGTTTGTTACACTGGAACTTCTATATCTGCATATACGGTCGTCTGCAGTTTCTACGAATTCACGCATATACTGCATCTTTTTACTTTCTACGATATCTCCGTTGACCTTTGCGTTACTTATGCCTGAACTCACTGTATTGTCATATATCTCTCGAGCGTGCTCTTCAATTATCTTTCAATGGATCATTCAGGATTCTCAATCTATTATTAGCCGAGGTATGACTGCAATATATGGCTGACCGATTATGTCCTAACAAACGGGTCCCGATCCCACGACAGCCAAATTATTGTTCCGTATTTTTACCCTTGTACAGTTCCAATCATGGACATATGAACAATTTTCTACTGTCACTGTTACAGTTGCCGTAAAATGTCTGTACAATTGCACATACTGGATCATGCCTCAAAGGGCGTGCCTCGCATTGTCGGGAAAAATATATATATTTATTTATTTAAGTATACGTCCAGTAAACTTTCGTTGCACCCTCTAAATTTCTATACGGTCACTCTTGCGCCAACTGGTGAACACAATTGAATAGTACTCCAAAATTGGTCGGGGGCAGGACTTGTAGAGGGCTAGCCGTGATTCCGCATGTAGCATCGATTTGCAAATCATGCCGGTAGTTGAACGAGCTTTTGCAGCGCTATAGCTAACCTGCTCGGCGAAGTAAAGTGAACTCGAATAATGTGCGCCAAGGTCCCTGACCGTAGTGCACCCTTCAAGTGATTAGCCATATAGTTTCAGTGCGTTTGGAGGCACACTGCAACGATGTTATATAACTGCATTTTGCAGGTGAGAAATTCATTTTCTACAGGCTGCACCAATGTTCAAGCGCTTTAACGTCGCTCTGTACGCTGGAGATGCCGTTATGTATGTAGACTGTTTAAGGTGAAGACCACTTTGATGTCATCGGCGAATAGAAACGCTTTACCGTGTGCAAAGGGGTCAACTACATCGTTGCTTTAGAGATGGAACAGCAATGGTCCTAAGACACCGCCCTGAAATACTCCACTGATTACTGGTCGTGGTTTTGAGTCCTAGTATCCAAGTCGAACCGTCTGTGTGCGATTAGCAAGCTCCGATGTGACCCAAATCAATAGTTGGTTAGAGATACCAAAGGATCTGAGTTTGGTCAGAAGGCCACAGCATGGGACTGGGTCAAAGGCTTTCTTCATGTCGAGAAGGAGTATAATCAGCGCAGATACAGTGCCAGTGTTACGTGTCACCATGCCCAAGAACTCAAACTGGCAGGTCTGACATGACTTAGCCGGCAAGAACCCAGGATGGGACCTGTTAATAAGTTTTCGCGGTAGCAGGAAGTCAAGCATTCTTTCCTTAACCAGCCTCTCCATCACCCTTGATGCAAACGGAGTATGACTGATGGGGCGGTAATTGCTAATGCCTAACCGGCAGCCACTTTTGTGTCTTGGCAGAACGATCACATGCTTCCAGGCTGTTGAGAAGGTGCGGTTAATTATAGATAACGTGAATATGTTATGGAGTAAAGGTGGAATATCAGAACTACCTTGTTTCAGAAGAGCAGAGGGTAGGCCATCGGGACCAGGGTGGTAAGTCAACTTGAGTGACTTTACTGTCCTAGTAATCGAGCGCATGTCAACCTCGACAATGGATAGCTCGTCGTTACTTAGCCGAGGTATTACTCTGGGATGCGTCGCATGGACGTCAGTGAATGAGTCACAGAAGTGCCGGTTAACGAATTCGCACAGGATATCTGGGTCAGTAACTGCTATGCCGTCTGACATCATTGACGAGGTTATAAGTTTTGACCTTCTGCATCTGTTTTGCATCAGATGGACAAGTGATTTAGAGCTCGGTTTGTCAGAGAGCCCTGCGTTCTTCAGCTTGCATAGCATCTGACTGCTTTTTCCTCTATTCTGACCGGAAGTTATTAATACGTATAAGAAGTGAGGTCATGCGTCTTTCGATACTTGGCTAGCAGTTTCTAGAGTTTGACATCCGCTGCATGCGTGATCGCTACACTCAGTGATGGTTTCGTAAATCATCGGGATGGTTTGGGTGTAAGTATAGCTGTGCAGAATTCTAGATTGCGGTAGAGCTCGTATACCCCGGCACTGACATCAGTGGTCGGGATGAAGCAGTCCCAATTCATCGACCTTAGAAGTGTTGAAAAGCTGTTCCAGTCAACGTGTTGCATTGGGCTGGACATAGGAGCTCGTTTGGACGTAGTGACCCTTAGGTTTGATAGGCTGAACCACAGTTGTACCACTTTGTGGTCGCTACTTGGGATGCTATTCTGCACACTAGCAAATGCATGAGGGAGGTCGCGTGTAAAGTAGAGGTCAAGAATATTGGACAGTCTAGTAGGTTCCCTTGCGCGTTTAACCCATTCATTTGCTATGACCGTGTTCAGGAATGACGAGTATTGAGCAGGTGCTGTCTGGTTGTATCATTGCGTGTTTGGCATGTTGAAATCTCCGCCTAATATCATATGTCTGAAGGGGAGTTCAGACACATGGGTAAAGAGCTCAACCAGTTCGTCTACTCGAGTCTTAGTTGAAGGAGGGGTTATAGGCGCAGCCAATGAGCAGAATGAGGTCAAGAGGGCCATCATGTGACTGAATCCAGATGGAATCTTCAGGATTTCCAATATTAAGGATACCAAAGGCAGAAACATCGAAATTTTCATAGACATAAATGAGGCAACCTCCACCGCGTTTATTAGCACGGCCATTGCTAAAGATTCTGTAGCTAGGAATGAGTAGGAGCGAATCAGACGTTAGGGATGAATTTCACGTTTCCGTAATAATAACCACCTGTGGAAAGAAGAGAAAGATGAGGGGGCTATATGATGAATTTTATGCCTGGTAGGTCGCGCATTGATGAGGAGAGCAGGGTAAAGTGTTTGGAGGCTCTGACCGTTAGTTTTTACTAAGCCGGCGACTACATGTGGTGTTATAGGGGTTGATAGCGATTGCTCAAGGGCACCTTGGGATGTTTAAGAGCCTGTAAAGAGGGTAGAGGGCAGCCTCGTTCAACAGTCTCGTGTGTTGTGGCGAGCCGTAGCCCGCCATATTTCATAAAATAGGAGCAGGGATGCGTACTGATTTGTTAGGCAGTTCAATAATCATTGGGCTTGTAGGGCGCGAGCGATTAATTTTTGCAGGCGAGGGGTGGGATGGCGTGTTTCGTTACTGCGCGGAGTTTTCTGTAAGCGGCAGGTTTGTAGCGGGGTACCTGCAATGGATTATAGTTACTGTCAATTTGGTAGCACCGCTGAAGTGGCGGCGTTAGGAAGTAGGGTGTGGATTTGCCAGCGGACCGTGTTATATTGGACAGTATCTGGTTGAGAGACTGGTTTGGCTGGTGGCGGTGAAGTGGGGCAGTGGTGTTGCTCGTGTTAGCGCTACCGGGCGCGGGGCGGGAGTCGCGCTTGCACTGGATGTGGCTGAGGATATTGGCTTTTATATGGGGAGCAGTTGGAGTTGGAAGCAAGTATGGCTTTCTGGGGGCGGCACATTTTGTTCGTAGTGGTGGTCTCCTACAGTGGTACATAATTGTTAGATATTGCCTTTAAGCGTGCCATCTGTCTATTCTGCGATGAGCGCTTGATAGATAGCACGAAGGGTGAGGTTACCTGTTTTAGTTGGGACGTTCACTGGGTTGATGTCTCGGCAGGTAGGAGTTGCACGAGCCAGACATTTTGATGCGCCTTCGGTTTGGGCGGTTGCGTGAGAGTTCCTTAGTAGTCAGTGGGGTGCTTGCCTTAGGTTTGCAGGATGTGTCGCCAATAACGTCTGCTGTCAGAGGTTTGGTATCATTGTCACACATACCTGAATCGTTCCATTTATCTGCATCAGCCTCATCTTGACCAAAAGCAGCTTCATAATGCACTACCGAGAGGGCTAGCGTCTTCACTGTGTTGGACGAAGTTAGTACAGTGCTGTATGCCTTTGTCACGTTTAAGTCCACATGCTGTTGCGACAGATCAAGCTCTACTGGGAGTGAGGTAGCAAGTCCAGCCGCGGTGAGGAGCCTTCCGATTTTTGCTTGGGCGAAAGTTTATTGGTTGATGCAAATGCTCTTTGCAGATGTATTTTGTCCGGCTTGATCAGGATAGGCCCCAAATTGGCTGACTCTCGCATAACGGATCGTTTTGCCATTAAAGGATAAGCCAGTACTTGGTCTCTAAAAGTAATAAGTATAGGGCGCGATTTACATTGGATTGTTTTCGTAGACGTGTAATTTCGAAGGGGTCAGAAGTCCCAGAAGACTCCAACTGGATCCAGACGACCGCAGGTCAACTTGACCTCCTTATCCGTGGCGTATACAACCTTCCGCAAACATCTAGCAAAATGCTTAATGAACTCACTAAGCTTTTCACTGAAATCTCCCTAATGCCGCCACGTCACAAGATAGTGGGTGGCGATTTCAATATGCCACTTATCCCCTGGAACGACCAGGTTGCCCCACTCGGATACAGAAGTTTCGTTGAAACCGTACACGCAAATAACTGGACCCAACAAGTCCACGATCACACTAGGCTTTCTAACACCCTGGACTTAATCTTTACGCAAGGTGTTTCCGATGCAGTTGCTGGTATATTAGATAATATACATGGCTGCGACCACAAGGTGGTCAAACTCATATTTCCATTTTCTGCTCCACACTGCGCCACTTCTTCTTCTGTCAAACAGTTTCGAATGTTCAACCACATTAACTGGGACAGCTTTGAGATATTAGTGCGACCTGCGGACTGGGACAACTTCTTTTTAGCTACTGAGGTGGACGCAGCCGCACACGTCCTATATCTAAATCTCTTTAGCTGCCTAGATATGATCTCCTTACTCACTTCCAGAAGCCGCTTAAAGAAGACTGCGAAATCAGCGAAAGCCTGCGGTGTACTTAGGAAGATCAAAAAATGTGCCAACGATATTCCAAAACTAAAGCATTCCACATCCTTGTTCGCATGAACGAAATCCTAACCAACTGGCAAACTGCGCAGGAATCAGCCAAGATTGCTGAAGAAGATGTTGCCCTTAAATCTAACAAAAAAACCAAGTCACTCAGTCAACTACCCCGACAAAGAAGCAATCAACAAGCTACGACGGTTGCCTCACTCAGACTTTCTGACCCATCGGTTATTAGAGATCCATCAGAAATATGTGAATCC